>CM063597.1:3271192-3333344 GCA_032356905.1 Salix exigua | reverse complement strand
ATTTAATTTCTTATTCACTTGTTTAAAATATGAAATTTATTTTAATACATATTTATTATCATCGATGCATTATATTCCCCCTTATGCGAGCGATTGGCTTTGCTGAGAAAGATCTATTGCTTTATATAGATGTCACATCAATTAGTGAACAGTTGTAATGACACTGACATTACTTTTATTTTACTATTACTATTTAAGTACTTTTATTTAACACACTGATGTTTTCTTTTTAGAAAAGCCCTAATCTATCCTCACTGTCCATTCTCAAGATAAAAATCCTGTTTTTTATTGTTTGGAAATATTTTTGAAAAAAAATAATTTGTATTTTATTTTTTATTTTAAATTTAAAAATATTTTTTGTAGATTATTTTATGTGCGAATATCAAAAATTATTTAAAAAATATCATTTTGATGTATTTATTTTCAAATATTATTTTGATGTATTTATTTTCTCGATTAATATAAAAAATATACAAGTTTTTATATTTATTTTCTCGATTAATATCGAATTTGATTCTTGATTTCTGTCAATTTTGGAAATAAATACGATTGTATCCTTATACATATTTATAATAAATAAAATAATAATTGAAAGAACTTCAAAAAAAAGTTAACAAAAATTAGGGCGAATCTTAAAATTCAAAATCAATATTAAATTAAGGTATACATTTTAGACATAGTAAGAATCAGAATATAATTTAATGCATTGTATTATAATTAAAATGAAATCCCTGATGCAACCTCCTTTTTTCTTCTTTCACAAACACACCTAATTAAAAACATTCATGAAAGTCATTTACCAACGATCTCTCCCACCAGCACCACTTGATCTCCAATATAATTAGTTGCTGGATTATTTAACAGGGAATATTTTTCTTACTGATCATATATATATAATTACAAAGCATTTCTGCCTCACAGACAAGTATATAGTGAGTGTTACATGATTAGATAGGCTAAATAATATCATTTATTACTAATTAAGTGGAGACTTTAACATTTTGAATCGCATCTGATGATATGGGGAGCAACAGCCCAACCAGTGGCTCTTTCAATGCGTTTAATTAAAAAACGTGGATAGATTCTTTGCCAGAATATACACTCAGTTTTGCCAACTTGGAAATGATCTAGGGGATCTGGTGAGCACTGTTGAGAAGCTGTTTTGAACAGTGCAAGGGAAAAAAACAATGGCTCTAGTGGGATTTGCTGATGAAACAAACAAGCCGTGGAGCCAGATTTGCAGAACTTTTTTTTTCTTTTTGAGTGTTTCATGACGTTGGAAAAATGTATTCCTTTTTGTGTTCCCCCACTAAGAGAAGCCCCCATTTTATCATATCAGTGGACTGAATAAAAAAATATTCAAGGTCTTGACTGATCCTGAGCCTTGAGAGATTGCCCATAACTCTGGACATGCAGTACAAAATCAAATGCCTGGGATACTGTTACGTGCCCTTTTAAGGGCAATACTATTTAAGGTTTATCTGGAATTGGATGAAACAGGAGGTCAAACTTGTGGGAATATTGTCCTGGAATCACAGTAGCAATTTAGGGTTTCAGAAGAATGTGCTTGACTTGAGTTGGAATCGGAATATTTCTATCGAGACTGATGATTTAGAGTGTTCAATTTTATTTTATTTTGAAGCCAATGGACATGATATATCCAGTAGCAGAAATCCCAGAATAGAGATCAGGGAAAGTTACATAAACTGCTGCTGCGAAGTACAGCATGCAGCCATGACAGATATAATACAAAGAATCGATCCAGCCCATATTTATAGCGTAATTTTGAGTTTGATAGCTCCCAGGTGTTGTTAATCTACAAGATTGAGCCCACAAGAACATGTAATTGATAGTGCATGGTGTATCTATAATGTATTTTATGGATTCAGATGAGCGAGTAAAACTCTGGTTGTCTCTTGACTCGAACTCAACATCTGCTGTGTAGATCTCAAGCTCTTGTTTACTCTTGCTGTACCCTGACTCGAACTCAAAACCTGCGTATTTTATGGATCCAGATAAGCAAGTAAAACTCTGGTTGTCTCTTGACTCGAACTCAACATTTGCTTGTGTAGATCTCAAGCTCTTGTTTACTCTTGCTGTACCTCGATTCGAACTCAAAACCTGCGTGTAGATATCAAGCTCCTGGAGACGGTGGACCATGTCATTGAATCTTATTTGACAAAATGACCCTATCGAGCCACAGATCTGTAGTTTCACACCTCCACCAACGAAGAAAGTACAGTAAAGAAGCTGTGCAGCAAAAACAAGAAAAAATAATATCTGGTGTCCCTCCTTGTTCTGATTATAATGAGTGCTCTGACCTTAATTTCCACCATCAGAGGAGAGAACTATATATATATTGTTTGTCCAATTGTCTATGGAGACCTTTCTGGGTCACCTTTCCATTTAAATGTGTATTTTTCTGCAACAAAAATGAAAATTAATGCACATTCCACTAGTGGGAGTTGATAATATTTGTTTTTTTTATTATTTAATTCTTATTGTGCTACAAGCATGCCTGCCCTGTTCTCTTCCAGCACCTGTTCTTCATCTAACGGTATATATTGTCTTAGAACTGGTCCATAAACCATTGATGGATCATGGAGAGCAGCAGCATGCATGGATTCCGATTGATTCACATCAATCTTACTGACCTGGCTCAAGTACAGATTCCACGAGCAAGTGATCGACGTGATCATAAATCAAAAGGGGGAAATGGCCGGTTGGATGGAGCAGCGTTTGATTCTTGAATAGAAGATGTGTTTGGCTTCCACACATTATTGACGCCATTTCCACTTCAGTGGAACCTTTTCTTTTATCTTCATCATGAAGATGACCACTTAATGCAGGCATCACACCTGTTATTTTAATTTTCGTAGTGCAGGTGTCAGTTTGGCCATTAAGAACGCAGATTACTTTAATTAATTAAGACTAACACCCTTTTCTTGATCACTGCTGTTTGAACCGGGATTACTATAAATGTTTTGTTTTTCATAATCTTGCTTCTATTAATTTTTTTCTTATAATTATCCATTTAGTGAGCCGTGAATAGATTTATTAAGCTCTAAAATTACAGCCCAAACGGTAAAGAAATTGATATTTTTCTAAAAAGTCTTTGTATAATTAAATAATTTGATATTTAACATAAACTTTTTATTACAACTCTTTTAAGTTGTTTATATAGTAAATAATTCTAAACCACTCATCAATTATAAAGTAGTATAACAAATTTCATTTAATAATTTTTAAACCATATTTAAGGCCTTTGCGACTTCTGGTGACAATAAAATTTTAAATCTATAAAAATTATGAGTTTTAAAAACAATAATAAAGTTTCAGTTCAATCTAATCGGGATAAAAAAAATACATTTTTTTATTAGGTTGCATGATGAACATGGATGTGCTTTTTTTTTCTTTTTTTTTAATTATAGCCTTAATTGGAAGACCACCGGTCTCGACTAATATTATTCATTCTCATTATAAGTCAAAAAAAAAAAAGTTGAGCATCTCCTTTATGTTTATTTATTTCTTCTACAGGACAAAAATATAAATTATCTAAATTGTTGTCCACCCATGAATGCAAGACTAATCTCGTTTCTCACACGTTAATTATATGTTACACAATTAATTTTATGATTTATTTAGTTTCCCATGAAAGTACAAACAAAACTACTTTTGGTTGATGGATAATGCGCAATTACTTGTATCAAAATATATCAATTATAAGCGTGTACATTATATAAAATGGAACTGCAACTAATATTTTAGTGTTTGTTTGAGAGTGTGGTTATATTTATTTTTAAAAATATTTTTTGTTTTAAAATATATTAAAATAATATTTTTTTATTTTTTAATAATTATTTTTGACATCAGCGCATGAAAATGATCTAAGAACACCAAAACTTTTAATTTAAAATATCTTTTTTTTTCAAAAATACTTTTAAAACATAATATCAAACAAATTTTTAAGCTTTCTGGTAGCTTTTTAACAATTTTAAAACTACTTTTAATTGAATGACTAGGAGTTCAAATCCAAAAAACAACTTATTCCTATACATTCCTATACAATCACATTTAAAATTTTAGTGCATGAAATAACTTGAAGTCTACATGCCAATGAAGTCAATTTTGTAGGGAATATATATATATATATTGCATGGGATACACGTAAACAGCCACATTCTACATTAATAAATCAATTTAGTAGGTATACACGCAATGTATACGATACTCGTAAGCAATTACATTCTGCACAATTTAAAAATGTCGGTAATCAATTCTTTAATTATATTTATCTTTTTACAAGAACTTGTATCCATGCCCTCCATTGACAGATACGTACATAGCTAATTTGAACTCTGATTTCACAAATTTTATTTATCCTTCAAATCTAATTAATGAGATAATTCATACTTTTGCTCTCCTTGTGGTCTAAGTAGGTTATACAATGGTTATAAAACTTAAGGGTTTGTTTTCCCTGTAATTTCAGGTTTGAGTTTTATAGTTGTTAATATGATGATCATTATAAGTTTATATGATTGTTAACTTTAGGATCTATAAAATTAATCGAGATGCAAGCAAGCTGACCCGGACATCTATGTTAATGAAAATCCTCAAGAGATGTGGCATAGTGGCAAAAAACTTGAAATCTATCTTGCATGTCTTAGTTCGATTTATAGTGTACTTACCTTGTAAGAGTCTGGAAAAGCCGGAGTTTTGTCCGCTTAACCTAGACCTACAATGAATGCCTAGAAAGAAGGTGGGGTTTAATCCAATCCAAAAAAACATCAATATTAATAAGAGTCCATGGACTTCCTCCAATCGTATACGTAACAAACATTGAAGGCAGTATAGGCTGTCAACCTCTCGTAGTGGGAATGAACCTTGGAGCTGTCTAGTGGGAATGAGAGAAATGTATTGGGAGACCCATACGATCACTCGCTTCTTTTTCTTTTTTTGATATTAATCCATTAAGAAAAATAATTGAGAAAAATGTTTAAAACATGAAATACTCCTTTTTAAAAACAATACTATATTTATTATTAGCTTATAATAGTGAAATATACGTCTTTGCTATAACGACATATTGGAAGTGGCATATTCTGATAAGGAGAAAATATGCAGAGCTTGAATAGTATGTTAAGAAAGAGAAACAGGATACGAGAAATTAAGGATAAATGTTTTAATTATCTTTAATGGCATATTCTCTATTTAATTTTCTTATTATTTCCAATCACTGTATTAATTAAAAAAAATCAAAATTCTTTTTCAACTGATTGATTTCACCCAAGACCCATTTTAATCAGGATATTCAATATTTTCATGGAACATCATCTCGTTTCTATTTTTTTATCGGAGTTTATTTTTGAAAAATATATTTTATAGATCCAGATGAATGAGTAAAACTCTAGTTATTTTAAAATTTTATAAAAATACATATCATGACTCGAACTCGATATCTATTATACAAATATTAAATATTTTACCATAATATCATATCAATTGAAACTTCTAAGCCCTAGGGAATATTGCTAGGGCTGATGCAAGCAAATTAGGCACCAAACGAGTCACAGCAGCCTCTTCTTTTCTGAATCAAAGAGAAAAGGAAATGCCACATCTCGGTGGCTAGAGGTACTGTTAGAGTAGAACTAGAAGCATGCATTTTCCCTTTTGGATGCTCGACCCTGTTGACATAAAGGTCCGTCCATATACAGATCCCTCTTTTCTATCGACAAAGACATTTGATATTGATATTAACCATTACACTAACCGGTGTTGTAATATGGGTTTGAAATTAAGAGATTTGTTTATTTTATATTTAAGTCATATAATTATTAATATAATGATCATTAAAATTTTACAAATTTACATGGTTGTTCATTTTAAAATCTGTGAAATTAGTTGAGATATATATAAACTGACATGGATACTTGTGAGTGATTCGGTAATATGAGCTCGAAACCAAAAGATTTTTTTTTTATAATTTAAAATTTGAGTAATATGATTGTTAATATAATTATTATTATAGAATTATATGATTGTTCAATTATATACATACAAATTAACTTGAATATTGATGTTAATTAAAAAAAATACATTTGATGTATTGGCAGACGACGACGATCGAGTACTGTGTTTTTTTTTTTTATGACCGGGATGTCTGGGCCAGCTTACGTGCACCATAACTAATCCCTGGATTCACTGAACATCCTGCAAACCCAATAAATATGTAAGGCACTGCGGGAATGATAAGCGTGCATGATAGAACTTGAACCCTGCTTAGGAAGAAAACAAATCACTTCAACCATGATGGTGAGTACTGTGCTTGATATATCGTCGAGGCTTCATTCTTCGGTCGACTTATCCAAGCATCATGGAAGCACATCAAATCCAACCAAAATTCATGTCCTGCAAACTGTTCACATCGAGCAAGCTTTTCATTCCTTTCTTTTCAGACACAGTCACTGTTTACAAGTTATCTATGATCATGATGATTGAAATTGTTTTTTAATTAGAAATATATTAAAATAATTTTTTATTTTATTTTTAAAAAATAATTTTTGATATTGATAAATAAAAATATCTAAAAATATTAAAAAATAAAACAATTCTAATTTAATAAAATATAAGGCATCGGTCTTTTACTATTTAGTTTACTGCATCAGTGAAATTATAGTATTATGTTTCTTTAAAAAATAAAAAATAAAAAATAAAAACAATAACCTTCTTTTCCACATTGATAATTTCCAAATATATTTGAGCGATTCGATCTTAGCATGTTTATGTTTCCTTTTAGATTTTATTTTTTAATGAAATAATTTTTTTTTTTAAATTTACCATAATGATTATATTCGATTTGCTATTATCGTGATGTCATGGTCAAGTTGCCTATTTTGTGTGCTAACTTGGATTGGATGGGCTCGAGTTAACTTTTTTTTTTTTCTATTGTAAGATTTGTTTTCACTTTATTTATTGTTTTTATATATTTTTAATTTATATTATTAAAATAATCAAGTTTATTAAACCCAATTGATTTAATATATAGGGTCTCAGATTTTTTAAAAATATAGTTGCATATTCTTAATATTATTTTTTTATATTAAAAAATAAATTAGCCAACAACATAATACAAGCTATCTATCTAGCTAGTAATAAAAATCTAAACACAGTTAGAACCGAGCAAATCTCCGAACCTGCCATAAAGTTCGAAAAGCACTACATGGTGCATGATGGCCAGAACCATTTACATTTGATGATAATCTATTTTGGGAATGTGGTTATGGTAATTTTTTAAAATATTTTTTCGTGCTGAAATGTATCAAAATAATTTTTTTTATTTTAAAAAAATATTTTTTACATCAATACATTAAAATGATTTAAAAACACCAAACCACCGGTTTTTAAAACGGCACTTTGAAATAATTATAATCTATGTGTCAATAATTATAATATAAAGCACTTTGAAATCACCTAAAACAAATCATGTACATGAATACATATAGTTTTATGTATCAAGCATTATATATTGAAAAATTACTTCAATTTAAAACTCAAGTTTTTAAATAATTTTTTAAAATATAATTTATATTATTTATTAATATTATTTTAAATAAAAAATAAATTTGAAATTTACACGTGCTTATATTGTCATGTATTATTGATTTTAATTACAAAAGATAATAAAATGGCAATATCTTAGCTCGTGATTATTTAATCCACGTGCATAAAGGGGAAATATTTAAATTCTTTTTTAAATAGCTGTCTCAAAGTAATCGTGAAGTATCTTATAGGCATATGCCGAAAGCCTTTAAAGATTCTTCATTAGAATATAGAATAATATTAAAACTTCCAAGTGTGTTAAATTAATAATATTCCAGTAAATAACGTTCTGTTTTTGTTTTTGTTTTTGTTTTTGCCAATAGATATATTTTATCCATGTTTAAAATTAATCCCAACTCTTCATTTCGAGGTTAAATACCAAATTTCCTTCACCTAGACTGTAAGATTCTTGTTCATTTTAATTTGATCATCTTGGTTTGAGATTGAAACCTTTGAGATTTTATTTTTTTATTTCTGGATCAATCAGTTCAGTATCACTTCAATTACTAGAATTAAAGTGATATTTCACAGATATATTTGTAGATCTTGTCAAGTTAATGCATAGAATTGAGATGGAAAGAAAGAGAGAAAATTGTGTTTTTTCAATTATAAAAACATATATTTTCATAGAAGATTATGTTCTTATTTATATAAGAAAAAAAAATAGCAGTTATCTTTTAGTAATTTCTCTTGATATATAGATCAAGTTCATCTTTCATGAGCTAACCAGACCCAACCCAATAACCAACAAAACCATTAAAAAAAACAAGCATGCTTTATCGACCTCCTATCAAGGTTATGAAAAAAAAGCTTTCTAGAAAAGCACCTCGGCTTATAATTATTTAAATAATATTCTAAATTAACAAAATTACTTGAATAAAAATAGATGACAGCGATCCTCATATCTGGCATCATCGTTCAATTTAGCCAAGAGGGCGGCCTTGTTACTGAAGATGAAGAGCTTATAAATTAGTCGAAGCCTCAACTTTGAGTGGGAAACATAGAATTGCATTGATGTGTTACGACCATTAAGGCAAAGCCAAGACCACTCGTGGATTTAGTGGAGGCTTTTTATTAAACAATGAAAGAGACCGTACCACTAAATCAAGTTGCGAGCACAAGTCTAGCAATACACTCTAACCTAGCTTGCCAGCTCTCATCAGCCAACAACCATCTAAGGAGAGCATTTTCTCTAGTAGGGTTTCGAATAAATTTAATATATAACCCAGAAAATCTCAAGCAGATTCTCGTATGATGGAAGAGAGTTTATAATCTATACTGAGATATTTTAAGTTTGAGTCAAGATATATATTTATTGTAAAAATCTGAAACAATCAAGATTTTACTTGTTTATCTATAATATATTTTTAGAAGATAAAATTTTCTTGAATAAAAAAAACTCTGGGCAGGTTGCTAGCTCTCATCAGCCAACAACTATCTACGGAGAGCATTTTCTCAAGTAGGGTTTCGAATAAATTTAATATATAACCCAGAAAATCTCAACGGGTTAGATTCTCATAGTGATGTAAGAGAGTTTGTAATTTATATCACAAGTTTTAAATTTAAATCAAGATGTATATTTTATTATAAAATTATAAATCAGAATTTTATTCGTTTATCTAAATTTAATAAGTATATTTTTAGAGGATAAGATTTTCTAGAATAAAAAAAATACTCTGACTAGGTTGCCAGCTCTCATCAGCCAACAACCATCTAAGGAGAGCATTTTCTCTAGCAGGGTTTCGAATAATTTTAATATATAACCCAGAAAATCTCAAGCATAAGCCAATAATTTGAGTGAGGGAGTAGGCATGAGGAATTTATGAGTAAACAAGTCTTCATTCATTTAATACAATTATTGAAATGTGTAATACACGAAGAACCCATTATAGAAGAAATCCCATTATTTCTTCACAGTAGGAGCACTAAATAAAACAAGTTGTATCCATGAAAGATTATCATAGGAAAGAAATTGTATCCAAGAAGTCAACGGAAAGCATTTGCTGTGGACATGATTTGTATGGAAAAAACCCCTGTTTTGTCAGATATACACACGCTGTCCGATAACTGGCTTCCTTCGACAGGACATCCTCGATCGGTAGATTTATGTACGTGCATGATGAGTAGTGACGGGAATTTTTGTAAGACTGGTGATTTCTGCTAGAAAAACATATAAAAAAAAGGGCGAAATCTATGTGTGGAAGTGAAATTTCATTGGACCTCTTAGAAAAAAACAAAAGAAGAAACTACGTGTTAAGTGTATTGACACGATCAATACGACATGATAACGTCGGTTTTCATCATTGAAATACATTTTGAACTGTGAACTGTGATATTAAAATTATTGCGATCTACATCACAAAGTATTGAATTCAAATTAAAATATATATTTTTATAAAAATCTAGGACGGTCATACGTCGCCGTGGATAGTGTTGAGAGAGAAGGAATTTAAGATATGAAATCATAGTTGTTAATATCGTTGCGGTCGTCGTTGCGGTTTTTCGATTGGAACGGAACGTTCCGGTTTCGGACCGTTTTGGTATACCGTTTCGGTGTCGTACTGTTCATATATAATTATATATATATATATATATATATATATATATATATATATATAAAAAATACAATATCAATTTAACAATCATAATTAAAATTTAAATTCTTTTTATTTAGAATATTTCTTGGTTTTTAATTATTTTGATGTATAGATGTCAAAAATAATTATTAAAAAATAAAAAAATAGATTTTGAATCCGGAACGACACGCCCGGAATGGAACCGAGGCGTTCGGCCGAATTTTCGGAAAAGGCGGAATTAAAACCGAGAAGAAAACGACGCTGATTTATCTCGGTTTTAAACATAACGAAACAGAATTGATAACTGGAAGAGCTGTATAGGCACGTGACTTGTCGTCGTCGTTTGTCCCATTAGCTGATCCGGCCAGGGTCACTTATAATGGATAGAGAGCAAGCGACAGCAGTTGTTCTCAATATATAATATTATTGTAAATTCAAAGGAATCCTTTCGGCCTTTGAGAAATTTCAATTTTCTTTCTACTTTTTACGTACAACCCTTTCGAGAATTTAAAGGGCAAGGAGCATTCATCTGGCTTGCGTGACAGCCATGGATTAAAAAAAGAAAATAAATAGGAGCAGGGATGAGATCCTCAGTTGGCCCATCAAGGGAGCAAATTAAGTTCTAGGTGCAAGTGCATGGCTCAACGGGAGAGTCCTTTTCCTTCATAGCATTGAATCTAGGTTTGATTCTCAGTGTCAGTGAGTTGGAGAGGGTACTCTCTCTTGTTCCTGAGTCTATCTTTGTATGGTATTTCTGCCATCCCTGCGGTGTCTTACATGCTCTTTTGGGCTTGCAGGGTGTTCAATTGAGCCGGGAAATAGTCGAAGTGTGCGTAAGTGGCCTAACACCCTGGTCATAAAAAAAAAAGTTCTAGCTGCTCTTGGCTGTAGGGAATAGTCAAATTATAAACTAGTGTTATTAAATGTTTTTTTTAATTTCATTAAATTTTAAATCTAATCGGGTGGAAATTAGCTTCTTAATCCAATTCAAATGATAATATTTTTAATATTTCTTAAGAAAATGTTTTTTTTATAAATTAAATCAGTTTTCATTTTTTAAAACAAATTAAAACATTTTTTTTTGTACTTTAAAAAAAGTAAATAAAAAAAAACGACGAGAGTACACCCAGATTTGGGTTTTGCGTTTGATCTCCCCCCAAAACAAAAAGAAATGGTGCCGTGGCAGACAGCCTGGAATTGGACTCGTCTTTTGTTATTGTCCATTTGATGAGCACCTTGGGCTCCTCGTTAGCTGCTATTGACTGTTGACCAAATCCATGGGCTAGAAAGCCTTACATTACAAACAAAAATCATTCAAGCTCCTGGCCAGACAAAAGGAAAACAAATCTATTTCACTCTCTGGACTATTTAACATTGTTTTTTTTAAGAAAATAAAAATAATTTTTATGTTTTTTATTTTAAATCAAATATTTTTGATTTTTTTAGATCAATTTTAATTTTATATGATGATCTCAAAAATAATTTTTAAACAGTCACTCAATACCAAGCATAGTTGCCTCTCCTTTTTTGGGGCCAGTTTTACACATAAATAACGTTTAGAAAAGGGATGTTAATTAGCATGCTAGACGTCTGCAATGTCGAGCCTAATTTTAAAGAGAGAGACCAAATCTCACCTCTGCAATTTGGCAAGGAGCATGGTGACCTTCCTTTTCCCGGCCAAGAATTCCGGTAAAAACAAGCACCCTCACAGGCCACGTACGGCAGACCGTAGACACCCTTTTCTGTTCCGTCAATAAAGGGCCAATTTCACTATCAACTAAACCCCTTTGGTTGGTTTCTGAGAAAATGCAGCTAACAAACAAAATAGGACAACATTTTTTTCCATGTAAATATTGTAGTCGTTTTAGGAACCCGCATGGCTGAGGTTGCGTGCTTGGGAGGGGATACGATGGAAGTTTCGGGCTTTGAGATCAAACTGTGTTCTTCTTCTTCTTCTTTTCTCCGTTTGACATTTTCCCAGTGAACAAACATAAACTAGTTGATTACAAATAAACCCTTGTAGTCAAGCTTTTGAAAAATTTCCAATGGTAAGAGAGTCATTGCATCTTAGTAAAAACACAAAATATCAAAAATAACAAATAAAAAGACCATTATACCCCTTAAAACGGGTTATTTTTTCGGAGGCTACATTCGAAATCCAGCAGTAAATCAAAGCATATGAATCATAGTTGTCAATACCGTTCCGGTCGTCATTTTAGTTTTTCGAATGGAACAGAACGTTTCTGTTTTAGAGCGTTTCAGTGTCGTACTATTCATATATAATTAATTATATATATATATATGAAAAAAATAAAATATTAATTTAACAAGCATAATTAAAATTTGAATTCTTTTTTATTTAAAATATTTTGGTGTTTTCAAATTATTTTAATGTATAGATGTCAAAAATAATTTTTTTTAAATAAAAAAAATATATTTTAAACCCCGGAACGGAACCGAGGCGTTCCGACCGGAATTTGGTCGGAATTTTCGGAACGAACTGGAATCAAAATCGAGATGAAAACTACGCCGTTTTGTCTCGATTTTTTAAACAAAACGGAACGAAATTAACAACTATGATATGAAGAGCAATTTTCCATATATTTTAGATTTTTCTTTTGATAATAAATTGCACTCTCTCGTCTCTCCCACGTTTTTTTTATTCCCGTTTTTTCTTGTCGAGTGGCTAGTAGCCAAAAACGGTGGGCACTGATTATTTCGGTGTTGGGTCACATGTCAATTCACTCCGAGTTAAATTAACACGAGCCACCATCTCTCACTAAATATTTTCTCTTGATTTGGAATTCCATGTTACTCGGCAAGCAAAAACAAAAAAGATAATGAAAATGGTTAAGCGATATCTTTTGATATGTATTTTTACATAGTTATTATTTTGTTTTATTTATTAAATGCAAAGTAAATATAGAGGTTATTTTAATGTGTAATAAAAATGATAATTATTTAATTACATGTACTAATTCGATTTTGATGATGTCATGGAAATTATAATATTAATTATGTTGTTAAAACTAAAAAAAAAAAGTATATTACTTTAATTTATGTTTATACTAAAAATATTTTGAAATGTAATTTTTATTGTACTCTGAAACAATCACATAACTGGTAGAAATTATATGGGAATTCTTTTTTATGTAATGAAATAGCCCAACATACTTTTAGTATTAAAAATGTTATTATTTTATGGCTCTTCTTTCATATTTTCTAATTAAATTAATAATTTCATCAATTTCATTAAATTGAAAAGAAATAAGGATACATTATCAAGTACTATAGCCAATACAAAACCAGAAGAAGATTTTTATTCTACTTTATACCAATAGTTTCTACTATTAAAAACAAAGTTGTTCGTATTGACAACTTTGATTAAATTGGATAGAGCATATATATATATATTCGGTCTTAATTTCTTTGCAAGATACTGCTAGAGTTCTGTGCTGTGATTGAAGTTAAAGTGTGAAGGATCCATTCTGAAAAACTGAACCATTCACATGATTCCTCACACCCATCAAACATTTTCCACTCGATCATTGCACAAATGCATGCTTGATAGCTTGAAAACAAAATGACAAAATAACACCATTTACATGAGCCAGCTGAGCACATAGAGATTACGAGTGCGCCTGCATCCCCATACCCCTGATCGCCCACTGGATAACATCCAGTCGAGCCATACCATTTAGGTTTTACAGATGAGCATGAAAATACTTGTCAGTCACGTAGAAGCTAGCTAGCTTGGCCACATGCATGGTGTAGGGAATCAAACAACCACAGGAATAAAGAACACATTGAATAGCAAAAGAAAAAACAAGCATTTATTCAGCAGCAGTAATTAAAAAAGGGTGAAAGCTTCTTACATTCTCGATCCCATACGTTCGTACTGGCGCCAGATACGCAAGTCTAGTGTTCGATGATATTGAGAAGCTAGCTAGCCGTATCTGATGATATTATATTAAACAACAAACAAGCTCAGAAACGGAGTCGTTTGGAATCTGAAACGAGCAAACACTGCCTCCACTAAGAGGCAGACGAGATCTTTGTGCTTGCTCCATTGATTTTTGGGTCATCTTGCTTCTGAGACAGATCACTCGCCATTTCCAAACAGACCCGGCTACATATTCACAAACATGCCCTTGGTCGTTACGTTACGTGGACTCAAATCTTTTTTCCAATCAGATCCCGCCACGTACAAATGCTAATAAGCTCCTACATCTGGATCCATCTGGCCAGCTGGCAAGGATTGACAATCCCGGGAATGTGGGCCCCTTCGCTCTTTAATATGCTTGCCACCTCAGCATAGCTTTTGTGCTCCTTCTTCTTTCCCGGCTCTGCTCTCTTCGAGCACTCCCCCGAGCCTTCAGCTAAGGACATGGCTTCTGCTCGAGCCGGGTCGAACTTCTGCCCGAGAAGAGTGCCTTTAGTCAAGAACTCAAACGCCATGTAACCGGCTAGTAGCCGATTAGAGGAAATCGGCTCCACGAGACTTGAAGCTGGTTGAGCCGAGGCCGAACTCGGCCTCATTGAATAAGACAGGGCCTCTCTCTCTTTGCGCTTCTTTGAGGCGCCAGGTGTTAAAATCCTTCGCGAGTGATAACTCATCTTTGAAGGATTAAACCGTTAAATTGCAGTTAATTCTGGGCCAAAAGAGTCGGACCAAAAATTTGGAATTTTATTTTCGGGACGTTAGTGTCAAATCATTTTCTTGACAATGGAGCGAGAGAAAAGGTCCAAAACGGGGTCGAGAAGGAGAGAGACTCAATGGCTGGCTAGGTTAAAACCGGCAAGCGAGTTCAAGGACAAAAAGGTAAAATAACAGATCCTATTTCAAATCCATTCATGATACACCAGAGACCTGGGGTTAGGTTGAGATTCTGAAACGGACGGAACCAGATCTAGAAAACGGTGGCCGCGGATGAGTGCGTGGTCGGCAATTTGAATTAGAGGCGGCGCGTGAAGAAGAAAAGAATAGATTGGGAGGGAGGGAGGGAGCAACAAGGGAAACTTGTTGTTCTGCCTTGTACGTTTCTATTTATAAAACGATCTAGTCTTTTTCTCTGCCTATAGAATGACAGAAATGCCCTAGTATTTGGTTGAGAATTCGAGGCAATCCATGAATTATGATCACTTTTATGTTTAATTATATTTTCACAATCCCTATATTATATTATTATATTTATTTGGATCATCCGATTATTGATCTTATGCATTGAGTCCTTTGACCGTCTTCTGTGCTCAAAATTTAAACTTTTTCTCCGAAACCTCACTAGCAAGGAATGGTAGGCCCGCGACGTGTTAAGAATCTAGTGGGTGAGGTGGTAGGAAGAGCATTGCTTTACCCGCTATATTTTTGACACCTGTTGAATTTGACCGCCATAGATGGTAAAGGGCTCGACGGTTCAAAGTGGTGGTACAAATACAGTGACTCGATTGATCAAATTAGATAGCATCGGGACTGGTGTGTAATTAACACCGATGCCTTTCACGAGCTTTCGTGTGTGGGGGGGGGGGCGGAGTTACTGTCATGCCCCTAAGCACTACTGGAAATTTGCCAGCCATGGATGGTCAGGGAGGGAACGAACCTGGCAAGCAGCGTATATCTATACTATTTTTCTAGTATTTACACATCCATACCGTACTTAAATACATAACTGTTTTGAGATTTTCTAGGCCACACTGATTTGCTAGTATTTACAAACACCGACATTGATTCAAAATAAAAAGTCGAGCGAGGAAATCTAGACGAAGTATAAACTAGAATTTACCCGACATTAAAACGTGGGTTGGTTTACTTAATTCTGGGCAAAGCCTGCCCTTGGATTTTGGAATCTTAATTGAAAGCAGGCCTTGAGGCCGATGTCTCCAGGCCGAAACACCCGAGCCTAGCCCACGTTTTGCCATGGAGTTGAGATGAACTATGAGCCCACTTAAGCGATTTTAAAGTTTCTGGTAAAGCCCACTCATTCAGGCACGTGTCTGGCACCTAGTCTCATTTATCCATTTATTTGCTGGGAAAATGAGTCGATTTATTTATCACATAATGGAAAGATTCTGCAATTCCTCCTTGTAAATTATATAGTATTTTGGGCATGTCTCACTTTTTAGGCCCATTAATCTCAGTAAAATGGATTAACTTGGATTGAAAAAAAAAAAAAAAAACCGAACTAAACTGCCGAGATCGGTTCGATTTGATCGAAGATCTTGTAATCTTAAGCTTTCGATTTGTTTGTTTATTTAAGGTAAAAGAACGACTGGAATAAACCAATTCTCATCCCCAAAGGAGGTCCAGGTGATAGGAAAGGGTAATGACATTGGTGGTGGGTTTGGAAAAGGTATTGGAATTGATTCAGGCAACAGGAAAGGTGGAGGAGGAGGTGGTGGTGGTTTTTGGAGTTGGATCCAGGGGTGGAGTGGGTAGTGGATGTGGAGGGGGAACGGGAGGCGGCTCTGGGAATGGATTTTGTTGAGGAGGTGGTGGTATGGGTGGATATTTGGTGGTAGGGGTGGGTTTGGAGGTTATGGGATCGGAAACTATTTAGCTTTATACGTTGCATGCATGTATGCAGTCACACATGGAGTTTACTTGAATATTTATAGTGGTCGGCGTGGAGTAACAACTACTATACAATGGTTATCGCTACGCTGTGAATCATCAAAATAATAATAATAATAATTAAATAAACGTAAAAATGGTTAGCTGGTGAAGAATTGCTAGAAGTTATTATTAAAATCAGCCCAACTAATGAATTTTAAAATCCTTAAATCCGTACTGACTTGTCAACTTAATTATTTGTCCAACTCAAATTTAAAATTGAATTGTGAAAAAGTTCTTGACATGACACCATTAATTTAAAGACAACCATGCTGATCAATAAAAAAAATTGAGGAAAAAATTAATTTGATTAAAATATTTCAACTTGACTTCTTAATTAACTTGAATTTAGTTTTAAATAATATTAAATTGATTTAATTTTATGTAACCATCTTTGTTAGAGTGTGTTTGATATTGCTTTTAATTTTGTGGTTGAGGTTTTAAAAAAGCAGTTTCATGAAAAGCACTTTAGTTGCAGTTCAAAATAAGTTTTGAAGTTTTTAGTTAAAACTATGGTTGAGTTTGAAGTTGATAAAAAATAGTTTCGTGCGTTTGGTTATCATGCTTTTTATTTTGCTGTCAACTTGTGAAATTACTTTAATATATATATATATATATATATATATATATAAGTATAAAATATAATTAATAATTCAAGTAAATTAGACTTTTGTTTTTATTCTCCCATCAAATTACTTGTAATTTCATCACGAACTATATTCATACGTGAATGCCTCTGCGATCATAAAACAACATATAGTAAAATATCATATGAAACAAAATTAGAATTACGAGATAAAAATTATATTGTGATTTCTAATATATTTATTTATATATAATTAATTTTTAGATTATTTTAATATAAAAAATATATTAACCCTCCCGAGCCCCCTCCCTCCCTGCAGCCCCTCTAGCAAAGAGCAAGAAAAACAACTAACAGCTACTTTACTTGCACCGGATTTTCATAGTAATTTTTTTATGTGGGATCCATTTCATACTTCTTCTTTTTATACTTAACAAAACACTAGATTAGGGTGTTTTTTTTGTAACCTTTGGTTGCACTACAATCCCAAACACCTTGTTCATTTAAACACATTCATTGAAAAGCAAAATAATGAAATTGGAGAAAAAAAATAGCCTTGCAAGACTAGCAGGTAACGTTTGATTTTTAGAGTCTGTGTTGGGAGTGTGGTCGCAGTAGCTTTTCAAAGTGTTTATCGTGTCTAAATATATCAAAATGATTTTTTTTTATTTTCTAAAAATCATTTTTGAAATTAGCACATCAAAATGATCTAAAACACACAAAAACATTCATTTAAGATGGAATTTTTTTTCTTTCAAATTTCGCCCAAAGCCGGTGGGATCGCAATGTCAAACGGGCACTTAAGAGAAGATGATGGATGTCCATTTCATCTATTATTTTAAATCGCGTCGCTAATTGAATATATATATATATATATATATATATATATATATATATATATATATATTAAAAATCATGAAATGCATTGCGGTTTTGTTGTATTCTCAGGCACATATCATTGTGTATTTTCCCCCTCGAGCCATAAAATTTAACCCCCGGTACCGGGGGTATGATGGATATTTTTAGGCTACCTGTGTGGTATTTGTGAATTGTTTGGGGGTGTTCTAGTCTTTCCTCTTTTATTTTTCACAATGAAACTACCTATTTACACTTGTAAGCTGATAAAAAGACAAGGGCAAGTTAGGGGTATTTTTGGTTTTTTGTTTGATATTAAACAATGAAATATTGGTTTTACCCTTGGGTGGGACATGGCAAGAAGTTGGAGGTGAGGGTATTTTTGTTTTTTCACATATTTGTGCACATTGAAACTCGTAAATGCCCTCAGAAAAGACGAAAACGAAGGCCCGACACTGAGGGTATTGTGGTATTTTCATGTCAAGTTTTTTGTGGTTATCGTTGGGTTCACAAATGTCTAAGTAATTTTGTATTTTTTTTTCAAAATTACTGCAGGCACATCGTACGAATGTCCTATAAGTTTTCACGCATACGGGGCAGTCAGGTGGTGCGTGCATTGTCTATATATGGTGGAAAAGTCTGGTGGTTATGTCACGGGTTCGTTGCCATGTCCCCTTCCTTTTAGTGCAACGTGTGTCGTGTAAAGATGGTCCAGGATTCACCGATGGATGATTTTTTGTTTTCTCCTCCTTTTCTCTCTCCTCCAACCGAAAAATACATGACAATCCTTCATGTTTTTGGTTGTTTTATTTTAATTCCTAGTCTTTTGATCTCGTTTTCCTTCCTGGTTTCATTATTGGAAATTTTTTATTTTTATTTTTATTTTAAATTATTATTATTATTTTATATTCTTCGGTCATTTTAATGTGCTGATATTAAAAATAATTTATAAAAAAATAAAAAGTATCATTTTTATTATTTTTAAATAAAAAATATTTTCAAAAACAACTTGAACCAGATTTCTAAATAAATACACTTAATGCTTTGAAAAGAAACAAAAGGCAACTTGTCACCTACCTTATGCTATACCTTGCTAAGATGGACAACGTATCATCTGCATTACAGATAACGACAACCAAAAATTAGGCTAATTTGTATGAGAAAAAAAAAAACCCTCATTTTCAACCTTATTTCAACCTAAAAAAACATTCTAAACACCTTACAAGTACATACCCATATTCTTGAACAACCCATAAATTAGTTTCAAAACTCACAATCAATTCAGACATAAAAATTCTTTTAGGGTTCAAATCTACCATTTTAAACAGGTTTAAGAGGGGAAAACACATAAGACTTTTCCCATGAAAAAAAAACTTGCTAACACCAAACCCATCTATTTTTTGTAGTCGGAATCAGTCTCGATTGAGATTTTTTTTTCTCTATCATTGAAATCCAACCATTGTTTCTATTTTTTAAATTATTAAATAAATTTTATAATCAAAATTGAATTTTATAAACTATTAGATATTAAAAGTTTATAATTTGAAAAAGTTTGAGGACCAATGCATACATCTAGCGTCAAGTTTAGAAAAATCATCTCTTTGGTTGCTTCTCTCATATTAGTCCCTTATCTTTGATTCTTGTTCTTCTTTAAGAAATATACTCTAATAAATCATTAATCTAGACCTATAAAGGTGTAATAATAATTAAAAAAAACTAGAAGAAAAGGTACTTAAAAAACAAATCTCTATGACAATCAACCATGATTTGTTCCTTAGTGAACAATGGTATAAGTAACAAATGTTCCTAGAAAATATAGCGTCATGACAAAAAAAAACTTGTAATTTGCACAGTAGATCTTGATTCGAGTCAAAGCATGCACCTCTTGAAAAGCCTATGACAATCAAAATTTTACTCGCTCATCTTGGTTTACAGAGTGCACTTTTCGAGGGTGGGTTTCCTCGCATAAAAAAAGTAACAATACTTTTTTGGAATTCATGAAAAAACATAATTTATTTTTATTTCACTATTTATTGCAAGGGACTAAATATTGGTCTTGGTATCTTTTAACAATAAAAATAAAAATATGGGCAAATAAATCCAGGGCACTGCTGCCAAGATAAGTTCATTTCTCTTAAATCTGAAATTATCATTCATATTCATTTTCTTGTATTTTGGACTTTTCTCATTTATAATTTTATAAAAAGAGAATAAATTATTTCTAAAATAAAACAAATTAATTATTTGGAAAATAATTTAAAGTAACAAGATAGATAGAATAAAATAACGATTTATTTGTGAAAGTAATATAATATATTCATGAATAAATAAATTATTTATTTTTGATGAAAGGTTTTAGATGAATGTAAGAGAATAATTATTTTATTTTTGAAAAAAACTAACAACTAAATAAAATCACAATTAAAAAGAATCGCGCACACATCTTATACCATGCTCATTAAGCAAAAATAAATGAAAAGAAGTTATTCGGTTTGATGCAGCAAAATGTATGCTAGGAGATACCCGTCAACTACTTAGGGGGTGTTTGTTACCCCTTTTCATTCTTGAAAAAAAATTAAAAACATTTTATTTTTTATTTTTATTTTTTATTTTAAATTAATTTTTAAATGTTTTTATATCATTTTAATATAATGATGTCAAAAGTAATTCTTAAAAAATAAAAAAATATCATTTTGATACAATTCTGAACGAAAAACACTTTTAAAAATTACCTCAACTACACTTTCAAACATGCACTTAGAGTTTATTTGGGAGATGATGTGAGTTGCTTTTTATTTTTTTTAAATACATTAAAATGATATTGTTTTATTTTTAAAATATTATTTTTGACATCAACACATTAAAATAATATGAGAAACACCAAAAAATAAAAAAAATATTTTTTATTCAAAAAATATTATAAAACATTACTTAATACTATCTTGCTCTGACCAGTTTAGTACAGTTACATTAATTTGTTAAACAAAATCTCTTGTGTGGTTAGTCGATAATCATTGGAAATTTATATGGTTATTAATTTTAAAATCTATAAAATTAATTGAGGTGTGCAGCTCGAATATCTATATAAATAATAAAAAAAACTTATACGGGTAAAGCATCTTTTATGTCCTTGCAAGTTACAACCATACAAAGACAAGCTCGAATCAATCTTTTATGCTTTGTAAAGATTTCCAACTTTTCGAAAAAAATGCTGCAATGCTGGAAATTAACTTTTAGAGTTTGGAATCAATTATAATTTATGTGCATCTCGTTCTTCTTCTCCCACTTTAATAAAAAAGAACTAAACTTTTGGGGATGGTATTGTATTTCAAGAATATTTGCAAAAAAATAATTGATATTTTAATATTTAAATTAAACTCTTTTACTGTTGGATAAATTTCATATACTGATGTCAAAAATAATTTTTTAAAAAATAAAAAAAATATCATTTTAATGTATTTTTAAACAGAAAAATATTTTAAAAAACAAGCTCAACCATCTTCAAAACACATACATAAAATCAAAGAAAACATCACAAGTTATCCTCTCATATATATATATATATATTTATCATGGATTTACTCTTTTTTTCATTTTGTACCTTAGTGTTTTTTCCCGCAATTGTATTTTTTTTCTTTTCAAATTCAAGAGCACCTAGATCAAGTGCATTGGGCAGAAACAAAATCACAAAGTAGGAAACAAAGTTCCAAAGTTGATAAAAAAAATTAAAATTAATTATGACACTTTTAAAATTAAACATATTCAGTCACTCAAGTGAAGTATTTAAACTAATAAGATACAATGATTCCGTTGTAAAATAAAAGGAAAATCCCATGAAATCTGGTTGATGACAACTTGATAATAGGGAATTTCACTTAGAATCTCGTGTATCCTTACTTCTCTATTGACTCTCACAATTGTATTGTTGTCAAGCTACGATAGGTCGTGTTATGGTTTTTTTTAATTTTTAGTTGATATGTTATATCGCAGAATAATATAAATTAATAATTTAAATTTTTAGGTGAGATAATTTATTAATATGATATTAGAGTTTTGTTAACCTAACGGTCACGGGTTTGAATCTCACTCACCATTTTCATTTTATTTAATAAAAATCAAGCACAAAGTAATATAGACTTGTGCAAGTTTCAAGCCCAAATAGTTTTCACTTGAGTGTATGTGATTGATAATAATATAAATTATATTCTTGGATCTCACCTAACAACTTAAACTTCTAGGCGAGATGATTTTTAAACTATAAATCATATTATGAGATCTCACATGACAACTTAAATTTTTATGTGAAATGATTTTTTAATTTTAAATCATAATTTAGGATTTCACCTAACAACTTAAATTTTTAAATGAGATGAATTTTTAACCTATATGTTATGATATATATATATATAAACACTACTTAAGCCTTTTATGGCTTGACTGAATAAATATAAAACACATATTTTCGATCGTAGCCGCTACCATGAAAAGTAAATCTCGAGTTTTCTCAAAGGAAAAAAAGAGAGGGGGAGAGGGAGAGGGTGGGTCTTTTAATAATTACGGTTTATAATTTCACATAATCCTTTTATATAAAGTCTCGCAATCATGAGACAGCCTGGCATTAGAAAATGGAGTAATGAAAACATACGCACTCACCAAAGCACGGGTGATTGACTGGCTTTGCCTCCTCTTCTTCTTCTTCATCTTCAAAAAGTGAGAGCTCATTGGCCTTGCCGTTTGCCTGAAGTATCTGCTGCAGTAAGAGAAGAGATACGGCAAAGCTGTGCGCGCGATTTATCATGGGGCCCGGCACTACAGTTGACAATGCGAAAATTATATTATTATTTTTTATTTCTCCTCTATACAAATCAGTGAGGTTGAAAGAAATTTAATTTAATGCTAAGATTGTTTCTTGACAATGAATTGGGATTTATTTTGATATTTTAAATGAAACACCCAGACAAACAATTGGACGGAATATTTTAATTTTAATTATAGCTAAAATCGGATGAAAGAGAGATGATGGTATCCAATTTTGACTACATTTAGGATTGAATCAATGAAACTAAAAGTTTTGAGACTCAATTGGCAGCAAAGTAATAACTGGGGGCTAAATTGAGTCCGTTTAAAACGCTTCTCTGTGCGTCAGGCTCTGATTTCATAATTGAATGCACATACATGCCTACTCTACTGTTTGAAACTTCAACGATTATACCAAGAAAACGTTCTCAAGATAAATTAACTTGAAAGAAATTGAAGTCTACGCTACAGAGAGAAGGAAAAGGACGTTTAGAAGATTATTTTTTAAAGAAAAAAGAGGAGAGCAAGAAAATTTTGATTGGAGCTTTGGATTCTTGGTTGAATTGCGGAGATGTACAGTGAAGGTTTTGATGTGTTGTGGGCTCAGTCAATACTTTTTTTCAATGAAAGGTACTTTCTTTTGGATGGTTATGCTGATCCCAGCTGTTTTCTTTGTCCATATGGTAATGAGTTTATATTACTTTCCCATTTTACCTTCCTTTCCAATCGTGCTCTCTTGTTGATTCTCTGTTGCATATAGTTCATCTGGATTTAGCTGGACTTTTCTTGTTTTTAGCATTTTACTTCCTTTTTACTGTTCTTTAGCTTGTGGGGTGCTAAGGTTTATTTACGTGGTCGGTTTTGGAGAAGTAGAATTGAAAGATACCGGCTGTTTTTTCTTTTCACGTTATCATTTGGATCTTTGAATTCTAACCCCGTTTTTTTTTGGTTTTAAGAACTTGAAATGTGTCGAGAAGTATTACGCTGTTGCAAAGATTGTATTTCAGGTTATTCTTATTCAAATTTTAGTCATGTTTGATTAGGATGGCAATGTAGATTTCATTTGATTGTTAAGAAAAACCAATCAACTCAATATACCTGAGAGATCACAGATTCAGATACTTCCATTTTGTCCATGAAAATTGAATTACACGGCATGTAATTAGAGCATGGTTATTTTCTTGTTTTAAGTTTCTCAAGGGGTTTTGATTTTGATTTTGTTTTGGAACAATATCAAGGGTGATGAAACATTATGACACTTAAGAAGTGGATGAAAAGCTGGGGACTTGGCATTAGAGGGAAATTGTGGAAGATGATGAAGTGTATGCGTTCTGGGGAGCAGCTAAGATTAGATGACATGGCTTCCTCTTCAGAGTCCCTGGCAACTCGGGACTATTCAGTCAGTTATTCATCTCAAGCTGCTGGGGTAGATACAAAGGTTGAGAATAGCAACATTGAAGAAGCAGAGTCATCCCTTCGTGAGAGTGGTTATCTCAACTATGAGGTAAAAGAATTATATCCCCCCCTAAACAGAAGTTAATGGAAACATTTATGGTGATCACGTCCACTTGAAGAAGGAATCTTTAAATTGAACACTAAAAGAGTTAATAAACTTATAATTCTTCATATTGAATCTGTAAAGAAGACAATGGAAAAAGGTTATGCAATTAACTGTTACCAGAGACACGGAATTTAGCTGTTTTGCACCTTTTAGGTGTGGATATAGGGATTCCTTTATCAATTATGGTGATCAAATAAAATATCATTTTGCCGAAAATGAAACCATAGGATAACCATTTTGAGATAGCATATTGCGCGAGTGCACATGCCTGTGTTTTTGATATGAAACATATAATGTTAACCTCAAGATGTTATTTGAGATGTTTTGACCCCCTTCAAGGTCAAACTATGGATGCATCAATCAAAGAAGTATTATGAGAGAGGAAAGGTAGAGTCTATTTGGGGCATTCACCTGAGGCTTGTATTTTTTGTAGTTCTCATTTATAAGATTTGATGCTTTGTTTCTGTTTATTTGACAAACCTTGCTGCACTTCATCAAAATTCGTGTTTTTGTTGAGTTTTATAATGTAACTTCACAGTACTTCATGAAGCTAATCGGGCGATCTAATTTTATAGGAAGCTAGAGCATTATTGGGAAGGCTCGAGTATCAAAAAGGAAATATAGAGGCAGCACTTCATGTGTTTGAGGGAATTGACATTGCTTCTGTGAGTTCTAAAATTAAAGTCTCCCTTTCTAGAAGATGTGAGCAGCAAAATCGACGTCGTTCTCAAAGTGATACTGCCCCGCCCATGTCTATGCATGCTATTAGTTTACTTCTCGAAGCTATTTTTCTCAAAGTAAAATCGTTGCAGGGTCTGGGACTGTTTGAAGGTAAACTTTTGCATCTTTTTTGGTTTTCCATTTTATATTATCTTTAGTTTGGTGCAAATGAAACTCTGCGATGGAAAAGTTGTGGTTTGATTCTGGAGAGCCACTGGTTTGGCATATCACTCATAGGACCCTGCGATGCCAGGACTGCCAGTGAGCAGCAGGCTTCTTGGAATTCAGTTTGCTTGGATATTTCATTATTGAGTTGATCCAAATATAAAAAATAAATAATTGTAGAGGCACTTTTCTTTGTTATAAGAGAAAAGGAGGGCATATATCGAGTAATCATATCCTGCCTGGTTCTTATAACTATTGTGCCTAGGTTTTCTCTATGGGTTATTGTTGTATATGCAGCAAGTTATTTGATGCACGCTTAGAAGTACCCACAGCATGAGCACATGCACACAGTGATGCAAGTGATGGAAATATGAGATAAAGGAATTTAGATTGTTGTGCGCAATGTATATATTTTATTTTATTTTCTGTATGGCTAACTTTCCTTCCTGACCTTTGTGTTGCAGAAGCTGCTCAATCATGCAAAATGATTTTGGACACTATTGAGTCTGCATTACCAGAAGGCTTACCAGAAAGTGTTTCTTCAGATTGCAAACTACAGGATATTCTAAACAAAGCTGTTGAACTGCTTCCAGAGTTATGGAAACTATCTGGGTCTCCCCAAGAAGCTATCTTGTCGTACCGGCGGGCTCTTCTATATTACTGGAATCTGGATACAGAAACCACATCTAAGATAGAAAAGGAATTTGCTGTTTTTCTGTTGTATAGTGGTAGTGATGCCAGTCCTCCTAATCTCCGTTCACAGGTGGAAGAATCTTTTGTACCAAGAAACAATATAGAAGAGGCTATTCTTCTGTTATTAATTCTTTTAAGAAAATTTGCTGTCAAAAAGATTGAGTGGGACCCGACAATCATGTATCACCTTTCTTTTGCACTATCAGTTTCAGGGGAACAGAGAGCACTAGCCCATCAGGTGGAAGAGTTGCTTCCAGGGATCATGGAAAGGAGAGAAAGATACAGCATTCTCGCTCTCTGTTATCATGGAGAGGGTGAGGAAATGATTGCTTTGAATCTTCTGAGGAATTTGCTGCGTAACAAAGGAAACCCAGACTGTGTTTTGGAATTATTGGTGGCTTCAAAAATTTGCGCAAAGAATATGGTTTGTGTGGAAGAAGGGATAAGCTATGCTTCCAGGGCGCTTTCTGAGTTGCATGGAAGATGCAACCAGATGGCAAGTGTTGCCAACCGCTTACAGGGTGTTTTACTGTCAACTCAATCCAGATCAGTAGCTTCCGATTCTGAGAGAATTTCAAAACAAAGTGAAGCGCTTGAGATGCTGGAACGTGCTGAAAAATTGACGATCGAAAGAGATCCATCCATCATATTCCATCTCAGTCTAGAAAATGCTGAGCAGAGAAAGTTGGATGTTGCCCTTCACCATGCAAAGCAGCTTTTGAAACTGGAGGCTGGGTCTAGTGTTAGAAGTTACATTCTTTTGGCTCGAATATTGTCAGCTCAAAAACGGTTTGTTGACGCAGAGAATGTAATCAATACTGCTCTAGATCAAACTGGGAAGTGGGATCAAGGAGAACTGCTGCGGACAAAAGCTAAACTCCAGATTGCACAGGGGCAATTAAAGAATGCCATAGAGACCTACACTCGTCTTCTTGCCATCATCCAAGTTCGAACTAAAAGCTTAGGTGCTGGGAAGAATCTTGCAAAGGTATGTGGACTGATCTACCCATCCAACATACCTGTTCCAGTGACACTCTGAGAAAACATGTGTTAGGACGTTTAATTGCAGATTTCACACTAACCAGAAAAGTCAAGACTTTGAAAAAAAGAGGGAACTTTGTCTTAATCTTTGAGCATAATCTTTCCAAAGCATAGACAATTTAGATTTTTTGAATTGAATATGCACCGGGAAATTGTTTTAGTGAAAACAACGGTTTCCTTGCTTTTTACTCTCATGAAGTGCTTTCTTGAAAATTAACTTTCCTTGCCGTTAATCTAGAATTCATAGTATAGTTATTTGAAAATAATATCACCACCAGGAACATAGTTTGTTTGATCTTTTCAACAGTAGTTTTGAAGAAAATAAATTTAAATTTTTGAATGAGTACTGATGGCTTCATAAATTTTGTAATTCTTTTGCAATGCACAAAACTATAAATATTTACAGTCTTCATAATACAAAAGTGCCTTTAAATGTCAATGGAATCATATTTATATATTAAAATCTGTCAAATTTCCTAAAAGTAATCGTTGTTTAACTATAATGTGTAACCAGATATAGATTTACGGTACCATGAGCTTTACTTGCAATAGTTTACGAAGAATTTCTGTTTTTCAACCTTGAGATGAGAGTTGGACTTCTCATGTTTTATAAAGTTTTCATGCGAAATTCTTGTCTGGTGAATAACTAAATTCTGATGAGCTCTCTAGGACCAGCTATTCTCATTCCAAAGTCAATATGATTTGAAAAGCTTTTGGTCTCTCCCATTGCTTTGAGAGGTGAAAAGAACTAAAGTTTGGGTTTGAACTTTGAACCCATGAAGCCCGTGCTGAGGCAAAATAGTGGTATTGAATAGCACAAATATGTTCTCTGAATCTTTTTTCCATACATACATATATATTATATTTACATATACACATAAAACTACAGAATCGGAGAAACAGCAATAGGAGTTTGGAAATGGAAGCATGGCATGATCTGGCTAACGTGTACACAAGTTTGTCACAGTGGCGGGATGCTGAGGTCTGTCTTTCAAAATCAAAGACTCTCAGTCCTTATTCTGCTTCAAGATGGCACTCCACAGGTGAGTAGATGTTAAAAAAGGATGCACTCTCACCTTCATTATGTCTTTGTGTTTGGGATGGTACATGCATGTGTCCCAAAGGATGTGGCGTTATGGCAAAGGGTTTGCGATCTGCACAATAGATCTTGAGTTCGTGTCAGGGCGTGCACCCCTTGTAAGAGCTTAGAACAACCGAGGTTTTACTTGATTACCTGGGCCTATAAAATATGCTTTCGGGGGTGGGGTTTCCTTGCATATAATTTCTTTTTAAAAAAATGGTACATGCATGCACATGAAGCTACATATAATATATAAGCTGTCTAGTTAGTGGAGCTGTTTCCTTTTCTGCTCATTAGCTCCTGTCAACTCAGTTTTTTGATGTCTGGTAAGCTTGCCGTATGATGCTAGGGAATGGCTCCAGATTGTAAGATTGCTTAAAACTTTGGAATCGAATCTATAATGTGGTAAACTCATCTTGAAAGTTCAATTTTAGTCGCTTATGTTGGTTGCAGCCCTTGCATAAGAGTTTTAGGTATAGGGTACCGATTTTTTTTTTAAAAAAAGTTGCTTTAAGTCGTTCTGTAGCAAAATATGAATAAATTTTCTGCCAGATCTTCCTAATATACTGATAAAAAAAAAATGGTGATTATGTTAGGATTACTCTATGAAGCAAAGGGCTGGCATCAAGAGGCTCTGAAAGCATTCAAGGCAGCATTAGATGTGGAACCGAACCATGTTCCAAGCCTGGTATCCACTGCCTGTGTCCTTAGACGACTTGGTAGCCAATCAATACCAATTATCAGAACCTTTCTCACTGATGCTATTCGACTTGACAAAACAAACCATTCTGCATGGTACAACCTTGGACTGCTCTACAAGGCTGATCCCAGTTCATCAGTTCTTGAGGCAGCGGAATGCTTCGAGGCCGCAGCGTTTCTTGAAGATTCGGCACCAGTTGAGTCCTTCCGATGACTGCCTGATCTTGAAGTACATTTCTCTCCGATTGTCCATGTGTAGATTTGTATTGTTACTAAAAATACCTGTTTGACATACTTCAATGTATTGGAAATCTTTTTTTAAATATGATTTGCTTTGTTTGTAAGTTTAAGCCCCCCTTTTTTTTTGGTAATATTTAACTTCAAATTAATTCAGCTTATGGTAGTGGAAGGAAGTAATTATATTTATTAGCCATGTTTCTGCACTTGGGATTTAATTCAAGAAAATTAAATTTAATTCCAAACACTCCTTGATTGGTGAATAGAAACAAATTCATGTGCTATTAAGCTGTATCTCGATCGATGTCTTTTCTCCTTAAGGTGTCTCAAGTTCAAATCTTTATTTACTAACCAAAACAATTCAGTTGGAAGTTCATTTCTCCGAGCAAATTCTTTCCAGTTAGAAGTACTTCAAGATCAGGAAAGAAAGAAATCTCGGTCACAAAAGCTGGTGTGGGGATTGTACACATGGCTGTAAAACAAGAATAAATCCCAGTAATTCTAAATATAAAAGCTTTGGGCACTGATGCTTATCCAAGTCTTGCATCCCAGTAGCTAGATCATTCAACAAATCGCTGAACTAATGATCTTGATCCGTGTTTTCTTTCTTTTTTGGAATGAAAAAACAGACCAAGGCAGTTGTTTTTTCAAAGTTTTAAGAAATATTACTTTCATTGTATCAACACAAAGGTAATAATCAAATCCATGGCCTACACAGCAATGATCAATGAGCCTATCTAATGACAGTAAACTCACAGACATAAGGGGGACATGGGCTCCAATATGTTCTTCGGAGAGTTTGAGTTTAGAAGAAGCAATCCATTGCAAGGAGAGATCAGAGCTGTCTCTCATTTGACAATGGTGATGAAAAAAATTATTGAAAGCAAGATAAAAGCAGATGAAGATGGCTTTTCCAGAAACTATTCTGGTAAAAAAGGACGTTGAAAAGGTCGAATGGATGAGTTGCGTTAATGGGTTTCCATGAAAGACTCGTCCATGGCCGACAAAATGAAGATATCGTAGCTGAGATATATTTTCCTTTCAGGACTTCGATTTCAATTCAGTAACATTTAAAGTTGAGTTTTTGAAGTTGGAAAGAGATTTATGAAGGATGTTAGGATGGCTTCAAGAGGTGTCTTCGCTGAAAACCATGGACGCACATTGGCCGCCGGTGGCCTCTATTTCTTCACGATCGAAGTATCATCGGAAACAAGGAGCGGCCGGCTACGGATCCTCGGTTTCTCTTACAGAACGAAAAGAAAAGAAAAACACGCATGGGCTTCCCATGCTAGGCCAGGACTGTGGCATGTGGGCCAGGATACACTAGACCCATTTCTTCTTTTTAATGCTTTTAGTTTTTAGTTATTTTTATACTAATTTTTTTATATATATAATTTAGAATTTTATTTGATTCTGAAAGCAATACATGTGCTTTATTTATCCTATATAAATTTATTAAATTATTTCTGGTGTATTTTCCTTAAAAAATTGTTAATATTCTTACAAAATTACCTCAAACAATACATGTGTTTTATTTTTTAAAAGCATAATTAATTTTTTAAACATTTGGTATTTACTCATTTAATTTTCAATTTTAATTAATAAGATATGATTGATGAGCTCAGTCCAGTTTGCTAGTTAACAGAAAACCTAAAAGACATTGTTGTTTCACTATAGATGTAAAGTAGTTGTAGATTCATGTGCACCGTTCACCCGCAATTTGATCCGGTGCGTCGTGCGAGTTCGTCCGCTTTTTTTTTCCTTTTATGAACAGTGAATTAGCGATTTTACCCCCCCAAAAACAACAAAAAAACGCCGCCAGAATTAGGGGCTTCGTCGTCATTGCACATATCAGTCCGGACCGGTTCGGTCTGACTCGCCAGTCTTCTGCTTATTTTATTATTATTCGAAATTAACTAAATATGGTTTTAGCCTCCAATAAGATAAAAACGGTGACTTGGGGCACAAGGGAAGGACGGTCATTGACCTTATTTTTTACTATTTTTTTCTCTGAATGTCAGAGCGTGATGCTCACGCGGACTCATATGATGGCCGGAGAAGAGATTCCGGAGTCTCTATCGATGCGCCTTCACGTGGGCTTCCTCCCGCGGTGGCACGTTTAGTATAAATATGTCCATGGACGAGACAACGACCGGTTAAGGTCGCTAACCATGTGTTCTCTCTCTCCTGCACGTAAAAATGGAGGAGAGTCCCCCATTTTGAGTTAAGTTTCAATTAGGTCCCTTGATTTTCAATTTTGTTTTTTGTCCTAATTTTTGTTATATCAGTTTTGATTTAGTTCGATTGGGTCCTCCGATTGGAATTGATTGAATGTCAATGTTTCACTTTGGTCCTCCTCCTTTTAATTTTCAGATTGGGTTAAAATAATTCAATAAATACGGTACAGAGGCTTCGATTTCTTCAATTTGATCCTTTTATTAAAATTAAAAATATATTTAATTTTCATTTTGGCCCTTATACTTTTATTTTTTTTATTTTAATCCTTTTTTTATTTCTAGAATAATCTCTATTTTTGTCCATGTATATATAAGTCTGCTCTTCATTTTGATTTTTAATTTGTGTTATTTTCTTATTTGTTGAGGTGATATTTTTTCAAAAAAAATTAGTTCTAATTTTTTTTTTATATCTATGATCATTTGAAAATTGATATTTGTGTTTTTTTATCCATTTGTTCTTTCTTTTAGTTTTTTATTTGTTTTTTTACTTTTATTTTTATATCAGATGACTTTTTTTTACTTGATAATTTTTATTTTATTTTTTTGTTTGATCTTTTGTTAAAGTTTTTAAGATCTTTTAAATCTTTCATTTATTTTATTTTTCCATTCTTAACATAATAATAATAATTTATTTTTTTTCTTGCTTACTCCTTTGCTAATGTTTTTAGGTTTTTTTTCTCTCGGGATAATTTAATGATTTTTATTGTTTTGACTGTAATAACAATGATAATTTTTGTTTTTGTTTGATCTTTTGTTGAGGTTTTTAGGATTTTTTTAGTCTTTATTTTTTTCCCTTCCATTATTAACAGAAAAATATATAATAATAATAATAATAATAATAATAATAATAATAATAATGTAATTCTTTATCTTACTTTTTTTTGTTAATGTTTTTTATGGGTTTTTTTTACTCGTGATAATTTGATACTTTTTATTTTTTTTGATAGTAATAACAATGATAATTTCTATTTTTATTATATTTTTATGTTTGGTCTTTTGCTAACATTTTTTTGGATTTTTTAGTCTTTCATTTATTTTTGTTTCTTTCATTATTAACATAATAATAATAATAATAATAATAATAATAATAATAATAATAATAATAATAATAATAATAATTTTTCTTGCTTACTCTTATGTTAATGTTTTTTAGTTAATAATAATAATGATAAGAATTTAATTGTTTCTCTTGCTTATTTTTTTCTAAATATTTTTTAGTTTTTTCTTCTCGGGATAATTTAAGAATTTTTATTTTATTAACAGTAATAACAATGATATTTTTTTTCCTTTAATTTTTTTGTTTGATCTTTTTTTAAATTTTTTAAGATTGTTTTAGTCTTTCAACAACAACAACAATAATTTAATTGTTTTACTTGCTTAATCTTATGTTAATGTTTTTTAGTTAATAATAATAATAATAATAATAATAATAATAATAATAATAATAATAATAGATTTAATTATTTTTCTTACTAACTCTTTTGTTATGTTTTTTAGTGTTTTTTTCTCTCAATATAATTTGATATTTTTAATTGTTTTAACAGTAATAGCAATAATAATTTTAGATGTTAGCAATTTGATGTTGCTATTTTTATAATAGGGTGTGGTAATTCATTGTATTATATTAAATTTCGAATATATAGATATTATATTCTTGAAAACATTTACAGTATTTTGATTTTTAATATTGCAGATCTAATATTACTAGGGAAAAAATACAAAAAAACAAAACAAAAGGTAGACAAATTTACCTAGGTTATCTACAATTAAAAAATATACGAGTCATTTCCCGTTTCGATTACAGTGTTCTTTTTAGACGGAAAATAAATAACTATAACATGCAAAACAAATCAATTTATTTTTAAAAATAAATTACAATATTTTGATTTATAATGTGCGAGATCTAATATTACCGGGGGAAAATCAACTGATACAAAAAATATAATGACAAATTTACCTTGGTTATCTACAATTAAAAATATATGAACTATGATTACTCTATAAAGTATGTGAGACTAATTATATGTTTTAATATTTATTGAATATTATCGCCTAAAAATATATAGAGAAAGAGAGAGAAAAAATGACCTTGATTTTTTTTATAAATAATATCAATATGCTTAAATACATTTATTATAATAATATGATTAATAAATCTCACAAAAAAAATTTAGCTTTCAATTTAAATTTTATACTCTTTTGTTTAAGTTTATTTCTTAAAAACAATTTCAAAATTTTCATTTTTTATATTTCAAATCTAATATTACTTTGGAGAAAAAACAACTCAAATTTTTTTCTTTTGACAAATTTACCTAGATTATCTACAATTAAAAAATATACGAGTCACTTCCCGTTTCAATTACCCTGTTCCTTTTAGAAGACAAATAAATCATTATAGCATGCAAAAAAAATATTTTTATTTCTTAAGAAAATTACAATATTTTTATTTATAATATGTCAGATCTAATATTACTGGGGGGAAAAGACAACTCAATTTTTTTTGACAAATTTACCTAAGTTATCTGCAATTAAAAAATATACGAACCACTTTTCATTTCGATTACACTAATCCTTTTAGGTGGGGAAAAATTTATTTATGACATATTTGATCTATTATAATGTTACTAATTAAATATTTAAACAACTAATTATAACATATAAAAATTCAATTAGTTTTCTACATAGAACAAACCATAGCGCAATGCGCGGGAAACCATACTAATTATACCACGCAAATAACTCATTTCTAACATATTTTATCTATTGCAATTTTAGTTATTAAACATTGAAATAATTAATTATAGCACGCAAAAAATGTTAGTTTATTTTTGGAAAAAGAATACAATATTTTTATTTATAATGTGTCAGATCTAATATTACTGTTGAAAAAATACAACTCATAAATTTATTTAACTATATTATCTGCGATTAAAAAATATACGAACCACTTTCTATTTTGATTATACAGATTTTATCAATTATAATTTTATTTATTAAATATTAAAATAACAAAATACAATACATATAAAAACAATCAATTTTCTATATAAATAAAAAAACCCCGGCACATCGCGCGGGCATATGGCTCGTAAATAACTATATTGTAACTTACTAACTTGTGGTCACAAATTAATTAAATCCAGTTTCACTTTAAGAAAAAAAACTGTAATTTGAGAAATTATTTCTCACGATTAATTAGGAAACATGGATCCGAGAAGAATATTTTCAAAACTAATTTAGATTTATTTAGCGGAATTAGGGAATTCCTATTTTTGTCTGGAAAAGTCGGGATCTTTTATGTAACGTTCAAGTAATTAAAAGTAATAATAATAGAGGATTGAAATTCTTAAACCCTACTTCAAAACTCAAAGTCTCCTCATCATAAACCCTAATTCTATTTTATTTCATTCGCTTTTAGGGTTCTAACTACGGGTATATACACTCAACTCTCAATCGTTTTTTTCCCTTTACATGTCTTTTTTTTTTAAAAAAAAAAATCTTATCGCTGTCGCGTTGATTCAGGCCTAAAAATGCCAGGCACTCAAATTCTTGTGAACGAGCTTGTCACCAAGCTTAAGAAACGGTTAGTTCAACTTTGTCTTTAATTATTATTATTATTATTATTATTATTTTGCTAATTACACACCAATGTGATACTCTATATCACATAAATTTGTTTAATAGTATTGTGAATAAATTTTATGTAGAAGGGTTATTTTTATGATCCCTGGTTTTTGGCATGGTATAGATTATAAGTCACAGGCTTGTTTATGCATGCATGAATTTGTGGTGATTTTGACGATTTTGATGGTATTTGTGAGGAACAACTGCACATGTTGAACACTAATATCTGTAACCTTTAACTAGGTTGTTCCTGGACATGAATATTTATGATGTAATATGTGTTTTCTTTTTTTTTCTTGTTTTGTCTCTGTGGTGGCAGGAGGGTGGAGGGTTCACGGGAAACTGCTCTTCTGACAGCGGAGTTGCTCCGGTCAGTCATGTCCCAGCTGAAGGTGCCACCAACCAACCAGGCTGAAACTCTCATTGAAGCTGTAAAAAGTGTCGGCGAGCTGCTCGTTGCTGCCAATCCTGTTGGTATGCTTACAGTTTTCTTCTGTAAATTCCTCATCAGGTTTGTTGAGATACAAGTGATTAAAAAGATGAATCGTGGTCTCGATGATGCCTTTTGTAGACTTCTGAAAGAAAAGTTCAGGTTTTGAACTCCATTCCTCTAAAATCAAGAATATTTTTCTTCCTCTATATTGGTTTTGATCATAGTTGTTAATTCTGTTCCGTTCGAAAAACCGAGACAAAACGGCGTCGTTTTCGTCTCGGTTTTAATTTCGGCCCGTTCTGGAAATTCCAGCCAAATTCCGGCCGGAGCGCCTCGGTTCCGTTCCGGGGTTCAAAATCTATTTTTTTTATTTTTAAAAAATTATTTTGACATCTATATATCAAAATAATTTAAAAACATCAAAATATTTTAAATAAAAAAGAATTCAAATTTTAATTATCCTTGTTAAATTAATATTTTATTATATATATATATATATAATTATATTTGAATAGTACGATACCGAAACGACACGCCGGAACGCTCCGAAACCGGAACGGTATTGACAATTATGGTTTCGATAGGCATAGATGAATATAAGAAGTGTCCTGGTGGATATCTCAGGACAACTGAAGAGAGCTCTCTTGTCACTTTAAGTGTGGGCATTAGGCAGTATAAACAATAAAATCAAAATGATTTTTTCCCCTCTGAAACTTCAAATTTAGTTGCGAGTAATTAGCACTCCAACTGTTTATCAAGCACATAGGTCGGAAGTTATTGAAAAAATAATATCATCTAAAAATTTAAAATTATATTATTTTTAACACATTTACTCAAGTGAAAGTATTTTGGACTTGAAAATTATACAGACTCACACTATCTTGTTGTGCTTGATTTTTATAAAATTGAATGAGGGTGATGAGATTTAAACTCGTGAATATTGGATCAACATGGTATCATATAAAAGAATCATCAAACCTAAAAATTTAAGTTTTTAGTGAATTATCAGGTCTTCTTTGATATATTTTCAATGAAAATGCTGTGCGAACGACATTGCAGAGCTTGCTGTTGGGAACATCGTAAGGCGTGTTTTGCACATAATTAGAGATGAGGATTTTTCAGTAGCGACATCATCTGCTGGCGGCGGTGACAGAGAAACTGATGAACAGAATGGTTTCCGAGTTCAAACTGTGTCTGCAGGACCCCCATCGCGCTCCCCTTCATTGCATGCCATTCTTGACCGCACACCGGATTCGGAAATAGCTCACCACTCTTCCCGTGCTGGAGATTCTTTCGAAGGAAAAGGAAAATGTAAGCTGCTATATGCTCAGGTTCAAAATCCCCCGCACCTTTTTTTTTTCCTGCACTGAACATTTTCCCAATATCATTCCATGTTCGATAGTTACAGATTTCAAGCATGTAAATGTTATCAACTTTTCTGTACCTCTTTTATCAGAGAGATATATAATGGTGTCTAGCAAAAGCCGCGTCCACTTCGAAGCATTTTTGGGTTTTGGTGTGTAACTGTATGTTATCCCTTGCAGCAGCTGATAGAAACGCGGAGAGCTGGAAATTGAAGCATGATGTGATACGGGCAGTTAAAGAGCTCATCGAAGATATAAGCAGTTGCCACGAACAGATTGCAGAACAATCAGTAGAGCTTATTCATCAAAAGTATATATTATCACCACTTAAATGTTCTATCTCAAGTTGCTTCACGTTAGCTATTACCTTAAGACTCTCCACCCAATCATATTGATTTCATCTATTCTGCTTTTGACACTCTGGGTCTGGGCATAAGAAATTACACAATCCGGTTCTAACCAGTTTATTTAAGGTTTACCAAGATCTAATATGGAAGCATAGAAAGAATGATAAACTTGCTAGTTGCTAGCCAGATGTTCTCATTTCATCTTTCAGAAGATTGCATAGCTTACCTTCTTGTTTTATTCATCATTTCTAGCATTTTGTATATCATTGCCCCCATAAAGGGGATTTTGGTCTAGTAGAATGAGTTTGTGAATCTTCATTTTACAAGATTTTAAGTGTCAATGGTTACATCCCTGGGTTTCATTGCTTGAACATGTAGTACAAATGGCAACACCCTTTTCCGGTCATCACATTTTATCAGCAAATTTGTAATATTTTCAGTGAGATTCTCTTAACTTTTGGTGGTTCAAGAACTGTGAGGGAATTCCTTTGTGCTGCAAAAGAGAAAAGAAGATCATTTAGTGTTTTTGTTGCTGAAGGAGCTCCGAAGTAAGTAGAAATCTTAAATGTGAAATCAACAAAAATAGTCTCCCGCCTCACTCCCTTCATTGACAGTTCAATTCTCCTCTCTAATGATTCATTTCTATATATTAGGTATCAGGGGCATGCCCTTGCAAAAGACCTCGGAGCAAGAGGCATACAGACAACAGTGATTACTGATTCTGCAGTTTTCGCAATGATTTCTCGAGTGAACATGGTAATTGCCATATTCAAATGCCTTGCTCTTTCATCGATGAATGTAATTTAGTTGCCTGAACTTCTGGTAAAGGTTGTGGTCGGGGTTCATGCCGTGATGGCTAATGGTGGCGTCATAGGTCCGGTTGGGTTGAACATGGTTGCGCTAGCTGCCAGGAAGCATGCTGTTCCATTTGTTGTGGTCGCTGGTCCTCACAAGGTATGCTGAAAAAAACATAAAATTGGATAGAACATGTATTCTTTGAAGATTTTCCCGTACTATTCCTTGATCTGCTAAAGGATAAGAAAATTTGAAGGAAAAAAAATATCGCAAAGCTTCTCGCTTTATAGAAGAGAAAGTCTGAAGACTTTAACATGAAACTGTCCAAATGACAATATTATATTAAGAAATCATCTCATTTAAATGTTTAAGTTGTTAGATGAAACTCTAAAATATGATTTATATTATTTTTTAACAGTCTCCTCAAGTAAAAGCTTTTTTAGACTTAAAATTTACACAGACTTACACTATCTTGTTTTTGATTTTTTTTATTAAATAGAATGAGGATATTGATATTCAAACTCGTGACTGATAGATCTATAAGACTCTGATACCATGTTAAAGAACCATTTCACTTAAAAACTTAAACTGTGAGATGAGATCCTAAAATATAATCTATATTATTCTCTAACACAGTCAATATATATGTATATGTTCATGCTCAAAACTGCCCTGTAAATTCTCGATTCTTACGACTTTTGCTTTGACTCTGATATTGCCTGTTTGCTTCTTGTTGATAACGCTCTTATTTATCTGGCAGTTGTGTCCATTACATCCGCAAAATCCACAAGTCCTGCTAAATGAAATGAGATGTCCATCAGAACTCTTGCAAGACGGGGAATTCTCAGATTGCATGGGCGTCTGCATTGGGAGCGGCAATCCTCTACTTAATGTTCTCAATCCTGCATTTGATTATGTGCCACCAGAGCTTGTCAGTCTTTTCATTACCGACATGTACGACCATTCTAACAAGTTTGTTCTTCTTTTTCTTGAGAAATTAGCTTCCCTGTCTTCGATTATCATCATTATGAAACAAATTGGCAAAAGTTTAAGCTGATTCTGTTGCACAGTTTTATCCCCAATTGTATTCTTATTATTAGAAAATTAATGGCTTGTTTGGGTTCTTAAGCGCTGGTCATTCTTTACGCTGCAGAGGAGGATATAATCCATCATTCATACACCGGCTCATTGCTGATTATTACTCTGCTGACGATTTGGATCTGCAGAAGAGAAGCACTTCTTGAGAGGTCGAGTTTTCTTTTCTTTTTCTTTTATTTTTTATCCTGTTCTGAGATGGATAAGTTAGCAAAGGCCGTGGAGAAGTTTTCAGGATGTTTTTGTAGTTAACCATATTCTAAAATAACAACATTTCTTGTTTTTACTGAAATTGACTACCAGTGTTCCTACTTTTGCAGGCATGGCTGGGATCTTGATGCAGACTATTAGTGGACTGTGAAAACTGAAATGATAGATTAATCAGGTTTCTTTACCCGAAGAAAAACACAGAATTCAAAATTTAGGTTCTTTATTTTCCTCTTTTGGTCACAATTCTTCAACCTGCATCAATCAGGAGAAAATAACAGTTTAATTTGGACGGTTGAATGAAACAGATTTTTTATTTTTATTTTTATGTTTTTGATGATTCAACCGTCCAAAACATAATCACATCTAGATTGCTTTCCTTTTCAAACTTAAAGCAATCATTCATCCATCCACTACCAGGAAATGCAGAATAGTTTCACATAATCCTAGTTGCAGATTATATTGGCGCTGTATGGTGTTCTTGAAATTTTCACACCAGGTTCTCAAATTTCAGGCTAGATTGTTCAACGCCAATATAATCAATACCATTTTAGATAAATGAAAAGCCAGAGCACGAGTAAAGAGTAATTGCCAGCTTGTGAGATGTAATGATGATATCACTGATTCCAGGGAAGAATTCAACAAAACAGGGGACGATGAACAGAAAACCAAAAAATACCAACTGGGAACAACACCATGAGGCCCAATTTATTACTTTTTGCGAAGATCTATGCCAGCCTTCTTAGCAACAGCATCCAATCCGTTCTTTTCTATAGTCTTCAACGCTTTGGTCGACAATCGCAGCTTGACATAGCGCTTCCCAGCTTCCCACCACACCCTCTTGTACTGCAAGTTGACAAACTGCAACTTCTTGGTCTTGTGGTTTGAAAAGGAAACTTTGTTAGCCCTGTTTGCTTTCTTCCCGGTAAAGGGACAAATTCTACCTGCAAAAAAAAAAAAAAACGAATTACACAACACAATTAATCAAAATCTAAACCGCTGCAATGCAGTAAGCACCAACGGAGTCCCATGTACATGGAGAACAGAAATCAAATCAGCAAGGATTAGCTCTGCCCCTTTTCAGACACTAGCATGTTAAGACACGACAGATGCAGTCTACGAAAACAGATGCAGCATAAACAAGAATCAGCAATGCTGGGTTTAATAAAAAAAAGGCCATGTCTACGAAAACATATCAAAACTTCCATTAATTAAATAATCCAGAACACACGAAAACAAGAGAAAGAGGGGAAACTTTACGGGCGATAACAGGTTGGAGAGCGGGAGAGAAAGGAGCGGAGAGTGGTTTTGGTGGGTTGTAGGAAATTCTGATGCCACTCAATTGGGAAGTAACAAACCCTATCTCTGAAACCGAAACCTGACTAGTCTTCGAAATAGAAAGCTGCTGAGTTTTTCGGAAGCATATACTGTTTCCAAGCAGCACTCCTCCCATCCCTACCCCTACTGCTGTTGTTGCCATTCTCTTCTTCCTCTGTGTTTCCTTTTGTTTCTTGGTTCTTATCTTCTCTCAGATTGGCAGAAACGGATAGCATGTATGGAGCAGCAGTACCAGCAGCTACTTCATTTCAGGCCTCTTGTTTTTCTTTCCTTTTCGTATCCTCTTGGGTTAGGCTGGGTTGGGTTAGGGCCCATCAACCTGCTCACTCGGGCTGGGCTACACAAGGCCCAAAACATGGCCTAATAGTGCAATGAAATCCATACGTCTGGCAATATTAAATGTATTATTATACAGCTTTTTATTAACAAAAATACATAACAAAATGATAAAAGCTCATAAAATTAGTATTTTTTTGGTATTACTGTAAAGGGAAAATCATTTTTTTTCTATATAAAGGAAGAACAATGGAAGCCAAAAATCAAAGAGACAGAGGATATACTCCTTTAATAGTTGAAATTATACGGTGATCTCGTTTAGCTACGCAGCGAGACGTGCTTTTGCTAATTTTTGTTTTAAAATATTTTTTTATGGATTTTAAAAATAAATTTTAAAATATTATTTAATAAATTTTAAAATAAAAAATAGATTGAATTGTTATGTTTATTTACATGCACGGAGAGAAAAAAAAAAAAGAGTAATTTTTATGCTATTTTCTTCCAACGAGAACCGGTCAATTATATTATGGTTTCGTTATCGCCCCACCACCACCACAACACACACAACAGAGCGGTAGTAATTTCTTTCGGGGAGGGGGGGGAGGGAGGGATACCTTGGAAAACAGGAACTAAAACTATGACAATAATTTCTAAACAAAAAGCATTTTCAAAAACAACTTCAACAACGACGCACACTTGAGCTTTAACGTGCTTGTAAATGCAAGAAGATGAAAACTCCTTGAATAAGAGGATAATATTACACTAGCAAATGTCTCTTTCAGCCTTATCCTTCATGTATGTACTCTACTAGCCCCATCATGTGAGCAATCAATTCAATAGATCAACCTAGTTCAGCATTTTGTAACTTTCCCTGCAGTTCAAAAAAACAGGTTCCCTACTTTTCATATGGGAAAAAGGCTGAGATTAAGCAAGCTTCAATACTGCTCCAAATGTCAAAAAAAGGTGGTGGTTTTACCACATGAACAGAAGATCCCCTCGTCGGCCTGCATGCTCGTGGCTCGTAGCTCGTGGCACCTACTAAAATGATCATTTTGGGAATCTGGCAAGGTAAACATCAAGAGGAATGTATTCCACTGCTACAGCACGGTCATCAAATAACCTTCCATGTAAACAATGTGCTGCCATGCATGAGGCTTCTGTTCTTCTGAACTCCACAAAAACACATCCTCGCTCAAAAATGCGTCCAAGATTACAATCCTGTTCCTTGCAATCTCCCTTCTCGATAGAATTTGGTTTTATTTCCATGCTATCATTCACAAAATCTTTTTCAACATCTCCACCGACTTCCTCCAAATTCAACTCTTCTCCCGACATTAATTTGCTATCTCCTACCTCCAAATTCAAATCTTCTCCCGCTGTTGATTTGTTTTCAACATGGACTTCCTCAATTTCAATGTCATCAGTGACCTTGTCGACATTGCTGTCTAATTCATCTTGAGGGGGGTCTTGAGAGTCGGATAAATTCTTGCATGCAGAGTCTTGAACAGCCACTTCACTGTCAACATGACCTGGCTGGCATGGCTCATCCTCCATGACATCACTTGCTGGTTTATCATCACCAATGCTGTCGCCTTCCATAAACTTTCGGTCAATAGATCCTCCTCTGATGTTCCTTGTTATAGGATTTGTTCCATCACAACCTAAGCTTTGTGTAGTTTCAGCAGATACCGTATCATCATTGAATTCACATGATTTTGAAGTGGATGCGGTAATTGCAGCATACTTGACAACATTAATGGATTTAACAGAGCCAAACCTGCAGGTTTGAGAGGTGAACATATATTCCAAACCATGATTCAAAATTACTATAAAGTTAGAAAGCAATAATGAAAATTTGTTTGCTAGTAGTACCTGGCACACTCTAAACGTACATCTTCCAATACTTCTTCAACTTCCATGTTAGATAGGGTTGAAAAGTTTTCTGAATCAAACTATTTAATATTGAGAAAAGGACAAGGATAAAATAGATAGTTAAAAAAATATCAATCCAAAATAAAGTTTAATATAGAAACACGAAAAATTACCAAAATAATATACATCATGAAACATATACCATACCACATTTTTAAACTTTAAGACTTCTGTAGGCTTCTCAAGAAGTGACTTCGCTTGCTGAGAGATCTGGCCAAATTGTGGATTTCCATCACTTCCCTAAAATGTAGCACTTCTGTGTCAGTTCCCATCACCATGTGATGCATAGAGTTGATATTAAATTTTCAGTAGAGGAATTAGGGTGGCGAGGAACTACCGAGGAAGATGCATTTGGAACAGCTTGAATGGCAGTTATTACTTGCCCTCCTAACTTCATACCATTGAGACCCACACAAGCCTTGAGAGTAACCGATTCTTCTGCATACTGATATCAAGAGTATAGATCAGTTCTTTGACAGTCATGGTCAGGAGAAAGGGAGGATAAAGTTACAAAGAAAACAAAATGAACAAGGAAGCCCAGTAAAATTCATGTAAAAGAGAACCCTAAGTGTTCTAACATCATAGCGGTATGCGTCTCTTGAAGCAAATGTAAGCAACAGCACAAACATGCTATATTACCTCTAGGAAGGCAATTGGCCCATCAGGATCCTTACTATTCTCAAACTGGTATGCCTTCAGAGGTCCAAAGGCACTAGCAATCTCCATAAGCTATAAAAGCAGCAAGAACATCTTTGTCACTTACAGAACTGAGGAAATTGGAGATATGCAAATAAAATAAAGAACATGGAGAGGTAGATGGTGTATGGGAATTTTGGAGAGAGAGATTGAGGGGTGTATGGGAATGCAGGAACCCTAGAGGCCATTCCCTGAAGGAACGCTATACACAAAGAATTGAGAAGTTCAGAGTCAAATTACCATTTTAGAAGAAAGAACCTTTGAAATTCCACCAATGAAAATCTGCACGAAAAAACTCCAAACAGAAAAATATGCGCAAGATTGTAAATACAAATCAGAGCATGTAGCATAACAGCAGCTAGATACGAGCAATAAAAACTCTTACAATATAAAATTATATTTAGTAATAATGAAAATCCAAAACCAGTAAAAATAATAAGAAATAAACACAAAAGGAGGTGGTGATTACATGCGGATAAAAGCAAGGGTGGGTTCCTTTCAGGTTTACAACTGATGGACAAAAATAAACACATGGCTAAATCAGTTTCACCCCATAAAGTCTCAAGTCTCAGCTACACACCAATTGTTTTATCAATTATGCTATAGCTTAGCAAGAGCAGCGGTGAATGGGGGTTTAAGAACAAGCTATTTTATGAGTAAAACAATTCACTGCAGTTAAATTATATTGGGACGCCCTCTTTCACCTTAAAAACAGCCTAGTCGAACAGCCAGAGTGGTGTTGGCCATCCACAAACCATCATATTTAGTCATCAAATTCGTTTTTAGTTTTAGCACGCTTAACACATCGAAGCTATCCCATGTACCATGGCTTTGAATCTTTCCAAATTCTATTGCAAATGCCAGTTCATAATAAAAAAAAAGTTCCCCTGTCCCTCCCCATGTGGTCACCAACTCCTGAAATTTGTCTCACAGATGTGGTAGAAGAAAGCATTTTTCTGTGAATGGTGGAAATCATCTTTTCAAATATTAGAAAAGGAAAGAGGCGACGGAAACAAAGAAAAATTTATGTTCATCAGCTAATGTCATTAACAAAGAATTTCTTGACTTCCATTGGAAACACATACAAACTGAAAATTGCCACTCGAGGTTCACAATTAAATGTGTGTGTGTGTGTGTGTGTGTAAGAAAGAGGAACTAAAAATCATAGCTTTTTGTTCATGCCAGAGAACCAAAATAGACCTGGCTAACTGGGAGTTAAAGTAAACAAAAAAAAATCAGTTAGAAGGATGGTGGTGCACACCTTGTGAGGTGAATCCTTAACAATATCACCGATTGACGCAATCGCAGCTGTTGATTTTTCTAGTTCACCAGTCTGCATGAAAATAGCAACTGTCTGAAAACCTGCTACACGGATAATAACCACAATATACCTCAGAAAAAAAAAAAGAAGCCAAAAGCATCGGCTGAACAAAATATTGCTTCTGTTAACAATACACAAACTCAAGCAACGAGTATAAAATCAAACAGATTTTCTGAAAACTGAGGTTAGGATAGGAGGCAATATATCAAATCAAATATAATAACCCCAAATGTGCAAGTGTTCTGGTTTTGCAGTACCCATTACATCATCAAAAGGCTTATATCCCTAAAAAAGGTCAAATGCATTGATAATTAAGGAAAAAGACTGTATTGCACAGGAGCTGTACTGTGAGATCAAGATTGAACCTGCATATTGGTTTGTTTCCAGCAAACATAGAGCAAACCAATTACGTAATCAGCCCTGCTTTCATCCAGGGCAGATATGATGCCAGAATTAACATAGTAGAGAGATAATGATACAAGAACATTGAAAAAGTTAATCAATGAAAGGAAATATCCTTTTAGTCAAAACCATGAACTTCAAATGGTTAGATCTTACTGATCCCTTCAATAAACACTTTTTACCATATCTCTCATGTTTTCTCTAAATTTCTGTTAAAACAAGAGATATAGAGAATTGAACTTAAAGAAATGTGCACAACCATGGCCAATATTATGAGTAAACATCATGCCAGAAAAAAATTATAATGTAAGTAAATATACTGGGAAAATTCAGAGTTGATAACAGAGAATGACAGATCCTATATATATACACCTTAAAGCATTATAGAAGTAAAAAAAACAGCACTGCATTTCCTTAGACAAAAAAATTACTGTTTGAGTAGCCTAGATCAGTAGCCCAAAACCAATGCCAGAGAAGCACCATCAAACTCGTCACTACACCTGGATATCTTCTTATTTAGGAGACAGCTTCATCACCATCCAGTACGTGAAATATGACACACCCAATATAAATATCCTATTTAAGAGATTCCAACATGACAGTCAGAATAAATCTCATGTAACTAGGCAAACAGCATATTCCATGTGCAATATAAAGTTTGTGAAGTTACAGAAACAGTTCCTATGTTCAAGTTGTGGACAATCTTGCTTTTTTCCACAGAGCAAGCAAAATCTAAGGAGTCTATGAAAACAAATGACAAAATCATGCAAAAACTCACAATTATGAGGTCCTCGTCTATATGATAAGGACTACGAAATCTTCCATAAACCACAATTTTGAATATACCAAACCCAGAAAATCCTGAACTAGACAACTCCATAAAGTATAGCTCCTGTGTTTGGTATTTGTATATGACACAAGGGTTCATTTCATCTAAATACATATGTGTAGCAAAGTAACTTGTAAGGATGGTCTAACATTCAAGGCACACGCCACAAAATAGTTTCCAGAATACATTCCACAAATTGATAGCTCTGATAACCAGTGAATTGCAAACTACTACAATTGCATACAGACCAAGCTCACTTCACTGAACCATGTAAGCATGCTCCTCCCTCACATGCATGTGGGATTCATTGGTAATTGTCATAAGTGAGACCCATGTGCATATGAGATGAAGCAAGTATACTCCAAGATTATGGTACAATTTTAACCAAAACAGTCAAAAGAGTAATTGCATGTGTTACAACTCCCCATTTATAAATGATGGGAAAATAATTGAGCAGTAACTTCACATCAAGAGCCACCTCTTTCTTGGTTAACCCAATATTATTTGGCCTACAAATAGATTGACCATTGATAGTTGCATTCAGCTTCATCTTTTTGAAAGCCTTTGGATACAAAAGATCAGTAAAATACTAAATGCATGAAACAAATACACTAATGAATTTTAGGTTCAAGAGCAGGTAATGCATTTGAGAGCAAAACCAACACAGGAGTCATGATAAATGCCAAAACCTCCCTTTCTGATCTGTAGCTGCATTACGTAAGTTATAACTATTTTTCTGTGCAATATTTTATAAACAGTTAATTGCATTGAATTCATTCTCTTGTTAACCAATGCAACCAAACTTTATAAGTTGTTGACCTGGTAAAACACCCATTTGCAAAGAAATAATACTGTTCTTGGAGAGTGATTGTTACAAAACACCCATTTGCAAAGAAATAAAACCATTCTTGCAGAGTAATTGTTATAAAACACCCATTTGCAAAGAAATAATACCATTCTTGCAAAAATGATTGTTCAGGAGCAGGTAAAATATTTGCAGACAAGATTAACTAGTAGAATTATAACCTGACATTGCAAGCCTAAGATCCACTGTGAATAAATACATGCCATATATATATATATAAGCAAACCCTATTCATAACATTCCATCTTTCTCAATTACTCTGAAAGAACAACAACAGTTTGCACTCAATCATTTGAAAGGCCAGGCCTTGATATCTTTTTAAACAGCACGCTGACCTAAACTGAGCTCACCACTGCAGCACTCCTCCTTCAGGACTCACTAAAAAGTAATTTCGGAAAATATAAATCTTGTCTTAACATTTGATTCTGGTCAACATGCAGTCTGGACCGGATTACAGAGAGCTTGGCTTTTCTAATGTCATTTCCTTTTAGCTAATGAGATTATCTCTTGCAATATAAGCAAACCCTATTCATAACATTCCATCTTTCTCAATTACTCTGAAAGAACAACAACAGTTTGCACTCAATCATTTGAAAGGCCACGCCTTGATATCTTTTTAAACAGCACGCTGACCTATACTGAGCTCACCACTGCAGCACACCTCCTTCAGGACTCACTAAAAAGTAATTTCGGAAAATATAAATCTTGTCTTAACATTTGATTCTGGTCAACATGCAGTCTGGACCGGATTACAGAGAGCTTGGCTTTTCTAATGTCATTTCTAATGTCATTTCCTTTTAGCTAATGAGATTATCTCTTGCAGCTGAAAAGGTTACCGATTGACTAGACATAGGAACTGACGTACTCTATGACTTGAGAGAAATAGAGTGCTCCAGGATACACATATATACATCTTAAGAGCTTGCAGTAATTAGACTTAAGTTAGAAATCTAGTGGACAGAAAACTGACATAAAAATAAATCATGACCAAAGATAGACAGGGAAAATAAGTGATTGAAAATGATCAAATCTATTTCTAAGAATCCGGACAGACCAATTAATATCAAAATAGACAATACCAAAAATTTCCAAACAATAGCACACCATGAGCCAGAAAAACAAGAAATCATAAAGATTAGTGCAAAGCTATCAAACTTTAAAAGAAATGGAGGATGGTCGTTCTTACTGTCACTTCAATAGAGTCTTTGGGCCATCTGACTTTGATGATGGAGCCTGAGAAAGAACAGCCATCAAAAGAGAGAGCTGCTGAAGCATCCTCTGGGGTCAGAAATTCCACAAGTGCTTGGCCCTTTTCTTTTTGCATCTACAGATAAAATATGGTAAGACATGACACAACCCAATTGTAACCATACACTTGATACAAATAACATGGACATTATACAAATACAAATCAGAAACTTACAATGCAGCTTATACATGGTTGGGTTCCTTGGATATGCTTGACACCTGAAGAAATCAAAAAGTTATTAAGACGGTCCATCACAGCTTTCTCAGAGGCTGAAGCCGGTATATTCTCTAAATAAAGTCTCTTAATAGGATGGGTCGCTTGTGTAAGTTTAATGGATTCAGCACAGACTTTCATAGCGGTTGACAAAGCACCGGGTGAAAGAGGCTTCATTGGAGCTGAAACAACAGGAACAGCACTGACCACTTCATGAATATTTGAAGATGCAGTTTGGTTTTGTGATTCAAAATTAGAGAGAATCACAGCAGGAAAGACATTGTTTTTTCCTTCTGGTGCAAGGTCCCATTTAGCATTTTTCTTCTCTGGTGAGCGTTTAGCTGGGGAAGGAGTCTTAACAGCGGCCTCAGATTTTCTCTTCCTTGGTGAATAGCCACCAAGCCCACTTGCAGAGCCACCGTGTCTCCTGTGATGCCTACTAGAACTACTGTTTGTAGGTTTGCTATTATCAGCATCAAATTGTTGTCGTCCAGACCTTTCTTTGACATAAGGTGAGGACAATTCTCCATGTTCTCTTTTATGATAAGACCCATGTTTGTGAGCCCTTGGTGAGAGTGAAATAGACCTATTTCTGTCCTCATGCTCTCGGCTCCTTGATCGTGTCCTTTTCAGCCTTATTTCTTCATTATGGGATTTTGAAGATTCCTTCCTTTCCCTTCTCTCAGAAGCTTCTAAATGATGCCCTTTTCCTAAATCATGTTTCTTAGCAGCATTTCTGTCTCTACTTTTATCATCAATGCCATTCCTGTATTTTTCCTTTCTTTCTCTTTCAGATTTTCCCCTACTTTTGCCCACATGTCTATCCTTCTCCACCTCTCTTGAATGCTTCTTCACAGCTTCGCTTTCAGAAAAATTGCCTGGCCGCTTATCACGTTTTCTCCTGTCATGAATTTTTTCATTACCCTTTTCCTTAACTTCAGTTCTCATATCTTCGTTCATTTTGGCCTTTGATTTTGCTTCTGAATCTCGAACATCTTTATCTTCTCCTTTGGCTATAAAATCCTCCTTCATGGAAACTTTATCTTCATTTTTTCTGTAACTAGCCTTGCCATGTTCCTCTGACAAGTGCAATCGGGCACCAGTTGAAGATTCTTCATTGTGGCCATTACCCCTTTCAGATCTGTGATCAGAAGCTTTCTCATTAATAGCACCTCCTAGTGTGTCTTTTAATTCTCCTTCCAAGTTCTCAGATGCTTTCTTGTTTTTCCTTTTAGACATAATCTCATCAAAGCTGAATGGTCTAGTTCGTGCAGCAGTGCCTTCATAATGTTTGTCTTGAGACATCTCGGTACTTCTTCCATACTTGTCTTTATGCCGACTGGATCTGCTCATCTTTCCTGATACGAACTAGCTATAAACAGTGAATTCTGCAGCCCTAGGATAGCATGGAAAAAAGTGCAAGCCTTGAAGTAAAAAAAATCGTGCAGCAAGCAGAAAAGCCAGTGAAACTCTGGCTGTTAGTAAAACAGTCGCTCTGTAACTATCCTGAGCCCAGAGGAAAGATATGCACCCACATAAAGCAAGTATTAGTCACTAAAACATGTGCTTTAACAAATCAAACCCTTCTGACAACAAATTAGGACAAAACAATAACAGGGAAGGAGATTACAAGTTTAGTACAAAGTAACAACTCTGAGGAAGGCACCTAACTTTATGCATCCAGTTATCATACTATTGTTCACTGGGACACCCCATAATCCATGAAGCCTAACACATTAACTACTGATGGACATTATATCAAATTCTTCCAAATACACACAGGTTTAACGGAGAGTAAAGTTACTTCCAATAAATCTGAAAATAACACACAGATTACTCCTAATATTTCTCCCTAGTCCAAGGGTTTTAACAAGGAATCAAAACCACCTTTTGAAAAACTTGCTTAAAATTCCTACACTAAACTCACCTTGATTAAGTTTGCTTGTAAGACAAAACAATATTCAGTCTAGATAATAGAAAGAAAAATAAATTAAAATAAATATACCGTAAGAAGAGGGCTGTTAGGAGCCGTACCTGAAAGGCAGTTAGCGGAGTGAAGAAGTTGGAGAATGGCGGATTGGAGGCGGGGGCTGAGAAAATAGTTAGGTATACTTGGACACAGCCTACGAGTAGGAGGAGATGAGAGCTGTGCGGATGAGATAGAAGAAACTTAAGGTAGAAGATGGCCAACAAACAACATATATTTGCAGGGTGAGCCCAAAAAATGAAAAAATATAAGGATGAGACGACGACCTATTAGTATTTCCTTCCCCCCCTTTTGATTTCTCATGAATGACACGCACCCCACGTGTTGCCTCGTGTCGTCGATACCGCAACGATATATTTATTTATTTATTCTTTTTAATGATGCAATAATAATAGTTTTTTTATATCTACACATCATATTATACATCTACACTCTTAGGTCCCGTTTGTTTGCTGTAAAGTGGTTTCCTTTTGGAAAGCGAATTTCGATGTTTGGCAGTATTATGGAAAATGAACTGGAAAACATTTTCCAATGTTTGTTGGTGTTGTGGAAAATGAACTGGAAAATAATTTATTAATAAATTAATTTTTTTTATAAGTTTATTAAAATAATAAGGAACAAATCTTACAAATTAAAAAGTTGAATGAGAATGAGAATGAAATTGAAATTGAAAAAAAAAATTCATAAATTATCTCAAATAAAATAAATAATAATCAAAATAATAGAGATCAAATCTAAAAATATTAAAAAAAAATGAAAGGTGAATAAATTAAAATAATAATAATTAAAATTTCATAAATTATTTCAAATAAAATAAGTAACAATAAAAAAAATGAGGACCAAATTTGATAGATAAAAATTTTCAATAAAAAAATGATAAGAAAAAAGCAAATAGCAATTATAAAAATAAGGACCAAAATTAATATAAAAATTAAATTTTAAGAGATGGAATTGAAAAATAAATATTCAAAACAAATTATATATAACAATCAAAAATTTAAGGATCAAATTTGATATTATCAGCTAATAATGATATTTTTAAATTTTTTACAACTTCCGGAAAATGTTTTCCATCCAAATTTTTCGGAAAACACTTTTCTAAAAACCAAGCCAAATTTTTCTTTGACTGGAAAGTGTTTTCCTTTGACCAGAAAGTGTTTTCCGTTGACCAACTTTCCGGAAGACAAACAAATACAAGAAAGTTTGGAAAGTGAATTCCGGGAAACAAACACAGCCTTAGTAGAAATGGTTTTCCACCTGTTAGATAAACATAATAACAATAACATATTTAGATTTTACATAACTATTTTGCGTTATTATTAAAGTCGATCCAATAGATTAATATTGAAATCCTTAAATTTGGCTATTAATCTTATTTGGATTTAATATTAAATAATTTAAGAATTATCTTAATATGATCCACTCAATTTAATTGGTTTAAAAGTAACATGGTCGGCTACAAAAACAATATGGGGATAAAATTAAAAAATAAATTAATGAAATCAACATGGCAATCTTTTAACTCTAAGTTTTTGTCTAATTTAAATTTAAAATTAAATCATGTTAGAGTTTTATTGGTATGACAAGATCAACCTAGTTCATCCAAAAACAACTTGGCTAGCCGGAAAAAAAAATTAAGGATAAAATTGACATAATAAAAAAACCTTAACCTCAATACTTAATCACAATGAGTTTAATTTTAAACCATGTAAAAATTGGTTTAATATTATTTTGTTGATTTGAATGGTCTAAACGCATCTTGAACAATCATTAAAAATAATAATAAAGAAAACCTAAACAAAACAACGAACCAAAAATCTTATATAAAAAAAAAACCAAACAAACAGAAAAGAAGAGCTTAACAATGAACGTAGCAACCTCCACAAACGCATCAACTTTCAACATCAAGTGAACTTGTATCACGTACAATTATATTTATATTCTTTCAGATCATGTAAACATATATCCGAGGAAGAGATTCATCAAAGAGTATTGAAGAATTGCCAAATAGAAAATACTGAAGATCCTGTCATAAACAGGAAAGATTGCACTGCTGGAAATTCTGTTATCTGCTACATTCTGGAAGCCTGGAAATCCTGCCACAATTTTTATGTAATCAGAGTTGTTATGTAAATATAGTAATATAGAGATAAACTTGAATACGTCAAGATTATAGGGCTCTCTTGCTCATGTATAAATAAGGGTTGATGTAACAAAACAATACATAATACAACATTATTTTGTTCTTATTGTTTCTTCATGGTATCAGATCTGGTATCTAATTCCTTCTTGATTATTTTGCTTACCTTATGGATAACCCACTCAAAATTGATGGTACTGATAACACCAACACATCATCCAATAACCCACTCAAAATTGATGGTGCAGATAGCTCCAGCAGATCATTCAACAACTCCAACATTATGGAAGGAGAACCAAATCCCAATCAACGCCTAGGGTCAGTTTTGCTAAATGAATTTAACTATCTTCCTTGGTCATGAGTTGTAATAATTGCTCTTGGTGGAAGATCAAAGCTTGGCTATGTCAGTGGCCATATTAAACCTATTGACTCCTCTTCACAAGCATATGAAGCTTGGCAATGCAAGGACCAATTGGTTATGTCATGGCTACTCAATTCTATGGAAAATCAAATTGCATAAATATTCAACTACTTTGAATCTTTCTTAGAATTGTGGGAATCTGTGAAAGAGATGTATGGAAATCAGAATAATGCAGCTCGTATTTTCCAGATAAAGAAGGATCTCGCTAACCTACAACAAGATAGCAAGACCTATATTTAATTACTTGGAAACATGAAAAAGTATATGGAATGAACTTGCATTATATCGTCCCTTTACAACTGATGCAGCAGAATTAAAGAAACATGAAGAGGAGGATAAGATCTTTCAACTTCTAGTCAGTTTTGGTTCAGATTATGAAGATCTACGCTGTCGAATTCTTATGAATCCTAATCATCCATCTCTTACCACTGTATGTGCTACCATTCAACGAGAAGAGGCTCGCAGGAAGGTGATGAATTTTGATCCTAAAATTCCTTTATCTGAAACTCGTGCATATGCTACTAATAGATTTTTGAAGAATGACAGACTCTACAAAGGCAAACGACCCGATTTGAAATGCCACCACTGTCATAATATTGGTCATTCTGTTGGGAGGTGTTGGATACTTCACCCAGAACTGAAACCAAATTTTGAAAAGGAAAAGAAAACACAAAGAGACTGAGTATAAGGCTCATATTGTTGCTGCTCACTCCAGTGATTCCCTTCTTGGTTAAATTGAGAAGGTATTTACCAATCCAATAAATCTTCTTAGTAATTTTACTACCTATCTTCAAGACAAATGAGACTCTACCACCAGAGCATCAATATATGCTTCCAGGTTTGTTACTCTTCATGAAAAATTGCAAATTTCCTAGCAAATTCTGCACGCGGCACACCAGAAAACTTAGAAGGTATGTTGACTACATTTAAAATTATCTTGATTGTTAGCAATGTGCATAATTTTTAGGTCAATGATTCAGGTGTCACTGATCATATAACTAATAAACAAAATAGTTTATCTGAATTCGAAGAATTTTCTCCTCCAACTCATGTGTCGATTGCTAATGAAAACATGTTTATGTCAAAGGTCAAGGAAAGATTAAATTATTATCTCGTAATATAGAATCCTCAGTTATGCATGTCCCTTCTTTTCTATTCCAACTACTCTCCATTGGTAAAATCACTCGTATTGGGCTACCATTTTTTGTTTTCAAAGAAGAATCTAACGTCTTAAGTTTTAATATTGTCTCTGCAAGTCACGAATACTGATAAAATCAATCTTCATTGGCCATGCAAATCTATCAAAATGTGCTGATCCTCCCTATCTCGCACATGGTCATAGTAATCTAGGACGAGCATGGATTTTAGGTGACCTTTTTTTCTATTTTACTGGCCAAAAAGGCTGATCAATCCTGAAAAAGAATGGTCTCTCTCCTGTTTTTTATTCTTCTGCTTTGAAATTTACTGAATATTGTATTTTTTTCAAGTATAGGAACGATTTTTTTTTTATTATCCCGTAATATTATAAAGAAAGGGATTTGGATCCCATGCTCGCACAGTTCATATCTGCTAACAAGCATGTGCAAAATCATAAAGCTAGACAATGTGGATCACCAACGAAAAGTTTTTTACAATTTCCACCATGTGTTCAGTTGCAAGAAAAAACCTAACAAGCACTGATACGCCTGAACTAAGAGGAGCAGAAAAGCGAGAATTGCGAGGATAGAAGGTTTTACATTCAGACACTTCAAGTTGGGACATGTCAAAGAGAGAGACATAAAATTATCACATACAATATCCTTAGTTCAACAACTGGCTACATTAAAAAGTTTCGGACACCATTAATAGCCAAGCAGGACAAGCTTCCAATCACAGAAACTATACAGTAGTAAAAGCTTTCCCATGCATGCTTCATCGCATGTTTTCTCGGCGACGCACATATCGAGTTCTGTCATTATATCTTGGTCTGTCATTTGCTCTCTGTGGCTGTGGCTCCACTCTTTTCTGCCTTTCAGGTGGCCTTTGAACTATCTCTCCGTTCACAAATAACTCAGCTGCCATAAAACATGCAACATTAGAAAAAGAATATTATGCCAAAAAGTCTCTAAGCTTTGCAATGGTGGGAAAATAACCTCTTCACCATGAGGGTGAAGAAGCAACACACTAAAGTTTGCCCACTGAAAGCATTGTGTACTAGTTGAAATGAAGTTAGGCCTGTAAAATAAAGGGAGGTTTGGACTACAATTTGGATTGTTGAAGACCATATCTAACTTCTAGAATTGACACAAGTTTACCATGCAGCCACAACCTTAAGCCTTTGCAGTCTCAAAACAGAGAGCAAAGGCAGAGATGAAATGCAGGGTCAACCAGCCAGTTTAAGCAAATGATATTCATCAAGCTATCAAGTTTTCTATTCAGGACATTAAACGATCTACTTTTAAAAGGACAGATTGCTGATACAGAGAAGAATCTGTCCAGAAGTACTACTAGAAAATAGCACTACATAAATGCAATATTCCAACAACAGGGCCTAAACAAAGATTAAGGTGCTTATGTAATATTTATCATGAATCATATCAAAACACCAAAAGGAATTTTACAAAACCAACAAAATTTATGTATCATCTCCAATGATCCTGTGACTCCATTAATCACAAGAAGAGCAAAACAGATAATGAGTAAATTAATGTGAGTCCATTAGCATCCAAAGCTAGACATTGCTCATTTAAAGCTTTTAGCTTTGCCAAGATGGACTGAGACAGAACAAGCAGCAAGTAAACAAAAAGATAGAATCAACCCTGTAATTACATTCACCAAGGTAATAGCTACACAATTCAACTTTCAAACAATTAGTAAAAATTGCTGCAGACACGTTTCATCTCCACCAATCTGCATCTCTATGTAATATAAAAGCACAGAGCAGTAAGGAGAGCAATTTGATACAAGTCTATGAGCATTCAAAGTTAAGCATTACCCATAAGACTCTTTAGCTTTGCCAAGATAGACTGCGAGTTAAAAGGAATTTTACAAAAGCAATAACATATATGTTCATCTCAAATGATGCTGCATCTCCATTGAGCACAAGAAGAACAGAACAGGTAATGTGAGTAAATCAAAGCGAGTCCATGAGCATTCAAAGCTAGACATAGCCCATCTGGCGGTTTTAGCCTTGCCAAGATGTACTGCGACAGAACAGACAGCAATTCATAAAAAAAGATACAATCAACCTAGACGCACATTCACAAAGGACCTAACTACACAATTCATCTTTAAAACACTTATCATATGCTGTACGAGTCATGTTTCATCTCCACTGATCTGCATCTCCATGAAATATAAAGCACAGAACAGTATAGTGAGAACAATTTAATATAAGTCCATTAGCATTTAAAGCTAAACATTGTCCATAAGACTATAGCTTTGCCAAGATGGACTGTGCATTAAAGTAGAATAAAAAACCACAACATCACCATTGTTTCTTCCTATCGAAAGCGTCAGCACCACATCTCTGTCAAAATCTCCATTGAAGCATATGCATAAAATATATTACTTCCACACGCACAAAGTTAAAGAACAACACGCACGGAGTTAGCTTAACCACTGAAGTTCTAGATGAGTCCGAAATAAAAGCAAATTAGCAGCACTCTTTGAAAGAAGTACAAAATCTTACCACCATAGTCCTTGTATTCAGGGTCAACGTAAGAATCCGGGAGGACAAAGAGAACACCAGGCAAACCTGTTAGCAAAGAAATTAAAAAGTAATCCAAGTGGGAAAGGCATTGTAAATCCAACTTTTGAATTGAATAAATTGACTTAAAAAATGAACAGACCTTCCAGCTTGTTAGAGGTTTCCTCATCAATCTCGCATCCAAACCCAAAATACCTCTCACATGAAACATTATAGATCTTTTTTTTTGCTTCCTCCTCACTAATAACAAAATAATATATTTAAAAAAGATAAGCAATCAAGAAAACAAACAGCATGAATCGAAACTTTCAAATAAAAAACGAGACCCATTTACCCATTTTACCTGCCAACAACTTTAGAAAGTGTTTGAATATAGCAATCAATCATTTGCTGTTTAGTAGCTCCCTCACCACCAGGCTTATCCATAACAATAAGCCAGTGCTCATAATCACAACCAGGGAAAAGAGGGGCCATCTCATTGGGTGGCCGGTCACTAAAGTTTGACCCTGAGTTCAAGGGCGAGTAACCCGAGTTTCCAGCTCGGTTGACCCTGCATCGAATGGCAGTGAAACGGGTGGGGTTAGTGGTTTTGTTGATGGATTGGAGAGCGTGAGAGAGTGAGGGTTGAGATTGGCGCCATGTTAGAACAGTAGGAAGGGAAGGAGGGTGGGTTATGGAGAAGGTGGAGAGGAGGCGTTTGGGGTGGAGGACGCAGAGGCTGAGGTGGCGGGTTGCGAGGGAACGAACTAGGGCTGGGGCCATTTTGATAAGAGAGAGATGAGGGTTTAAGTGATGATAATGGCAATTGAAGGTTTTATCTTTATTTTCTAACATATCTGGGTTTGTCCGATATGGGCCTAGAGGACTTGAGTTAGAGGCTTTTATTTTGGGCTTCGGCCTACAGTACATACGCAGTTGATGCTTTCAATATTTTTGCTTTGAGAACAATTAGCTGACGGTGCGAAAAAATAAGGCGTAAAAAAGGCTCAAGTTCATAATTTTACTGCCGTGTCTCGGAGGCCATTCAGTTTATTATTTCCGGAACATACCGTTCCGTTCAAAAAATCGAAATAAAATGATGTCGTTTTCGTCTCGGTTTTAATTTCAGTCCATTCCAGAAATTCCAACTAAATTCAAATTGAACACCTCTGTTCCATTCCGGGTTCAAAATCTATTTTTTTATTTTTTAAAAATTATTTTTGACATATATACATCAAAATAATTTAAAAACACCAAAATATTTCCTGTATTTGGTTCCATGGTTTGACTAAAAAAATGGTGGATTCTGGATTTTGATCTGTCTTTCTACATCTGGCCAAAAACTTGAATCGCAGCTGCAAAATAATTTTCCCGTAGATTTGGGAAAGACATGCGAAGCTAATAAAATGTTTGGCCACCTTTTATCATTCCAATGCACAGCATACATTAGAACAGGAAACAGTAAGGATTCAAGTGACAATAATACAGTTCTAGATCATGAACCTTTTTAATGATTATCAATAAAATCCATATCCATGTAATTTAACAGAGCCCCCAGGAAATCCCGAGTCTTTATTACAAGATGTTCCCGTGTCCACATCCTGATTCAGCAGCTTCAATGAGGCCTTGGTCTGGAAACCATATGCTCTGACTTCTGTAAGCATAAATACAAGAAATTCAAAGCTGTGTTTGAATAATCTTCAATGAGGAAAACTACAGAATAAATTGTATGTAAGGTTCATAGCTTTAAATGCCGCAATCCTGTTTATAGAATAACATGATCCTACAGCAGCAGAATAACAGAAAGCATCTGAGATGTACTGCGCAATCATGTATCAGTTCAAGTAAAGCACAGTTTCTTTTCCTGCTGTTTTCTTATGCCAATACCTTAAAAATTCTAACCAAACCAAATAGAAATTGAACCTCTAATCAGAGCCAGAGCGAGAGAGAGAGAGAGAGGGAAAGGGTCAGCAAAAGATAACTATGTGATGCAACCAGGACGAAAGCGAAATGAATGCTTTTAATTTGATTCTTAATAAGTAAATTTTAGTTTTTCTTCTAAATCTATTCTATTTGAGATTTTTTCTAATTCAGAAATTTTAATTCTATCCAGAATATTTGTTCATAATTTGTGTAGGAAATTATAGATGTATGTAGGAAATAACAATATCCAGGTAGTCCACCGGAATAACCAAAATTACACTTCACATCAGATAAGTAGCTCAAACCATATCAAATTATGAAAAATATGATATCATATGAATGTATCTCCAAAAATACAGTAAAAAGAAATTCTTCAAGCATTCATGACTCTAGAACAAACATGGATCATGGTAAAATTTGGACCTGTCCAGAATTGTTTGTTTGTCATAACCAATATCGCCCCGAATAACCAGGAAAAAGAAAAGAAGAAGTAGAAGGCCATGAACCTGCTCAGTATAAGGCAGATACTTCCCATCAAATGTCACAACCACGCGATCCTTTCCATCTACACCTTTCACTTTGTCAACAGAGCAGTAGAAATCTATAGCTGACATGCTGACCAAAAGAGCAGACAGCAAATGAGTATGTGAATTAAGTTGATACTCAACAATCAAATAACATGAACTTCGTTTATCTAGCCTTAACCACTGAAAAATTGTGAATTTCAAGTCAACCTCTTTTCATTTTTCTCTTATGGACTGTGTGAGACTGCATGTATCACAAACACACAGTAGTTTTCCCACAGTTGGGCCAGGCAACGATAGCAATCAGGATGCACCAAGATCTTGGACACTTATCACAACAGTATAGTAGACAACATTTTAAGAAAAAGACAAAAGCAATGGATCCACTGCATGCTTGATTTGACTGTTCATAAGAAAATAAAGGAAACACAAACCCTGATTGATGAACTTTTGACATCTAGATGGAAAAGGATAAAAGACCTCCAGTTGTTAAGCTCTCAGCTACATGCCTTGTTATATTGAGTTTTCAATTCAATAAATCCAACAGCTCAAGTACTCAAACTAGCAAAACATCATCCTGAATCAATCTTGATAATGAAACTTCAACTCAAGTACTCAAACTAGCAAAACATCATCCTGGATCACTCTTGATGTTGATACTTCATCGTTTATATGCTCACTGCTTCCTCATAATAGCAGACAAAAATATTTACAAATGAATGTCCATTTCAGCTACGGAAAATAAAATCCTACTATAAGCAACGACATTTCAGACTAAGTTCTGAGCTGCAAAATCTGTAGAAGTATAGGCATGACAAGAGAAGTACAAGTTTTGCACTTAAATGGTGTTTAGTTACGGAGCGCATTTCATTAATGGGATCCAGTTTCAATGCAAATATACAGGACTTGGAAGCCAAGTCCAGAAATTGAGTTTCGGGTTGGCAAAATTATTGTAAAGCTGATTCTGTAAATTTAATTCATCACATCAGCACAAAAACAAAAGTTGAAAGAAATAGAAACTTCATAAGTAATTTAAACAGACAAGAAAAGTAATAAACTCACATGCCATCACCAAACTCTTCATTGATAATTTCCTTTATACTCTCACCAAAATGCATCACTGCTTCATTCAACCTGCATCCAAAAATTTCAACATCTCAGTAATTCTCATACCTTGACGCAAAAAATGACAAAGCTGGAATCTTTAAGAAACAGAGCGAAAACCCACCTGTAAACACAAGGTTCTTGAATCAAGTTGGGGTCATAGGACCTCATGGGGGGTCTCATCATTTCCTGAAGCAGGTCCTCTGGCAGCTCAGGTAAGGCTGCCCGTAGCTTTGGGGCAGTATCAGGGTTAAGTTGAGCCTGACGTCTTAGTAACTGGGCCACATACACATTTGTCAGACCAGTTTGCTCTGCTATCTGACTGCAGCTCTTGCCTGACTTGCTCTTCACGGCCAGCAGGCGGTTGATTATTGTCTTTTTGTTCTCTTCCATTTGAAAGATGAAGCAGTGATCAAACGAGTTTTTTCCTTCTCTTTTTGTCTGGTCTCAGTGAGATAAGCAGGGGGATGGTGGAGAGAAAGCTTTGATCTTTCGACACGTTGTGTGTTTTTTTTTTTAATTATTTTTTTTAATATTTTCAAATTATTTTAATTTAAAAAATAAGAATATGCTATTAATATAGTTTGGAGGATAAAACAGGGCACTCAGACACGACCAGATGAGCTGGGTGGCCTGTTTCCTTTTCAGGTTTTATTAGTAAAGAGCTAAACTAGCTCGAGCTCGGCTGTTCACCAAAACTCATTGAAATCGGATATTTTTGTTCGTGCGTTAAGTGAGTTTATCTGTTTTTATTTATTTATTTTTGAACATGATTTCACGAAAAAACCCATGAAAACGATAAAAAAATACCACCAAATCGAGGGGCTTTGTTGTCATTACACACATCCCATCTGTCCGGTTCGTCCTGCCGGTCTTCCACTTATTTTATTATTTTTCAAAATTGGCTAAATACTGTTATAGTCCCTAATAAGACAAAAACAATGACTTGGATACATGGCAAGCTGGTAATAGATCCTATTTTTTATTATTTCTTTCTATAACTATCAAGGCGTGATGTGCACGCGTCTTATGACTTTCCACCTCACGCTCTGTTTAGGTGGCGCGTGAGGTGTCCTATAGTGCCTTTAGATGGGCCACCAGAGTCTTAATCGATACGACTCAGTGTGGTCTTCCTCCCGTGGCGGCGCATGTCCCCAACCGATGTGCGTGGACGCAGAGACGACCTGTTAAAGCCGGTGGCCACGCTTTCTCTCTCTCGCACGTAAAAGTGAAGGAGAGACCCCGTGCTTTTGCCTTTTACACTTTGGTCCCTCAACTTGCAATTTTGTTTTTGGTCCCGATTTACTTATACAAGTTTTAATTTGTTTCGATTGGGTCCTCCTAATTGAAATTAATTAAATGTGCAAGTTTCACTTCGATCCTACTACTCTTAATTTCCGGATTGTTTGTAAATAGCTCAATAAATTTGATACACAAGTTTCGATTTTCACACCTTAGTCCTTTAATTGAAATTGATAATAAAGGTGATTTTCATTTCAGCTCTTATACTTTTATTTTTTATATTTCTAGAAAAATCCCTACTTTTGTAAATGTATATATATATATATATATATATATATATATATATATAAGTGTGCTTAACACAATAATAATAATAATAATAATAATAATAATAATAATAATTAATTCTTTTTCTTGCTTACTCTTTTGTTAATGTTTTTATTGTTTTTCTCTCACGATAATTTGATAATTTTAATTATTTTGACAGATAATAGCAATAGTAATTTTGCATCTAATATTACTGGGGATAAAAGACACCTCAAGAAAAAGAGACAAATTTACCTAGGTTATCTACAATTAAAAAACTATGCAAGTCACTTTTGTTTCGATTACATCGTTCCTTTTAGACGCCAAATATGTCATGATTATATATTTTAATATTTATTGAAAATTATCGTCTAAAAATATATAAAGAGATAAAAAAAAAT
>CM063597.1:3246382-3270692 GCA_032356905.1 Salix exigua | reverse complement strand
AGTATCATCAGCACTGATCGTCAGTGCTCTTGCCGTCTCCCTCGAGCCTGCCATTACCATGGTTTTGCTTCTCGATGAGCTTATCCATCGACATATCCAATAATTTTCTGACAGTTTATCCATCGACTGCAATGGATCGTCCAAGTTGGGTTCCCCTCTTTTCTCATGTTCTCATCACTCTTTGTTTTGGAATTGCGCAACCGCAACAATTTTGTTCCAACAAGGGAATCTTTTCTGTGAGTAGTGTCTTCAGCAATAATCTCAATCTACTACTCTCTTCTCTCCCTTCAAGAATGGCGGAGAATGGAATCTTTTACAAAGCCACAGTAGGCCAAGGCCCTGACAAAGTCTATGCTCTGGCCCTTTGTAGAGGAGATCTTCCCTCAGAAAAATGCTACAGTTGCGTTAACGCTACTAGCCAAGGCATTAAACAGCAGTGTCCTAATCAAAGAGAAGCAATCATGTGGACGGATTCTAGTTGCCTGGTAAGGTACGCGAACCGTGATATTTTCACCAAGATGGAGGAAATACCCCCCTTCTGCGTATCCAATCCGAATAATTTCTCTGGAGATTTCGCTAAATTCAATGAGACACTACATGATTTGATGGAGAAACTTATAACTCAGGCTTCTTCGGGTTCCAAGTTTGCAACGGGAGATGTGAACTTCACAAAACCGATATATGGTCTGGTGCAATGCACCCCTGATATATCAGAGAGTGATTGCAGAATTTGTCTGCAGAAGGGGATGGGAGAAATGGAAAGCTGTTCTGGTGGACACGAAGGAGGAAGAATTCTTAGTCCAAGTTGCATAGTTTGGTTTGACCTATTTCGTTTTTATGAACCTGCTGGTACTTTAGACGCTCCGCTACAACTTCCTCCAGGTCCGGCTAACTTAGCTCCTCAGCCACCATCTCCTCCAAGTCCCGCTAACTTATCCCCTCCCAAGGAGACAAGTAAGAAAATAGGTGTTACTTTTTTTTGCTCTAGTGCAGACAAGTTGTTCTGTTTCCTATGATGATTCCATGCTCATGAGTATTTATGTTTGGATATTTATCAAATTCAGGATATATATTAGCTCATAAACGTTTATTCAACTTGTGTTTGATCAGTACTTACCTCGGTGCCATGCAGGAAACAGGAATGTTATTATCATTGCTGTGGCTGTGGCCAGCTTAGTTACCGTTATCACAATCATTTGTGCTCTTTTCCTTTGGAGAAGGATGAAGCAGAAAGTTGAGAGTAAGTCTAGACATTTCTAGCGCTTGCTTGCCATTAGTCTGCGACTTAGATGAATCGGTTTTCTACATGCTGGCCCTAGAAAACCGCTTGCTTATTTTGATTTTCCACTTTTGTGAAGATGATGATGAGATGAAAAGGCTACAATCCTTGGAATTCAACTTCAGTACCTTGAAAATAGCAACAAATGAATTCAGCAATGATAATAAGCTCGGACAAGGTGGATTTGGTTCTGTTTACAAGGTAACCTTCTTGTAATAACAACGCACTTTTATCAGGGTTTTTTTTATGTCTGTAAAACTGAATTAGTTGCAGATTATCTTTTCTCAGCTTGTTAAAATCTTGCTACTAGACGTATTAACATAGATATGTCAGTGAACATAAATTGTTAGGAGGAAAGGAAATAGAAAAATAAATAAATGAAACACTTGTCTTTACTTACTCTGTTAATCTGAAGGGAGTGCTTCCAAATGGACAAGAAATTGCTGTCAAAAGGCTATCCGGCTATTCTTCACAAGGTGAAGTAGAATTCAAGACTGAGATTCTGTTAATGGCTAAGCTCCAACACAGAAATCTTGTTACCCTTATAGGTTTTTGCTCTGAAGGAAAGGAACGAATCCTTGTTTATGAGTTTTTGGTGAATGGCAGCCTGGATAAATTCATATTTGGTACTACTGCTTTACCTTTTACTAAATTAACTGTGTAGCATTTCTAAAGTAGCTCTCTTTTAATCCACAAGTAGGATTTGGTAAATATAATGAATGAAATTGTAGATCCAATCAAGAGCACCCAGCTGAATTGGGAAACAAGGTGCAATATCATCAGTGGCACTGCCAGAGGGATTCTTTATCTTCACGAAGATTCTCGTTTTAGGATCATTCATCGTGATCTGAAAGCTAGCAATGTATTGTTAGATGAAAAGATGAATCCTAAAGTTTCAGATTTTGGCTTGGCAAGACACTTTCAACTGGATCAAACCCACCGCATTACCAGCAGAGTTGCGGGGACCTAGTAAGTATTGAAATCAACTCCATGATTATACTCTCTAGAAATTCCATAGAACTACCAGGAAAAAAAAAATCTTATGTTGCACAAAACCTGTGATGGGGTAGGCCGGTTTCAAAAGAGCTCTATTAGGATTTGAACTGAGATTGTCCTCCTGTCGTTGATGTTGTTTAGCGGCTACATGGCTCCAGAATATGCCATGCAAAATCGATTCTCAGTGAAATCCGATGTCTTCAGTTTTGGAGTGCTAGTTCTAGAGATGGTAACTGGTAAGAAAAACAGCTGGCTGAGCAATTCTGATGAAATAGAGCTCCTTCTAATCCATGTAAGTGTGCTCGTATCACAGTCAAGCTTTATGTTTTAAAGATACCTAACCAAAATCAGTTTATCGTGTGATGGGCCTGGTTTTTGTGTGAAAGAACTGAGATTTTTCATTCGGATGAGCTGGTTTCAATGAGTGCATTTCAAACCCTACAGGTATGGAGAAATTGGAGAGAAGGAACGGCTACGAACCTGATTGACGAAACATTGAGGGGCAATCCAGAAAGTGATGTAATGAGATGCTTACACATAGGTTTATTGTGTGTTCAAGAGAATGTTTCAGATAGACCCACCATGGCTGCTGTTGTTCTTATGCTCAATAGCCATTCCTGGAGTTTCCCATCACCTTCACGACCTGCGTTTCTTTTGGACAGTAACACAGGCCTGCCTCCATTAGAATCCGATACAGGAACTACTATGCAGGACCAATCCACAGAAAACCCACAAGGGACAACATATCTGTCTCCAGATTCAAATCTTCATAGACTGAGAAATCCTCTCAATAACACGAAATCTTGATTGAATTGTTTGAAAATTGATACAATCTCGAAAGACATTGGTACCTGATGACCGTAATGATGTTCTCTCTCCTCTGATTGCATTATGCTAGAAATGGTTGTTTGTAAGTAAACTCTAAACCCTAATGATGTTAACTCATCATTGATTGAGATAGGAACTGGACCAGATCATAGCTATCCTCTTTGAGTGCTATTGAAATGATCAGATATGAACATATACTAATTTCTGTTTGCTTTTCATGCGATTTGGTTCCTCCAGATGACATGCTTCGTTCTTCTATTTTAACAAAACGACGTAGGTTTCCCAAAGATTAATTGGTTTTTATTTATTTACTAGACAATGCCCCCGCGCTTCGCCGCGGGCGGCACAATATTTTTTTCAATGTAAAAAATATTAATTGTGTGTATTTTTTTATTATAATATAAATTTAGCTAAAATAATAAATCTGTGCAGAATTCATGTCAAGTGCAAGTTTTCTATAAAATATATGAATTTAAATCGATTTAAATTTGTCTGTTTAGTAGTTTCAAACGAAATAATCAGTATAAATTTATCATCATCATTAAAAAAACAAGAAAACTCGGATATCTGAATTATTAAGTTCACTGTATTAAGATTAATTTATTTTATAATTCAATTTAAATCAAACAAAAATAAAATATAAATTGTGAAAATACCTACAATAATCAAATAAAAAAATAAGTTGTTAATTTTCTATCAATAAAAAGATGAAAACATAGATTGAAAATTTATCATGATGTTATTGCCATTATCATTGTTATTAAAGCTAAAATTATTACTAACATTACTGCCAAAACAATTAAAATAATTAAATTGCCATGAAAAATAAAAATAAAAGTAAAAGATTTTTATAAAAAAAACAATAACTAAAATTAATATTATTGCATAAATAATAAAATCATAAAAATCATATAATCTAAAGAACAAATAAAGAAATAGAAAACAAAAAAAAATGAATAAAGAAAAAAATAGAGTAATATTATTTTTAAAATGATCACCGATATAAATTAAAATTTCAGAAAAATATTTAAAAAAAAAAACAAAAGATTTTTATAAAAAAATAATCACTAAAATTATCATTATTATTGAGTAAATAATAAAATTATAAAAATCATCTAATCCAAAGAACAAATAAAAATAAAAGTGAACAAAAAACATATAAGGAAAAAAAATAAAAAATAATAATAAATTGGTTCAAAGATTAGTCATGGTGTGTCCACGCTGGCCTGGACACCCCGATTATCAAAAAACAGATTTGGTTCGAGGAGTAGTGGTGGTGCACTTGAGCTGACCCAGAGATTGTGGTTATAAAAAAAAATATATAAGTGAAAAAAATGTATAAGTGAAAAAAAGAGCTTAAACTGGCTGAGAGACCATGGTTACCAAAAAATGTATAAGCGAAAGAAAAAAAAGTATAAGCGTGAAAGCACTGTAGCAATCCATATTGTTTTTCAAAAAAATTCGGCCCAAGAATTAGTCGTGGTGTGCTTAAGCTGGTTAGAGATTCCGGTTATAAAAAAATATATAACTGAATAAAAAAAAGTATATAAAAAAAGAAAAAAAATGTACCAGCAGGAAAGCATTTTAGAAAAAAAAATGTGGGTCGGGGATTGTCGTGGTATGCATAAGTTGGTCTGGACACCCTAGTTATCAAAAAAATTTGGATATGGAGATTAATCATGGTGCATTTAAGCGAGCACGGACACCCCGATTATTAAAAAACAAAAAACCAAAAAAAAAAATATAAGTAGAAAAAGAAAAAAAAATATAATAAGAAAAAAAATGAAAAAAAAGAAGAAGCAAAAACGGAGGAATAAAAAAAGAAAAAGAATAATTAGGAAAAAAAAGCAAGAAAAAAAGAACAAACAGAAAAAAAAAGAGGAGCTAATCATTAAAATAAAAACAAAAAAAAGCAAAAAAAAGAGAAAAAAAACGTAAGAAGAAAAAAGAAGAAGCAAAAAATAGAAAGAAAAAATAATTGTTGCAATCCACAGTGCACTGTGTCTGTGTGCACAGTGCGTGGGTGCACAGTAAAAACCCCACGCCTTTTATATATAGTAATATGAAGCTTATTCCTTAATTTTTGCATTTTATCTATTTCATCCCTTCATATAAACAAGTCAGTTGTTTTTCCAGTCATTTTTATCTAGGTCCATTAACTTCTGATTTGTTCAATATACTCCTAACATACTAATTTTATCTCTGATATTATTCATTTTATGCTAGATAATGGATGCAAACTATTACAAATTAATATAAATTATATTCTGGGATCTCATCTAACATCTTAATAAGCTCGGACAAGGTGGATTTGGTTCTGTTTACAAGGTAACCTTCTTGTAATAACAACGCACTTTTATCAGGGTTTTTTTTATGTCTGTAAAACTGAATTAGTTGCAGATTATCTTTTCTCAGCTTGTTAACATCTTGCTACTAGACGTATTAACATAGATATGTCAGTGAACATAGATTGTTAGGAGGAAAGGAAATAGAAAAATAAATAAATAAATGAAACACTTGTCTTTACTTACTCTGTTAATCTGCAGGAGTGCTTCCAAATGGACAAGAAATTGCTGTCAAAAGGCTATCCGGCTATTCTTCACAAGGTGAAGTAGAATTCAAGACTGAGATTCTGTTAATGGCTAAGCTCCAACACAGAAATCTTGTTACCCTTATAGGTTTTTGCTCTGAAGGAAAGGAACGAATCCTTGTTTATGAGTTCTTGGTGAATGGCAGCCTGGATAAATTCATATTTGGTACTACTGCTTTACCTTCTACTAAATTAACTGTGTAGCATTTCTAAAGTAGCTCTCTTTTAATCCACAAGTAGGATTTGGTAAATATAATGAATGAATTGTAGATCCAATCAAGAGCACCCAGCTGAATTGGGAAACAAGGTGCAATATCATCAGTGGCACTGCCAGAGGGATTCTTTATCTTCACGAAGATTCTCGTTTTAGGATCATTCATCGTGATCTGAAAGCTAGCAATGTATTGTTAGATGAAAAGATGAATCCTAAAGTTTCAGATTTTGGCTTGGCAATACACTTTCAACTGGATCAAACCCAACTCATTACCAGCAGAGTTGCGGGGACCTAGTAAGTATTGAAATCAACTCCATAAATATACTCTCTAGAAATTCCATAGAACTACCAGGAAAAGAAAACTCTTATGTTGCACAAAACCTGTGATGGGGTAGGCCAGTTTCAAAAGAGCTGTATTAGGATTTGAACTGAGATTGTCCTCCTGTCGTTGATGTTGTTTAGCGGCTACATGGCTCCAGAATATGCCATTCAAAATCGTTTCTCAGTGAAATACGATGTCTTCAGTTTTGTAGTTCTAGTTCTAGAGATAGTAACTGGTAAGAAAAACAGCTGGCTGAGCAATTCTGATGAAATAGAGCTCCTTCTAATCCATGTAAGTGTGCTCGTATCACAGTCAAGCTTTATGTTTTAAAGATACCTAATCAAAATGTTGGGAAAAATAACTCAAACAATAGGACACCGATTTAGCGGATTATTAATCAAGTCCCAAACCTTTTTCCCTCTTTGTGCAATTAAATTACAGAATCAATCAAACCACAATATAATGCAAATAATCACACACATCAACACCAAGATTTTTACTGGAAAACCCGATGCGGGAAAAATCACTGGACCGTAGGCCACTTAAATATTCCACTATCACAAATAATGGGTACACAATATTCTTCCTCAGATTCAACCAAGGGCTACAACATATATATATATATATATATATATATATATATCAAGAACAACCTATTCTTGGAATACAACAAGATTAAAGAGAGCAAAAGTTTGAGAAAGACTCACAATCTGACAGCCCTGTTTGCTGTCAAAACGGACAACTTTCACAATTCCAATCTTCAATCCAATCGTTCAGAATGAAGATTAATGTGCCTAGAAGCTTCTGTCCAAATCTCAGCTCGATCCAACGGTGAACAAGCTGGAAATCAAGAAAAGAAGGAGTACTGTTCGGCAACCACCATTCTTTTCTTTTTCTTCTTCTCCTCTCTTCTTCACTCTCGGCTCACCTCTCTTCTTCTTAAAAAAAAACCCTACAACACTTATTTTAAGTGATGTGGCAGACTTAAGGTGATGTGGTAGCCTCCCATTTTAATTTAAATGGTGCGGGACCACCCAACAAATCTCCCCCTCACGCACCATGTGAGGAATTCGCCGTATTGACGATCAATTTGTAAAGTTCAATTTAGGAGGCTCTACCAAGCCTACTTCCTTTCTGCAAAACTCAAACTTCTCTCTCGGTGAAGGCTTGGTCATCATATCTGATGCATTGTTATCAGTATGGATTTTCTCAACAACAAATGACTTCATCTCCATAGCATCTCGAATCCATTGATATCTAATTTCAATGTGCTTTGATCGAGAGTGAAAAGTAGGATGTTTACTGAGATGGATTGCACTTTGACTGTCACAGTACAACACAAAGTTCTCTTGAACTAGACCAAGTTCATGCAAGAACTTCTTCATCCATAACAACTCTTTGCCCCCTTCAGTAAGAGCAATATATTCAGCCTCTGTGGTAGATAATGCAACACATTTTTGCAACCTTGATTGCCATGAGACTGCTCCCCCTGCAAATTTCATTAAGTATCCTGATGTGGACTTTCTAGAATCAACATCACCAGCCATATCTGCATCTGTGTATCCTTCCAACACAAGTTTGTTAGTGCCAAAACACAGGCTAAAGCTAGAAGTGCCTTTAAGATACCTGAGTATCCATTTCACTGCTGACCAGTGTTCTTTACCAGGATTGGAGAGGAATCGACTAACCACACCAACTGCATGAGCTATATCCGGCTTTGTGCAAACCATGGCATACATCAAGCTACCAACTGCGGATGCATAAGGAGCCTTTTTCATCTCATCTCTTTCTTCATCACTTGAAGGACACTGCTTAGAACTGAGTTTAAAGTGGCTTGCAAGTGGAGAACAAACCGGTTTGGAGTTGCTCATGTTAAATCTCTCAAGTACCTTTTGAACATATCTCTCAGGATTGGAGAGGAATCGACTAACCACACCAACTGCATGAGCTATATCCGGCTTTGTGCAAACCATGGCATACATCAAGCTACCAACTGCGGATGCATAAGGAGCCTTTTTCATCTCATCTCTTTCTTCATCACTTGAAGGACACTACTTAGAACTGAGTTTAAAGTGGCTTGCAAGTGGAGAACAAACCGGTTTGGAGTTGCTCATGTTAAATCTCTCAAATACCTTTTGAACATATCTCTCCTGAGATAGCCAAAGTTTCCCTTTCTTCCTGTCACGTGTGATATTCATGCCAAGAATCTGTTTTGTCGGTCCTAAGTCTTTCATTGCAAAAGACTTACTTAACTCTTCCTTCAAAATATGAATCTTCTTAGCATCATGGCCAACAATCAACATATCATCCACATACAACAACAGAATAATAAAGTTTCCATCTGGAAACCTCTTCATAAATACACAATGGTCAGAAGTGGTCCTGTCAAAACCATGATCCACCATGAAAGAATCAAACTTCTTGTACCACTGTCTTGGAGCTTGCTTTAACCCATATAGACTCTTTTTCAACTTGCATACTAGTTGCTCTTTGCCTTTTGCTTCAAACCCTTCAGGCTGGTCCATGTAGATCTCTTCATCTAAATCACCATGCAGAAAGGCAGTTTTTACATCAAGCTGTTCAACTTCAAGATTCAAACTAGCAGCTATACCAAGCATAACTCGGATTGAAGACATCTTGACCACTGGTGAAAAAATTTCTTCAAAATCAATACCTTTCTTCTGACCGAAACCTTTCACAACCAATCTTGCCTTGTACCTTGGTTGTGAGCAATGTTCATCAATTTTCAACCTGAACACCCATTTGTTCTTGAGTGCTCTCTTATCTTTAGGAAGCTTCACTAACTCAAAGGTATGGTTTTCATGCAAGGATTTCATCTCTTCTTGCATTGCTTTCAACCACTCACTTTTCTTCTCATGTGACATAGCTTCATCAAAGCATTCTGGTTCTCCCCATCAGTAACCAACACATATTCATAAGGAGAATATTTGGTGGAAGGTTGGTGAGGTCTAGTTGACCTTCTCAGTTGTGGCTCATCTAGAGCTTCTTGCATATCCTGTTCAGGAATAACATCAATATCATCATTGGTTGATTCAGAATCACCAACTAATGGCTCAATAAGAGAACCACCATTATCATCATTTTGCGAATCTCCCCCGTGATTAGCAAGCATCAAAGGCAATTGTTCAGTAGGTATTGGATTTGAATTAGAGGGAATAAAAGTAGTAGACTCTACTTTCTCTTTGTGCTCAAAGTCTTCAATGGTTTGATCTTCAAAGAAGATAACATCTCTGCTTCTCACAATTTTCTTCTCCTTTGGATCCCACAACCTATAGCCAAACTCATCATCTTCAGAGCCCAAATAAATGCACTGCTTTGTCTTGCTGTCAAGCTTAGACCTTTCATCTCGAGGAACATGTACAAATGCTCTGCATCCAAATACTCTCAAGTGTGCATAAGAAACATCCTTTCCTTTCCAAACTATATTTGGAACATCAAATTCAAGGGGAACTGATGGAGAAAGATTGATCATGACAACTGCAGTCTTCATTGCCTCACCCCAAAAAGACTTCGGCAACTTTGCATGAGAGAGCATACATCTAATTCTTTCAACAATGGTTTTGTTCATTCTCTCAGCCACTCTATTCTGCTGTGAAGTCTTAGGAATTGTCTTCTCTAACTTGATACCATGTTCCCTGCAGTACTTCTCAAAAGGACCTCTATATTCACCACCATTATCGGCTCGAACACATTTCAGCTTTCTACCAGTTTCTCTTTCAACTCTGGCATGAAAATCCTTAAAGACATCAAGCACCTGATCTTTGGATTTCAAACAAGTGGCCCAAATTTTTCTGGAATGATCATCAATAAAACTAACAAAGTACAACACACCTCCAAGAGACTTATCAATCATAGAGCAAACATCAGTATGAACTAAATCAAGAACATGTGATCTTCTATGTGAATGTGGTCTTTGAAATGCAACTCTATGTTGTTTACCAACTAAACAATGAGTACATGTGTTCAAGTTCATACCTTTTAAAGGAAGGTAGTTCTTCTTGACAAGGATGCCAAGACCTTTCTCACTTAAATGTCCAAGCCACTTATGCCATAAATCAGTAGAGCAATCTTCAATTGCATTCACCTCCCCTTTGATCACCTTGGCTTGTGACATGTAGAGACCCATCTTTTTCCCTTTAGCAACAATCAAAGAATTTTTGGAGAGCTTCCATTTACCATCTCCAAAGTGACTATGATAGCCTTCTTCATCAAGAGTACCTGTAGAGATCAAATGTGAGCGCATATCGGGTACATGTCTAACATCTTTGAGTATCAACTTGCACCCAGTATTGGTTTCCAACCAAATATCTCCAATGCCCACAACACTAGCCATCCCTTGATTTCCCATCGTAACTTGACCAAAGTCACCAGCAGTGTAGGATGTGTAAAAATCACGTCGGGGTGTAACATGGTAAGAAGCTGCTGAATCTGCAACCCAAGTGGTATCCTGACATGCAAGGTTAACACAACCATCATCACAAACAATGGCAACATCACCATCAAATACAACTGCAACTGTACCATTCTCTTCATTCTTGTCTACATCTTTTCCCTTCTTATCTCTTTTATACTTTCTACAATCTTTTTGAATATGCCCAGGCTTATCACAATAATAACACTTAAATCCCTTCCTTGATTGAGATCTTCCTCTTGGCTTCCATTTGCCTTTTCTATTGCTAGATTCTTTATCTTGTTTGCCGTGAGAGAACCTACTTTGACTTCTCCCTCGACTTTCTGTAACAAGTGCATGAGACTCGGTAGTGCTTGTCCCTTTCCTCCTCTTCTCTTCATTAAGGATACAATCCTTCACTGTTTTCAAAGTGATCTCCCCATTCGGAGTAGAATTGCTAAGTGACACCACTAAAGTCTCCCAACTATCCGGCAATGAACTCAATAGGATTAGTGCTTGCATCTCATCGGCTAGCTCAAGATTCATCAATGACAACTGATTTAAAAAACCTTGGAATTCATTTATATGTACTGAAGCATCTTCACCATCTCTATACTTCAAATTCACTAGGTCTCTAATTACAAAAACCTTGTTTTGTGCACTCTCTTTGGCAAATGTTTCTTCCAACATCTTCCAAACTTTATAGCAGTCATGTTCTTGAGAAATATGATTAATGGACTTAGAGGATACCCATTTTCTAACATTAGTGGTAGCCTTTCTATTAAGCCCCTTCCATTTTGCATCATCCATTTCAACAGGCTTTACTCCTTTACACTCAATCGGTAAAGCCAAATCATTGCAATATAAGTGATCCTCCATCATTGTTTTCCATAGAAAATAATTTGAGGAAGTGAGCTTTATCATGCCCGAATCTTCCTTTTCCATTTTAATTGCACAAGAAATTCAATCTACACAACCAATGCTCTGATACCACTTGTTGGGAAAAATAACTCAAACAATAGGGCACCGATTTAGCGGATTATCAATCAAGTCCCAAACCTTTTTCCCTTTTTGTGCAATTAAATTACAAAATCAATCAAACCATAATATAATGCAAATAATCACACACATCAACACCAAGATTTTTACCTGAAAAACCCGATGCGGGAAAAAACCACGGGACCGTAGGCCACTTAAATCTTCCACTATCACAAATAATGGGTACACAATATTCTTCCTCAGATTCAACTAAGGGCTACAACATATATATATATATATATCATCAAGAACAACTTATTCTTGGAATACAACAAGATTAAAGAGAGCAAAAGTTTGAGAAAGGCTCACAATCTGTTAGCCCCGTTTGCTGTCAAAACGGACAACTTCCACAATTCCAATCTTCAATCCAACCGTTCAGAATGAAGATTAATGTGTCTAGAAGCTTCTATCCAAATCTCAGCTCGATCCAACGATGAACAAGCTGGAAATCAAGAAAAGAAGGAGCACTATTCGGCAGCCACCATTCTTTTCTTTTTCTTCTTCTCCTCTCTTCTTCACTCTCGGCTCACCTCTCTTCTTCTTAAAAAAAACCCTACAGCACTTATTTTAAGTGATGTGGTAGACTTAAGGTGATGTGGTAGCCCCCCATTTTAATTTAAATGGTGCGGGACCACCCAACACAAAATCAGTTTATCGTGTGATGGACCTGGTTTTTGTGTGAAAGAACTGGGATTTTTCATTCAGATGAGCTGGTTTCAATGAGTGCATTTCAAACCCTACAGGTATGGAGAAATTGGAGAAAAGGAACGACTACGAACCTGATTGACGAAACATTGAGGGGCAATCCAGAAAGTGATGTAATGAGATGCTTACACATAGGTTTATTGTGTGTTCAAGAGAATGTTTCAGTAGACCCACCATGGTTGTTGTTGTTCTTATGCTCAATAGCCATTCATGGAGTTTCCCATCACCTTCACGACCTGCGTTTCTTTTGGACAGTAACACAGGCCTGCCTCCATTAGAATCCGATACAGGAACTACTATGCAGGACCAATCCACAGAAAACCCACAAGGGACAACATATCTGTCTCCCGATTCAAATCTTCATAGACTGAGAAATCCTCTCAATAACACGAAATCTTGATTGAATTGTTTGAAAATTGATACAATCTCGAAAGACATTGGTACCTGATGACCGTAATGATGTTTTCTCTCCTCTGATTGCATTATGCTAGAAATGGTTGTTTGTAAGTAAAGCCTAAACCCTAATGATGTTAACTCATCATTGATTGAGATAGGAACTGGACCAGATCATAGCTATCCTCTTTGAGTGCTATTGAAATGATCAGATATGAACATATACTAATTTCTGTTTGCTTTTCATGCGATTTGGTTCCTCCAGATGACATGCTTCGTTCTTCTATTTTAACAAATCTATTTCCCAAAGATTAATTGGTTTTTATTTATTTATATGAAGCTTAGTCCTTAATTTTTGCATTTAATCTATTTCATCCTTTCATATAAACAAGTCAGTTGTTTTTCCCGTCATTTTTATCTAGGTCCATTAACTTCTGATTTGTTCAATATACTCCTAACATACTAATTTTATCTGTGATATTATTCATTTTATGCTAGATAATGGATGCAAACTATTATAAAATAATATAAATTATATTTTGGGATCTCATCTAATATCTTAATTTTTTAGGTAAGATGGTTCCTTAACATGATATCAAAACTTTATTGACTCCACGATCACAAGTTGAATCTCACTATCCATATTCTATTTGATAACATCAAGCACAAAATAGTGTATGTTTGTGCAAGTTTCAAGCTCAAAGGGCTTTCACTTGAGGAGATATGTTAGAGAATAATATAAATTATATTCTGAAACCTCACTTAATAATTTAAAATTTTAGGTAAGATTAAATTGTCATGTCATGTGGAATGATTTCTTAATGTAGGATTTATTTTCTTAGCTGCCCATACCTTGTCTTCTTAAGAAAGTACTCAGGAACACAAGTTTAGACATTATACAGCCTCCCCCAACCTATAATGTTCAATTGAGATACCACGTAAAATATTTAATTCTTTTAACATTAAGGAATGTTTGACACCGCATTATTTTTTCACTTTAAATTAAAAATAAATTGGTGTTTGTAGATCATTTTTATGTGCTTGTCAAAAATACTTTTCAAAAAAATAAAACAATATTATTTGATATATTTATAAACAAAAAATATTTTAAAAAACAACATTAACTTCACTGCCAAACACAGAAACTAAGATACTCCACCACAGCGCAACATGTCGGAACCTTTTTATATTCATTTGGAAAGGGAATTGATACTTAGTGTTAAGGAACCATCTCACCTAAAAGCTTAAACTTGTAGGTGAGGCCTCGTAATATATTTATATTATACTCTAATACACCCCCTCAAGTGAAAGTCTTTTAGGCTTGAAACTTGCACATGTCTACATTGCCTTGTGCTTGATTTTTTTATCAAATAGAATGATGATGGTGAGATTCGAACTCGTGACCGCTGAGTCAACAAGGCTCTGATACCATGTTAAGAAACCATCTCACCTAAAAGATTAAGCTTGTAGATGAGGCCCCATAATATAATTATATTATACTCTAACACTTAACATCTATCTTATCTTCTGACCGCGGGGGGAACGAGGCATCATTATTAATTATCTTGTAGCTTCCACATTCTGTTGTCTGCTTGAATTATGCCCTTCACTGGTTGCTTTCTCTTTGAGGACTACTAAATTGCTTGTTTATATCAACAGTCAAAAGAATTAATTCCCCTTTTAGCTTCCTATTCTTCTATTTCCCAGTACTCAGGCTGTGCCGAAAGGATTTTTTTCTTATTCCAATACATACTTTTCTCTTTTAAATTGTAATCATTTGCGAATGGCTTAATCATATGTGACACTCCTGTTGTCTTTTTGATCTCTTTGCACAATGATCATAAGAGTTTTAATTTACACTTCGAAATCATTGAATCAATGCAATTTATGTCTAATTATACTACTTGGAAAATCAAGTTTTTGTTATTTTATGTATTCTTCCCATCTCCTGGAGAAAAAAAGTTGCAATATTTTTTACCCCTTCTAAGCTTTGTTTTTTCTTACAAACCAGGGGAACATGCACGATGAATAAGTAACTGGAGAGAAAAAAAACATGCTGGGATCATGCAAACCATGTTCTTGACCTTTTTATAGTTTTATTCTTTGGTATTAGGTAGCAGTGAGGGCCTTGCTGCTTGTCCAAATTGCATTTCACGAATCAAATGACTGGAATTAGGGCATTTCTAGCTTTCTTTTAGTCTCACTTTTCCTTAATTTTTTCTTGGAAATGTTAGTAAGTTGCAAATGTAGTAGGGAATGCAATAGGCTTCTGCAAATCGATACAGAAGCATTCCCTTGCGATGGCCATTCATTTTGCAACCTTTAGCTCTAGCTCTTATATGATCCTAGCCTAGTGCAGTAATGGAACGAGCACTTGGTAGTGGCAAATAAAGCACAGATACATTGGTGGAATCCAATGCAAAGCATTGCCGTCTAACAATAGCATATTTTTTAGGGGTTTTGTGTTTCCACACGAATTTAGCCACCTGTACAACTGTGTTAAATCACCAAATGAATGACCTTAAATTCTTATCATAAGATGATCAAGTGTAAATTTCACAAGTTGTACGACTAGTCGGGCTAATTTGCCTTGGAACCGAGTGTAGTCAGCTCAATTTGCCCTTTTGCCCTTTGTGTTTATAACATAGTAAACCATGGTCCAGTAGTCATGGTTAAAATGGAGCATTCTCAATTTAAAAGGTTGAAATTGGTCATTTTTGTTTTTTATTAACGTGGGTAGCTAGGTTAGTTTGTGCGTGCCTCGACTAATTCCACGGGATCTGAAGTTTACAAGCATGTAAATCTCTAGCGGCTATCATATTAACAACCATATAGCTCGAACCTGATACCATAGGAGGAGTAAACCATTACATTCTAAGTTTTTATCATTGGACCACCTACTAGATGGTTTGAAATCGGTCATTTTTTTATTTTTTGATAACCGAGGTGTCTGGGCCAGCTTGAATGCACCACAACTAATTCTCGGGTCCACTGAACATCCTACAAGCCCAATGAGCACTACGGGGTGACAAGCGTGTCTAGCAAGGCTTGAACCTGGGATGAGAGGCAGGGAGAAACTCTTCTTGACCACCAGGCCAAGACCCTGCTAGCTGAAATCAACCATTTTGTTTGGTCGGGTGGGGGTTGCCAAGAATCTCATGTGTAAACCATGAGGAAGGCATTTTTCCTACTTGCGGCCCTCTTTCATTTTTATTTGCACCATATAATACACATATCTTGAGAAACGTTATGCAATCAATTTTTATTCATTTTTTATGTCCCGTTGAGGCTATAAGAACTCCTCTTCTCTGCAAAGAGAGGCTTACATGGAAGAAACATAAGAAATCTCTGTTGCAGAAGAGAAAGTAATGGACATTAGTCTCAAGGACCTTGCTGAGAAACTAGAGGAATTTGTCAGGGCCAGAGATTGGGAAAAGTACCACAGTCCAAGGAATCTTCTTCTTGCATGGTAACTTTTGCTATCATCCTTATATATGTGTACAAAGAGCATCATGCGAGGATCCTTCATGTATGTGTTTTTCGTGTTCGTTCCCACAGGCCACACATATTTCAGGATGTTTTCTTCTTTGCCATGCATCAGAATGTTCATATGTACGACTCAGTTCTATCATAGAAACATTATATCTTCTCAATGTTTTTTTACTAGTTTCTTGAATCGATACGGGGCTACTGCATGTTAGAGAATAATATAAATCATATTCCGGGACCTCACCTATAAGCTTAAGCTTTTAGGTGAGATGGTTCTTTAACATGGTATCAGAGTCTTGTTGACTTAGCGGTCACGAGTTTGAATCTCATCACCCCCTATTTTATTTGATAAAAACCAAACACAAGATGATGTGAGTCTGTGCAAGTTTCAAGCCCAAAAGGCTTTCACTTGAAGGAGGGTGTTAGAGAATAATATAAATCATATTATGGGGTCTCACTTACAAGCTTACGAGTTTGAATCTCACCACCCCCATTCTATTTGATAAAAACCAAACACAAGGTGATGTGAGCCTGTGCAAGTTTTAAGGCCAAAAGACTTTCACTTGAAGGAGGGTGTTAGAGAATAATATAAATCATATTATGGGATCTCACTTACCAGCTTAAGTTTTTAGGCGAGATGATTTATTTAACTCTGCACAATTCAATATGATGACAAGGTGAATACAACCCATCATATAAAATATGTACAACTTTTGTTCTGGTTCAATTATCTATGTCAAAGCTGAACCATATGTAATGATCCACTAACTGGAAGGACAACGATGACCATTGTACAATTCAATATGATGACAAGGTGAATACAACTCACCATATAAAAAATATACAACTTTTGTTCTGGTTCAATTATCTATGTCGAAGTCGAACCATATGTGATGATCCACTAACTGGAAGGACAACAATGACCACTGTAAACTTTTTTATTTGGCATCAGGATTCACACTCTTTTTTTATTTAACTCTGCATAATTCAATATGATGACAAGGTGAATACAACCCACCATATAAATATGTACAACTTTTGTTCTGGTTCAATTATCTATGTTGAAGCTGAACCATATGTGATGATCCACTAACTGGAAGGACAACGATGACCACTGTAAACTTTTTATTTGGCATCAGGATTCACAAACTTGTTAGGGATTGATTACTGTGAAATATTTTCTTTTTAGAGACAAGCTGTGTTTTTAATTCATAATTTCAGAAAGAAGCTTCACAAGGGCACTACATCAAAAGAACAAATATTTGTCTGAAAGAACCATTTTAAAACAATTTCAGACACCAATTGTACGACGACATAAGGTGGGGGTGGTCGGAGGAATCTCTTCAGCCAATCTGTTCACGTCTGGAATTGAACTTTATAAATTTTTGAAGACGCCCTTGTCTTTAAATCTGCAAAGCTTAACCAATTGGCTACTAAAGGGTGTGAAAATGTGCACATATATGCTTGTAGCAGTGATGGTGACAAACTAAATTTTTCCATCGTCTGATATTGAATTGATTATATATACATATATATCGATTTGATGTGTAGGTTGGTGAAGTAGGAGAGCTATCAGAAATATTCCAGTGGAGAGGAGAGGTGGACAAGGGGTTGCCAGACCAGGAGGAATCTGACAAGGAGCATCTAGCAGAAGAGCTCTCTGATGTGTTGCTATACCTCATTAGATTGTCAAACATTTGTGGCGTTAATCTCGGTGAGGCCGCCACCAAAACAATTGTGAAGAACTCTGTCAAATACCTGCCCAAGGCCTGCTGAGAGAGCGCTAGTTATTGTTTGATGGAATCCCTGTAGAGACTATATGGTAAACTTTATCTTTTTGTTTTATGAGCTTTGTAGTACAGGCTGCTTAACATAACTGGACTATGGTGGCTCGGGAGCTCTTCTTTTGGTGGCCTGGGTAATTTCTGAAGGGAAACTTTGAATTTCGCTTGCTTTGACTCCTAAGCTCTAAGTAGTCGAGATTGGATTTGTATTCGAGAGAGATTTTTGTTCATCAAAACTCATTTTGTTAATTTCTATTCACGTAATGTATAATTTAAAAAAAAGACTTTTTATAATAAAATAACCCATATCCTAGATCTATATCTATATAAACGAATCATAAATAAAATAATAAATAACCACACCCTTCATCCATCTTTACAATTATTTAGAGGGGGTGTGGCTGAAGGGAGCTCCCTCCTTCACAGGACCTAGGATCGAGTCCCAATAGAAGTAGGAGCTTCATAGTACCTAGGATCGAGTCCCAGTAGAAGTAGAAGCTGGAGGGGTCATTCCCTCTTGTTCCTGGGTCCATCCCTGCGCGGTACACATGTCATCCCCGCGGTGCCTTACATGCTCACTAAGCTTGCAAGATTTCAGTGGGTTCAGGGAATAGTCGAGGTGCGCGTAAGCTAACCCAGATACCCATGTCATAAAAAAATATATTATTTAGAGGGTATTGGTTATTTTTAATTTTTTTATATAAATATATTAAAATTATCTAAAAACAAACAAGAAAATTAATTAGAAATAAAGAAAAAAAATTGAAGCACAAAAATAAACAAATCATGAGACAAAGGACTAGAGATTTTGATTTTTCTATAGTATATTTATTAGTTCATCTGTGATATGTTTATATTTAAATAATCATACATATATGAGTATTTTATTAATTTAAGTCATTCCGACAAATTTTTAAATACTTTAAAACTAACTAGTAATGATTATTTGAGTGTGTGTGTGTGTGTTTTTAATGTGAATATATGAGTAACTATTAATAGTTATTCATGAAATACTGCTATTTATAAATTGCCTTGAAAATTTTATAATATTTAAAAGTAATTATCGATATTTAAGAATTATTACGGGCACTTACTTTCTTTTCTAGAAGAGAAACACTAAAATAAGATAAATTAAAATAAATTAATTAGATATATTCTTATTATTTTTAGTTTGTTCATATGTGATTTTTTTAGTTTGTATTTGTTGTGTTTTTAAAATGAATTTATAAAATAAATATCTGATAATTACTTTTTAAATTTCTTTCATTCTATTGAAAGATTATAGCACGATGCCACTGTTACTGTAACTAATCCATACAGTAAAAGTGATTTAAATATTATATAGAATAAATGCAATTCCTTTTATATATAATTTTCTCTCTCTTAAATATCTGTCTTCATGATCAACCAAGCTAGCAAACAGTCGAAAAAAGCACGATTCCGATTCGAAACGTGAAAGCGAGTAACCGACGCCACGGGATTAGATTTTCTCTATATATTTGAAATATCAACAGCGGCGATCAGATATCTCTCTCATTTCTACCTGTAGAATCAGATTCTCCGGTATTTCCTTACATTTCCTTTCAAAATCGAATCAGTCAAACTGACATCGCTTTCTTTTTGTTCTTGAACTGATGAATCACTTTCTATTTCTCTTAGATCGTTCTGTGATTGCCGGTAGATCTGATTAAAATCAAATGTTATTTTTTTTAATGCTCAGATTTCTAACTCTGTTTTATTTATTGAATGTTGGTGCAGTGAACTTGAGGAAAGAAATTGAAGATGGAAGCCGCAGCTGGTCAAGGAACCGTGTTTGCGCCATCGCTGGAAGGAATGAAGCATGTCAGATCCGATAACGGAGAAATGCTCGCTAAACCTTTCTTGGATGTCTGCAAAAAGATTTTGCCTGTTATTGGTCCGTTACTTTTTTTTAATTATTTTATTACTACTATTCATTTCACTTTCTCGTGTTTTTAATTCTGGATCTCCTTACAAGTTACCGAACTGTTGTTTAATTTTTATATGTTATTAATTTAGAATGATCCCTAGTTAAGGATATACTTCCTATTGTGATGCTATATTTAGTGTCTGTTTGGCATGATTCAAAAAATATTTTTTCTATTTTTCATAAATAAATAGTGACAAAAATAAAATAAAATAGAATTATGTTCGTCAAAAAATGATTCACAGTAATTTTTTTGAACAAGGAAAGTTGTAAAGGTTAGAATGTAAGTCAAAATCTTGTAAAACCCTTTTTGATTTAAGTCGATAATTATTTGTAACCAAACATATGTATGACTTTTCTTGGAGGCAGAAGGTAAAAAAACAACTCGAATCAATTTGCAAAAGTTGTGCCAAGCGGTTGCTTATTTTCTTATTTACTTTACGAGATTCTTCACTAAAATAATTTTATTTCTTATTTCTTTTGAATTATCATACCTTCTCCCATGATTCAACTACTAGATGCTTGGTTGCAAATTGAACTCCTTTATTACTCTGATGACAGATAAGTTTGGAGCTGCTATGACCCTTGTAAAATCTGATATCGGTGGTAACATAACGGTAAGTATTTTTGCTTCTTATCTTGCTTAAGTGAGTTATGTTGTCTGCATATGTAGATTGATAGAATGCCTTATCATAATGAATGACAGTGACATAATTGTGAGATCTCTATTATCCCCACTGCTCCTTTTGATTTGCATAGCTATGAGACTCGGGTACTCAAGTAGTTCATAAATAAATAAATAGACAATAAATTTCAAAGCCTAATTGTTGTTTCTCTTTCGATCACTATACCATTTTCTTTATGACATTGTGAATTGGCTCTTTTCTTTGTTCATGTTTAATACTGATTTAGCTGAAACTATATAATTCTTGATTTTCAATTGTAGAGATTGGAAACCAAATATTTGTCGGATCCATCTAAATACAACCAATTGTACACTATGGTTCAAGAGGAGGTTGATGCTAAAACAGCAAAAGGATCATCAAGTTGTGCCAATGGTCTTCTTTGGCTAACCAGGTAGATACTACATAATGTTCACAACGCAATTACTTTCTCCATTCTTTTCCTGTATTTTATTCTGTCATTGGCATGCATATTGTCACAATGGGCTAATTCTGTAAGATGTCAATTTTTTGGAGCATGTTATCATCACAGAGTTTGATGCAAGAATGTTATTGTGGGAAAAATTACCATGAACCTTTATATATCTGATTTCCTTAAAATCACATCTTATATGAAAAGTTTAAACTTTGAATGTCTCATTGAACTGCCTCAGTGCACAGTTTTCAAGTGGTGAAAGTGTGTTAGATCAAATGCTGAACAAGAAATAGGATTAAAGCAAATAATACTGGGCTTTTGAGTTCTCACTAGAAACAATCTACGCATGCCAGAAAAATAGATTTTACATGCTCTTTGTGAATGACAGTCATTGCTTATAATCTTGGATTAGGGAATTTAAAATTATATACTCTCATGTGCTTTAATTTTTTTGGTGATCCTCAGAGCAATGGATTTTCTGGTGGAACTTTTCCGTGATTTACTCGCACATCCAGATTGGACAATGTCACAAGCCTGTTCAGATTCCTATGGCAAGACACTGAAAAAATTCCATGGCTGGCTTGCCAGTTCAAGTTTCACTGTATGTCTTTGATCTATTTAGTTCTATCCTAATATTTTCTTTATGAGTGGAAGTTATATGCAATGTACTTTGCTTCATGTTGACCCAAGACAACAAAATCTCTGAACTGATTTGATTGTTTCTTGAATTACATTTTTGAAAGTTATTCCATTTCTAATGCATTAGATTTACAATATTTATGTATTGTCCTGTAAATATACAGTCCCCTTATATTTTCACTTAGTGTTAAGCTGTACTGTCGATTCAGTTCATTCCTCCATTCCTAATTCTTTTCTCCTTCAGTTAATACAATTAAGAGCAAACATGCATGAAGTACGGATGTAATGATGACAAGGGAGCATTTTGTTTGTCTCAGCTTTATGAGAAAATGGAATCCATTACTGCAGATATGCTAGATTTTCTGAGTCCATAGTGCAGAAGCTAAGGCAATAAATTCCCTGTAGCTTCACTAAAATATCGACTATGTTTATAAATCAGTTAGACTCTGTCGAAGGGTTTGCCAAATTAGTTTTTGAAACATTCTGGGGTAGGGTTAGCCAAGTTGGTTTTTGAAAGAGACTGGCGTAGGGCAAGCCAAATTAGTTTTCGAGGCTTCTTGACTTAATGCATACTGGATTACAGGTTGCCATGAAGCTTGCTCCAGATAGGAAGAAGTTCATGGAAGTAATAGCTGGCACAGGTGATGTTGCTGCCGACATGGAGAAGTTTTGTACAATCTTTCCTCCATTTCTCGAGGAGAATCACAAGTTCCTGGTAAGATGGTTTTGTAACTGAATTTCTGAGATACCCAATGTCTTTTTACTGCTTAATCCCAAGCTAGTCTGTTCCTCGCTCGTCCGCCTGCTCCAAGCTGTGAGCTGTGGCATTGCCAGTATAGTAAGAAAGTAAAGCGAGTGGGATCAAACATGCTAGCATCTCGTGTGCGTCATGCACTCTGCATTAGACGGACCAATAAACTCTGAAATGGGGAATTCTCCAGGCGAAAAGCATGAGGAAAGGGCCCAGATTAGTCTAGTGAGCTAGTTGGGAGGCTTTCTGTTTGTTTTCTGTAAGCTGTAGCACCATAATTCTAAAATGTCACTTTATACTTGTCTGCTAACCAATTCTAATTTGCTGATGCAGGCTAGTGTTGGCCTGGACGACATGAAAGCTTCATAATTGAGGAGTTCCTTCTGATACCTGCCAGTGGTCTTGGTTTACCCCTTCTCCCTATTGGTTTGGCTTCAAAAACTTTAGACGGGAGAAATAATACAGCTATATAAGTCCTTTTATTCAACCTTTGTGTTTAACTTGTGTTATGACATGCTCACTCTTTTCATTTAGTCTGTTCTGCTCCTTACCTTTCTGAACGGTTCAGAACGAGTCACTTGGCAAGGCAAGCAATTCTCGATGAGGTTTCTTTGCGCTCAAGTGAATTCATAAGAAAATTCTTTTTTCGGACCCCTTTTATGATTCAAACCCTGGATTACAATGTAGAACATGATAATTAATCTAATATATTGAAGAAGAAAAAAATCTGAGTCAACTCAAGTTAATTTACTAAATTTATGATTTAGATTGCGAGACCAGTATAATTTTATAGAAAATAAAAATATGAAGTTTAATTTTCAACAAAACATTTAGAATCATGATAATTTGTTATGTTTTGTTTTGAGAAACCAAACATCAATTTTTCCCTGCAACAAAACAAATAATTAAATATAATCCCATATCCTAGATGAAAAACAAATGGGGTTTGAATATTATCTCTTCTCTTTTAATATTCAATTCAGAATTTGATTCAGAATTAAAAAAAAATGATTGTTTAAATCTTTAAATTCAGTCCTCAAAAAATTAATTAATTTAAATTAATTAGATTTTATATAATTTAAATCAAACTAAGAATCAACCAAGTCACCAATTTTTTATCCACACCATGACATCCCCAAGGGTGTGTTTGGTTTTGATTCTGTGGTTGAGGTTTTAAAAAGAACAGTTTCATGAAAAGTAATTTTAACTGCGGTTCAAAATAAGTATTGAAGTGTTTGGTTAAAACTGTGGTTGAATTTAAGATTAAAAAAAAACAATTTCATGTGTTTTGTACCAAGTTTTTCATATTGCTTTTAACTTGTGAAATTATTTTAAAGTACGCGCGCGCGCGCACACACACATATATTGTATTGATAAACATAATTTTATAATGTAATGAGCAATTTAAGTAATTTAAGTAAATTGAACATTTTTTTTAGTCTCTCATCAAATTATTTGTAATTCCATCACGAACTAAATTCATACGTGAAGGTCTTTGCGATGTCTGACTATTTGATCGAGGAACAATATCCGGTAAAATATCATCTGAAACAAAATTAAGATTGTGAGATAAAAATTTAATTGTGATATCTTTTGATATATTTATTTATATTTTAATTAAATTTTTATATTTTACATTATTTTATTATTAAAAAAATATAAATACCCCCCCTCTCACCGCCCCGCCCTCTCTTTCTTTCCAGCATCCATCTCCCCGTCAGCCCCCACTCCCCTCCCCGCCTTCTGGTCAGCCTCCCATTCCACAGCCCAAAACCCCCAACTTTATTTGCACCAAGTCCATCAAAGCCATCATGAAGAACTCACATCC
>CM063597.1:2965307-3245882 GCA_032356905.1 Salix exigua | reverse complement strand
ATAATGTTATATAGAACGCCGAGTTTTTTTTTTTGATAAATTAGAATGATAAAAAATCAATTAAGAATTTCGAAATGGTAAGATTTTAATGATTTTGTCATCGTGGTTCGTAGTGGTAAATAATTTCTACATTATATATATATATAACTATTTCTGCATAGATATCTATCGAAATAGTAAGTTTATATATATATATATACAAGAATCACTTAAGCAAATTGTCCCTTAACATATAAATCGCAAAACATGTACTTATAATCCTATTTCTAGGAAACTTCAGGGATAATTCATATTAAACAATTAATTTTTGCTATTTTTTTTTTGTTATAGTGATGCATTGTAAAGGTATAGTAGAATTGATGACCTAGTTTATAAAACAAATCAATTATTTTTTACGATCGTGGTTTCTCAAATTTTGGGATTTAGTCTAGTTGCTTCGTTTAAATTAAATTCTTAAGACTTTTTTTTTTTAAATCTGAATTATTTTTGTTTATAATTTAATTTATTCATAGAAATTTTATCTATAATTCGTGCATAGAATTGTTTTCCTCTCAGTTTCTCTGTGTCTATAGAATATAAACATATTTTTTCCCTAAGAGTAATTCACCATTTAATTTTACCATATATTTAAGAATAAATAACTAATTACAAAAATAGACACCCCTAATATACTTTACATGAAGTAAGCTATATTTTGTAATTTGATGTGATTTTAAGATTTTAATTGGTATAATTTTTCGTGCAAAATAAATCAGACTTTTTAAGCTTTACTGTGGGCTCTTGTACCCAAAATAAAACTTTAGGGAGTAAATCAATTTAGATGTTTTAACACGGTTCATCTATGTAGATGAGTTCTCTGCAACTTATACATCATGATAAAAAAAACTATTCCAATTAAAAATTGATAAAAACTCATAATAACTCTTAGCATTTTTTGGTCAATTCTATATATTTATAACATAATTTTTACCATTAATTCTCATGAATTAGAATTGTGAATTATTGAAATATTGACCAAATTTTCTTGGATTAAGTAAACTTGATTATTAAATCCATGCATGGAATATGATCTTAGATATTACCTTTTCTCTTTTGAGAAACTTGGTCATAATGCAACAAAATATTTTTGTACAAAATATTTTATCTTTATTATTTTTTTTCTATTTGAAACAAAAAAAATGAATAAAAGAAAAAAAAAACAGCACACACACACTCTTTTTTTTTATTATATTTGTTACTTACACATCTAGAGATACATGCTTACAAGTAATAAAATTTCAAAAATAATTCAAATGACACATTAAACATTTGACAAAAAAATCATAAATTAATCTGGCACTACTAAAAAAAGGTTACTAGCAACAAATTAATATGTTATAGTTAACAAAGGAATCAGTTGCTAACAAAAAAATGAAAGTGTACTCAGCAATGGGCATTAGCAACTAATGTAAATTTTCAATATTAATTTTCCTGATTTATTAATTTTGTAATTAATTATGAATGGTTATTTTGAAACAAGTAGAACATATTAAAATATAATTAATATTTAAAACTAAATATGGTGCAAATATAAATTTAGAAAATTAAAATTCATAATATAATAAAAAAAATCGTAAAACTTACATGTGCAACTAAATCAATATGTAATAAAAATATTCATAACTTAAAGTGTTTAAGGTGGAAATGACCTAAGATACTATGGATGAGACGAAGACAGACCATTATATGGTAGTCGAGACCTAGGTTGATATATTGGGGAAGACGCGAGACCCATAGGTGCCATTGTATGTGATGACATTGATGGGGCCATAAGTGTTAGTATACCTTGGCCTATATTTGATGTCCTATCATAGCATCTATGATTGTTCATAAGAAATTTTAGTATGGAATCTATCTCCCGTTTAATTTCTAAAATGAGATTATTATTTTTCTTCAACTCCTAGTATGATGAACTGAGATATGATGACTCCACTATACAATAAAAATATTTGAAGTTATTTGATATATTATTGTTAAGCTTAACTCTTTACTGTATTTGATATTTTGTTTTACGATGATATTTTTCAAGCTTAGCTCTCTATTATTTTCGAAGGGGAGACGACTTGCACTAAAAAGAGAGTTTTATAGTCGTAAATTTACGACTATAATTTTTGAGAGTCGTCATCTAGTATTAAAGTTACTAAAAAACTTAATAGTTTGCGAGAGTCTAGGTAAGGGGACTTGTTGTGTAAGGAGAAAATGAATCACCCCAAGTGCACCCTACCTAAAGAAAGCTACATTGTTATTAGATTATTTTTTCTAAATTAGTTTTGTATTCATTGGTCTTTCCTAAAGTTTGAGGTAAATCTCTCCATGAGAGAGTCTCTACCTTACGGGGGTTGAAAAACCTAACAAAAATATATTTACACTGAATTTTAAAAACTCCCTTTATTACTATACATAGGTGTATTTTACAATATAATTTTACACTGCAGTTAAAAAACCTTTTATATTATTTACGAGTGTACTTTACAAAGTAATTTTACACTACGATAGCTAAAAAAAATAATTGTTAATGTTTTTGATATTTTAGGCAAATTTCAATGGATAATCGTACACCGGTTACGATATCCAATTTTCATTCAAAACATGTGAATGATACAAAATTTGTGTTTTACAAAAAATATACTTGGAAAAACTTCGAAATTTGGTCGTATGCACAAAAATAACATATTTTTTTATTTGTTTTTTAAAATGTGATTTTTTATTAAAAAAATTCGGATTGGGCTTAATCCAATTAAATGGGTTGGCCCATTTTATGGACTTTGGTTGAGTTAAGAGAAGGTCCAACCCAAGAGTTAAAATAACAACAACAACAACCCATGTGAACACTAACAGGATGGTCGGGGCGATGGTAATGAACATCTACCACTTCCAACAAGTAGAGTAGGTCAAAGTAGTTGGTCCTATGTTGGTGGCATTTGTAGGACCTCGAGCGCTACCAACTCTTCTAAAACCAATTGGTGATAGAAGAGGCGCATTCCCTAACCTTATACCGCATTCGAGCATGCAAGCGCCCACGACATTCGATTGTGACTTGGTCCACCTGGCCTCCGCCACGGACAATTGATGCACACATGGCCAACAATCTCCCCCTCAGCAATTGCTCTCGCTGGGAATCGAACTCGTGACCTTGGCTCGGATAACAATTGTAGGACCTCAGGCGCTACCAACTCTTCTAAAACCAATTGGTGATAGAAGAGGCGCATACCCTAGCCTTATACCGCATTCGAGCATGCAAGCGCCCACGACATTCGATTGTGACTTGGCCCACCCGGCCTCGCCACGGACAATTGATGCACACATGGCCAACAACGTTAGCAATGGTGTCTAGGGGAGCAACGAAAGAATGTTGGTCTGCTTTGTTACTGCTGCTTTGCCGTTGGAGCTTGTTGGAGCTGCTGATGGTCATGATGGAGCTGCTAGCATGGAGGATGAGCCACTGGTGCGGAGGAAGGTTACGCAAGGTGATTGCCCGACTGCTTTGGGAAGAGAGAGAGAGAGTTATCGATTGAGAGAGAGCTACTGCTTGTGATGGAACTCTTGTCGGCGTCAAGAGGGGTTGTTTGTTGGTGGTTAGGCTACAATTTTTTCACATTGTGCCATCATCATCTTCCTCTATTCTATTATCATTTTTTCTGCCAATTTTCCCAATGTGCTTGTGTGCTTTATTATGTGTTCTTTCTCTTTTATATACTAAATGTGCAAGTTGTAGGGTATGGGGGTTTTATACAGAAGATGGTGTGTACCAGTGCAGTTGGTGGGTTGTAGGGTATGGATGCCAACATGGCAAAATCATGACTGCCAGTAATGCCTCGGCAAACCATTTTTTTTTGCAAAAATATAAAATAGACAGAAAAAAATGAGTTGTGATAAAAAAAAGAGTTTTTCAATGAGAAAACCGGGAAGAATGATATTTTGGCTTTTGATTTCACTCAAAAAAAATTATCTCCGAAAATTCCAATATTCTCAATTTAACCCAAATTAGACTTCCAAACTTAATTTCTCACCAATTAATCCATTAATAAAATTAATTTGACCTATTTAAAGTATAATTAAGTCTGTGTGCTTAATTAAACCTTTCAACTAGGCTCTAAATTAATTCATAAACATAATTACACTTTAAATTGGTTGGTGATTAAATCAAATTGACACATAAAAATATCATTATGCCTTTTGACTTATTTTTTACGCGAATTTATCCAATGATAAATTATTTAAGCCGTGAATCTGTATTTCCCTTCATTTTTGGGCACAAAAGAGGTACAGATAGTGCTATCAAAAACGTATAAAATTTTCAACTTGATTTTCTGTCGATTCTAACCCTTTATTTTATTTTATTTTATTTTATTTTGGGTAGATTTAGAGGAATAACTCGGAATTGGGCTTTGACATTTTGTTGGTCTGCTTTTTTACCAATCAATTCCTATATCTATTGATATTCAGGGTTACTGATAATTTTTCCAAGTAGGTTCATAAATTGAATTTAATATTGATTTTTGTCTAGAATGTATCTTGATATTTTTAATGCGTTGAATTGTGAGTGCTTAAAAGTGCAGTAGTTTTGAATTTTGAATATGTTTCATTTGAAAAATATAAAATTGAGTTTTTAATATTTTTAAATTGTTAATATTAAAAAATAAAAAATATATTTTGATGTATTTTTAAGTAAAAAAAGTATTTTTCATTGATATTTCATGGACACCTAATACAAGCGCATATTTATTTATTTTAATACAAAATACCCATTAATTTTACCTTTGCATGCACTGAAAACTAACCTATTTAATTTTTATTTTCCAATTTTCACTTCTACCTAACTTAAGTGTAGAAGAAAAGATTGTCCGTAATTACTGACAAACTCTATACCTCCCTGCATTTCCCCCTACGTTTCTCTCTTTCCCTCTCTCTCTATATAAAAACCTCCGTAATCCCTCTCACACCCTCTAAGGGCCTCTTCTCGCCTACCTTCTTCTTCCTCCTCCTCCTCGTTTTATCTTTCTCTCAGCTTCCTTTCCGTTCGGAAATACGAAAATGGTGAAGTTCTCAAAGGAGCTTGAAGCTCAACTGATCCCCGAATGGAAGGAGGCCTTTGTAAACTACTGGCAACTCAAAAAACAGATTAAGAAGATCAAACTCTCACAGAAACCTCACCAACCCCAGCAAGTTCTTGATCGTGAATTCGGTCTCTCGGTTTTTGATCCCATTCGTTCCCTCGCCAATAATATATCCAACAAGCTCTTCCACTCTAATACCATAACCGAAATCATTCAGGTACTTCTCAGCTTAACATATATGTATCATGTGCACATTGGTGTATGTAATATTCTTTTCTTCTTGTGTAATCTTCCATCTTCATTCGGGTTGAGTTGGGTTTATTTTGGGTACATAAATAGCGAGGTAGCTATTTATGTTCACAAACCGAGAAATCGGAGTTTTCTTTTTCGGGGCCAATGTCAGGAAAGCAACGTAGAATCGATTTATTCATCAAAATGGAAAAACAAATGGCATCAATTTTACAGCATGAAGTATCAGGTTTTCCGATATATAGATACATGCGCCGATACATAATTCCTCCTCCTCCACCTGGTTTTCGTCATTTTTGGGTATCCTCGGTTTCTGTTCCTCGTCCTCTTTCAGTGTTTGCTTACGCACCATCGTGCCAGAAAACAATAGCTTTCTCTACAAAATTCCATGTGGTTTTTGGTTTTATTTAGTGTGTTTTTGCTGTTCTCTAACTTTGAGAGTTCTCTGTAGTCATCCAACGTGGAATGAATGGGCCAGGCAGCTTTATGACAGCGTCTGTCACCGTTCTTTTGAAGTCACAAATCTATTGCTTTACCATCTATACAAGCCAGCCACAGTTTTCTTCACTAAATTAAATAATTAATTGATTTCTCTAGCTAGCTATTGCATAAGTGGAGGCTCTTCTTTTCCACTAAAAATTGTTAATGATGATGCTAGTGATGGACATGGGACTCGAGGAAATGCTGTTATAATCCAGCGAGTGTGGCTGCTTTATGCACTATTTTTTTCATCTGGTTTTGGTATAGCTTTCCCATTCTCTCACGAAATCAAGGAAACGGTTATATAGGGTGCTCAATGGCACGATATTATTGTGAATAACATAGAGAGTCCGGCAAAAAATACAAAACTAGAAGAAAATAATCGATGAAAAAGCTCAGCAGAGGGCAAGGAGGTTGCTGAATATATATATGTATTTTTCGCTGCTTACAGGTAAGGAGAAAGAGCATGGGTGATGGTGACGAAGAAGTGTACGAAACCGAGCTTGTTCAATTGTTCTCGGAAGAGGATGAGGTGTGTGTTTGTGTGTGTGTGTGTGTTAAATAGTGGCTTGCATGCCCTCAAAATGCTATAAAACACTTGCTACGTACATATATACTAGGTTTTCTATAATTTCCCAAGTACGTCCAGGTTCTAATTATATATGACTCTTTAATTTTACGTGTTTTTTTTTATAAAAAGAATTGATTTTACTAACTTGTTTTATGATGTTCCTTGGAATTATGAGGAGGGAAGACACCCTTACAACTTTTGATTTCTTTGTCTTTTGTATGTTTGGACTTCATTTTTTAGGTTAGGGTGTTTTTTGAGGGACTGGATGAAGAGCTAAATAAAGTGAACCTGTTTTACAAGAACAAAGAGAGTGAGTTTCTTGAAAGAGGAGAGATTCTGAACAAGCAGCTAGAGATTCTGCTGGACCTCAAACAGATTCTCAACGAGCGCCGCCGTAAGCCGAACGCCGGTGTTCTTCCTCGTTCCTGGTCATCTTCACCTCGGAACTCCGGTTTTTCTGGTTAGTTTTTAGCTTTTCTTAACATAAAACTAGTAATTAAGTACATCGGAGCAATGAATGTGTTTTTATTTATTTTTGTTTGGTTTTAGGTGATGTGAACACATTATTAAGCACGAACTTATTAACTGGTTGGACAGATGTTTCTGGGTGCCCAATTTCTCGATTTGATTAAACTGAAACAAATGGTTGTATGATGCCATGCCATGATGTGATTTGATCATTTCAGAAGAGAGAGATGCGTTGATTCTAGCTAGTTGTCTTACGTAGAAACTTTAAATTCTTGGCCAAAATGTTTCTATATATGTTTGATGCTGATTGTATGGCGTCTGTACATACAGTCCAAATTGACAAAAATATTATCATGCCATGCACATGGAATAAGTAGAAAAAACGTACAAATTTCTTTCAAATGTTGCTCTATATATTTTGAGCTATTCTTGACCCGAAATATATCTATTTTTCTGATAATTAATCGGTTACTGTTCTTACGATTTGGTTCTCGGAGGGTACGAGGGACCAAACATCACATAACCCGTTTGAAGTTAAGAAATTATCTCATTTAAAAGTTTAAATTTATAATTGAGGTTCTAGAATATAATTTATATTGTTCTCTAATACACTCCTTCAAATGAAAACTCTTTAGGTTTGAAACTTGCATACAGACTCCATATTACCTTATACTTGATTTTTATCAAATAGAATGAGGGTGAGAAGATTCAAACTCGTGTCTGTTAGATCAATAAAACTCGATATCATGTTAAGAAATCATCTTATCTAAAAGGTTAAAGCAATGTTAATATATAGATATGCGAGGAAGAAATTACCCTCTTCATGTTTTTAAATTATATTTCTGGACCAAGATCGGCTTTACAATCTATCGTTTGACATTCAAAAGATTAAAAGGATTTTAGTATGATACATGTATCATCCGTGCATGCAGACAGTGCAAGTGAATCAAATGAGAACTCAACAGACTCACAGACTGACGAAATCATCGCAGCACTGGAGAAAAATGGTGTCAATTTCATCAACTCGGCCACGAGATCGAAAACAAAGAAAGGGAAACCAAAGATGGCAATGAGGATTGACATTCCGGCCACCACACCAACACGAACAATCACAGCCGTGACATCCATGTTGTGGGAAGATTTGGTCAATAACCCTAAGAAAGAAGGTGCTGGGGATTTCATTAACAGAAAGAAGATCCAGTGTGCTGAGAAGATGATTAGAGGTGCATTTGTGGAGCTCTATAGAGGCCTTGGTCTGCTTAAAACTTACAGGTTCATTAATTCTTACACCTATATATCCCTCGCTCGCCGAATCAAGTTTCAGTTTTTTCTGTAATTATCATGAATATCTTAACATTTTTACCTCTTCTTGGCAGCTCATTGAATATGGTGGCCTTCACGAAAATATTGAAGAAATTCGACAAGGTAAGGCTGTCTTGTCTCAGCTTTTCAGCTTCACATGTTGGTATTACGTGTGGTAATGGATGGAAGACATCGAATTAACACATTTGCCGTTAGTTGTTTATACTTTTCATCTGCATTAACATTCGAGGAAAGGTTATTTTAAAATTAAGAAAGGGAAAAGAGATTGACATGGGCTAATGGGAAATTATAATATTCAAAATCAACTATACAAGGTAGATCCCAGTAAAAAGAAGCCGAAAGGGTTGCTTGAGATGCGTTTAAAAAGTATTTTTTAAAAAAAAGAAAAAAAAATATTTTTTTAAATTAAACATTTTTAATATTTTTAAATTATTTTTATACCGTCAAAAATAATTTATAAAATATAAAAAATTATTATATTTTTAACAAAAAAATACTTTGAAAAATAAAAAACACAGTCAAACGTACATTTAATCAAGAGGGAAAATTAATAAAATATCGTTTCCGCCATCAAAAGCCTCGACAAGTAAATTAAAATATTTACTTCATTTCTGATACGTACTAAAAAGTAAGTTTATATATGGAAGCCAGATCCGTGGCCATTATTATAATGAATTTTATATTTGTTAATTCTGTTTCTAGACAACGCAAGATAAACTTTTATTTTTAATGTTTAATTGATAGTAGATTACTATATAATTTACTTTAGATTTAATTTTAGAGTTCATCATTTTATATTTTTAAATGACACTTCTTTTATTTCATTATGAACAAGTCCAGTGTCAATAAGAGGTTAGAAAAATATACGCTGTAATTAATTTTCTCCCACCCAATTTTGTGCTCAATGAAACTTACATCTTGTTTAAAAGAAATGTGAATATAAGATTTTTCAAAGTTCATAGAATAATCTTATAAGTATGAAAATAAAATTTTAAATAATTCTGTTGATATTATAAAAAATAGGTATTTAATCATTTATTATATGACCAAGATTTCTATAAATTTTCAAGCACTCTTGCGTAAACATTTTATAGATATGCAATTTTATGTCATTTGCATAAACTTCGTCTATTGTTTATAGAATTAAAACTGAGATATTTCACACATAAACAGGTATCCAATCAGCAGGCATCGTCAAGTTACTTGAAAGTAGTGAAGAGATCCCACTTCATTAGCTCTGATAAGGTAATGAAGACAACATAACATTATATTCCACATATGATCTGATAATTATGTTATTTGCAGGGGGGGTTTCTAGTTTTAATTAATTACATCTGGAGAATGGGATTGATGGTTTTCTAATGATCATTATGGGTGGTAATGTATTTGGTTGATAAGGTTGTCAGACTGATGGATGATGTGGAGTCCATATTCACAAAGCACTTCGCCAACAATGACAGGAAAAAGACTATGAAGTTCTTGAGGCCACAGAGACAGAGAGAGTCTCACATGGTCACCTTTTTTGTTGGTAACGACTCTTTCACTAGTAGAATTAACCCTCGTCCATGTTTGTGTTCAATTATTGAACTTTTCCCTTTTTGTTTTTGCTTATTGCAGGATTATTTACTGGTTGTTTTGTATCACTATTCAGTGTATACGCAATCTTGGCTCACTTATCTGGTATTTTTAGGCCAAATTCTGAAAGATCATATGTGGAAACTGTCTACCCTATTTTCAGGTGATGAATATAAACATTATCTTTAATCCACCAAGTAATTCTTCACATGATTTTCAACTAAAGACTTTCAGGTCAATTTGACAGAAAAAATCATAAATTACATACTAATGTTGCATAGGAGGCCATTTACTGTAGAATATTTTTAACCAAAAAAATGTTTGACAAAGAATTGGAAGAGCTTGATATGTTTTAATGGACTAGGAGACTAAAATGGCTATCCTTGTAATTGGATTGAAGGATTTATTAAGTAGGAGAACGCAAATTGTAAGCAACAACGCAATTGATGAACCAGATGTGATCTTATGCAGTGTCTTTGCCCTGTTAAGTTTGCACTTGTTTATGTATGGGTGCAACCTCTTCTTGTGGAAGGGAACAAGGATCAACTACAACTTCATTTTTGAGTTCCAACCCAGCACATCCCTCAAGTACAGAGACGCCTTTCTCATCGGCACCACCTTCATGACCTCGGTGGTTGCGGCAATGGTAATCCATCTTCTCTTAAGGGCTAGCGGTTTTTCGCCGAACCATGTTGATGCCATTCCTGGGATTCTCCTCCTAGTAAGTGTTGCTGGTTCCTGTTTTAAGTTTTCCTGCTAGTCTGTACGCACCAGCATTGAATGTTTGCACAAGTAGAAATCATTTTCATATGTAATTGGATGTAATACCAAACTAGAGATTGATGCTGATATCCAAACATATTTTTCAGATTTTTATTTTCGTGCTTATTTGCCCATTTGACATCTTCTATCGTCCAACACGTTATTGCTTCATCCGGGTTATAAGAAACATAGTCTGCTCTCCATTTTACAAGGTATGCTCGCTTATTTTGTTGACCATTATTAGAAAAAATTATGTTTCTTGGCTTGCTTCATTGAAAAACCACATTTGCAGGTTTTGATGGTCGACTTTTTCATGGCAGACCAGCTTACTAGCCAGGTGATTTCTCTTATAAGCATATAACTTAGTGCTTAAAGCATCAAACTTCTATAATTTCTTTTCTCTTGATTTATATTAGTTTCCAGCTTGGATAATCCTCGTTTTGATTTTCATACAGATTCCATTAATGAGGCACATGGAGTCCACAACTTGTTACTTTGTAGCTGGGAGTTTCAAGACTCATAGATATGAAACCTGCAATTCCGGAAGGCTATACAGGGAGCTTGCTTATGTCATTTCATTTTTGCCTTACTATTGGCGTGCTATGCAGGTATAATACCCCTTGGCAATTTTGCACTTGTTTTTGCTCCAATCAACACATTTTTATTGGATAATGAGAAATCATTTTATTTTTAGTCACTCAAAGCCAATTTATATGTTTTTTCTTGGCTCCATTTAATACAATTTTCTTGTAAATGAAAGTGTGCAAGAAGATGGTTTGATGAAAGTGACCTGAACCATTTGGCTAACATGGGGAAGTATGTTTCTGCCATGGTGGCAGCCGGTGCTAGGATTACTTACGCTAGGCAAGAGAACCATCTATGGCTTGGTTTAGTCCTGGTTACTTCTGTGTTCGCTACTGTATATCAATTGTACTGGGATTTCGTCAAGGACTGGGGACTTCTCAACTCTAAATCCAAGAATCTATGGCTAAGAGATGATTTGATTCTAAAAAACAAAAGTGTCTATTACATGTCCATCGTGAGTTCTCCCTCCATTTAAATCCTACGTCTCCTTCCTCTCAAACATGTGAATATGGAAGTTCTTAACAGATTGAGAAATTGAATTGCAGGCCTTGAACGTAGTTCTCAGAATTGCTTGGGTGGAGACTGTCATGGGATTCCGCTTCAATATGGTTGAGTCACGTATGCTAGATTTTTTCTTGGCTTCTTTGGAGGTGATTCGGCGTGGCCATTGGAATTTTTACAGGTACATTATATTTCAACCTGGAATAACTTAGGAATGTGGATTAGAAGAACTTTGTGATCTATAGAGAAACAAAATGGTATCTTCTAATATTCGTCAGAATGTGTTGAAACAGGTTGGAGAATGAACATCTGAATAATGTTGGAAAGTTCAGGGCAGTGAAGGCAGTTCCCCTGCCATTCCGCGAGACTGATTCTGATGGCTGATATTTTTCTGCCATGAGAATGTACAGAGTTCCCTTGCAAGTTCATTCAAGGTGAAGTCCCCTGAAGGCTGACATAATTACATAAATGGGCCATATTCAGTACTTCTGATGACATATGGAATCCACATCTTATAAGATAATGCGCGAGTGTCCTTTCGATTCTGAACAGATCCAATTGATTCTGCGACTGTAAAGCTCCGAGTGTAATGAAGAAAGCCAGCATCAAGTTTACTTTGTATTTTCCTGTACAATATTTGGGACTTCTAACTTCGATTGGATTGTATCAATGAAACTACCAAAAATCTTCGTTTTCTCGTGGTAATGACTTGCATCAATTGGCAGCTACAAAATCCACTTCACTCCCCTGATAAGTTTCAAGTAGAAATTTTGAAAAAAATTCACAACCCTTTCAATAAATAGTTGCATTGAGTTCAATGAAGTGGATAGGTCGCCACAATGAAGCATGTTGAAGATTAAGAAGAGAAAGCAGATGGCAATCAAGTAGTTCATGTTATGTCTAGACAGCCAAGGACATTAGGCAGCAAATGGCGAAGGCCCTAATACAGGAGTTTCTATAATAGCACTCACGTTGGAGTCTCTTGTTGCCACTTCATGAACTACCGTGATTATTCCACCCTTGTATAATTTATCGTCAGTTTTATCACCAGTAATCAGTAATCTAGGGAACTTCAATTTTAATTTCCTTTACTCTATATTCATTTGAAATGGCATGTAGAGCTATCAACTTGTCAAGACCTTGAAATTGAAGGCATCTTTCAAGACATGCAACGTCAGAAATGGAGACACTGAACAAGAGGTTAGGTTAGAGAAATTCATGCAAGTGTTATGAATCATGTGTTTTTTTTAATTTAAACAAATTATTCTTTTAGACAATATTAATATTAACAGGAATATCTAAGCTCTAGATGACTGTTCTTTAATCTCTGCGTAAAGACTCTGCGATTTTCCTCGACAGACAGTAAGCAGTGGACTGGATTGTGATCATAGGATTAACACCAACAGCACCTGGAAAAACACTGGAATCACAAACAAATAGGCCTTCTGCTTCCCAACTCTCTCCGTTCTCATCAACAGCGCCTTCTTTTTCATTAATCCCCATCCTGCAGCTCCCCATTTGATGGGCTGAGGTGTACATCATCCAGTCATCTACCAGTGACAGTGGCCCTTCAGCTGCATAAACTGTGTCCAAAAATTCCTCCAAATCCTCTTTCTTGATCCCTCTACATTTGATCCTCTGCCCATCACTTCGATGGGTACCCACTTCGACAGCTCCTGCTGCGACTAAAATCTTCAATGCCTGTCGCAGCCCTGCCTTGAGATTCTCTTTGTCGATTGCATCAAAATTATAGGATATCCTTCCCTCTGTCGTAACTTTCCCGGACCCGCTGTCTCTTACAATTACTATAAAGTGGGCAGTTCTTGCATACTTCACCATTCTTTCCTTCATGTCATTTCCAGACACCCAGGGACATATGGCAGCAAATGAAGAAGGCCCTAATGCAGGAGTTTCTATAATTGCCCTCACGTTGGAGTCTTCTGTTACCACTTCATGAACTGCTGTGATTATCCCACCCTCGTATACTTTCCCCTTGAACTCTGAATTTGACTCCGGAAAGTATCCCCAAGCCATTAGTACAGGGTGTAGATGGAGGTTCCGACCTATATTCTGATTCTTCAGTCCACTTGAGATCATTAAGGGGGGTGTCAAAAGAGCTCCGCATGCCGAGATTGTTACCTTGGCCTCAATCTGCAATCTTGTTCTCATATTGTTGTTTATAATTTTTGCAGTCACTCCCAAGCATTTCTTGTTTTTCTTACTTCCACCTTCGTTCTTTTCCAACATGAATCTCTCTGCTTTGCATCCTGTTAAGATCACTGCCCCATGATCAACAGCATCGACCAGCCATGTACGATCAGTTCCTTTCTTCTCTCCTTTTAGACAGCCATAACCGCAAGAGCCACAATAATGGCTCTCAGAGGAATTTCGGGGGACAGTTTTGACAGGGATGCCAAGGGACTCGCACCCTTTCCGAAGCACTTGATTTTGAAACCCTTCCTCTTCGCAACTCTCTGTGACTCCTATTCTAGTGCAGACAACATCCAAGGCAGAAAGATATTCAGAACTTCCAAAAAGCGGAATTTTCTGGGTCTTAGTCCATTCCTGAAGCACATAGCTTGGTGTTTTGATGGATGCTGACCAGTTAACTACAGAACCTCCTCCAACTGAAGATCCTGCCATGATCAGCATCTTTGCTTCAGTAGTCACAAGTTTTCCACCTGATTCATATAGTTGATCCATGGAAGGGCCTTCCAAGGCAGAATAATCCGTAGCAGTATAGTAGTTTCCTTTCTCAAGAACAAGCACCTTCTGCCCAGAAGCTGCAAGAACAGCTGCGGCAACTCCACCACCGCAACCGGAGCCAACAATGACAACATCACATTTGATTTTATAAAGGTTCTTTCGAGGATCTTGAGTAACTTCTAGGCCTCTCTCTTTAAGAGAGTGTAGAAGGGTGGAGTCAGTTTCCTGATTAGTATCTATCAATCCCTTTTGAAGGGGCCTCTCTTTAGGAACCTGGCCTGGATCTTCATCAGTGCCTACATGATATTCAATGGCTTTCCATGCTGGGTTGTCACCTTTTTCATCAACCTGTAGAAGGAAGGAAATCTTGAGTTAATACTGAGTTGCAATGGTTCTGCCATGCAATTTATTCTAGTCCTATTTCCCGCTTTCAAGGATAAATTTGGGAGACTTCAAAGACTATTTGCGTTTTAAAAAAGGATTTAATATATATATATATATATATATATATATATGTAAACGATGATGCACAAATATAATTTAACTATAAGGTGTCAAAATATAACACTGCTAATAAAAACTAATTATAATCCTAATAAAAATAATAATAATAATATGGTAGGCGATTTCTATTTCTTGATGGAGGATTTCGAATTTCATAAAAAAAAAATCCCAGCCAGTTCACATCTTCATAAAGTTATGATAACAATGATTCAACCTCCATTAATTTCCCCTTCATATTTACGTCTGTTGTTTTAAACCTTCTTAGAATCATGAAAATGCAAAAAGCTCATTTTCAAGTAGGGGTGAGAAAAAATTTTAAAAACCCGATTAAACTAATTAAATCAAAAACGATTAACCGAGAAAAACCGAACAATGAAAAATAACCGATTAATATTTTTCTTAAACCTCCGGCTTTTTAGTTTTTTAAGTAAAAAACCGGTAAACCAAAACCGAATCGAATCGGTTCAAATTAAAAAATATACTATAATTTTTTTATTTTTTCAGTTTAGTTCAAATTTTTTTATTCACTTTCATTTTGGTTAGATGGGAGAAGGAAAAACATGGTTTAAGTAAAAAAGAGCCTAAAAAACGAAATTATTTTTTTTGGTTTTTTAGTTGAAAAACCAAACCGAACCAAAACCAGTCGGTTAAAATCGGGTCTTGTTCAGTTTTAATTTTTTATATTTTATATTTAATTATTTTATTAATAAAAACCGAACTGAACTGAAAATAATGAACCCTATTTTTTCAAGGGTGTTCGTTTCGGGTGGGGGCATCAATTTTCTAGCATCAAACATCAAGTATTGTTTCACTTCATACTCTTTGATTTAAAAATATTTCAAAACACTAGTCTCCATCGATAAATAGTGTTAAATATGTTGTAAGTTTTATGTGAGAAAAACAAAAAAAAAATAGTCAAATTATCTTCTTAATTGAAAATTACAAGATTAGAATTTAATTGCAAACTTCTAATTCAAGCTTTACTCTCAATAAAATAGATAATCACTCTAATGATAAATAAATAAATAAACATTGGAAATAAATAATTGTATACAATAAATAATTTATCTAGTACATGAGAACAAGTAATACTTACCACTAGTTATTGACGTTCATACTATGCTATAAATCTGTATTATTTTTTGTTAAAATATTTTATAGTCATTAATGTGTTTTAATTATGATCAACTAGATAAATTAATTTTACTTGAATCATATTGGAAAACAAAATAGACAACAATAGCAAACATAAGAGCATAGATATAAAAAAAAATCTATCAATGAGAGCAAAAAAAAATACATTATCAAGAAAGGCTAAAAAAATCAAAACTCTCTTATATATAAAAATTAATTATTTTGGTGGTCTAAATATTCCCTAACTAAATCAAGTAACCCTCTCTCTCTCTTCTCCACAAAAAAAAAATAAACAAAGAGGATAATAAAGTTTAGCATCAAAATATAATATTAGAAACCTATAAAGACCAATTAACTAATTAATAGCTTTAAAAAATGGGAGACACAAATGAACTTTTTAAACCAATTGCACAACTACCATTTATTTTATTCATTTTTTCACTTCAATCTTTTTTTATTTAATCTCACCCAAAAAAAAAAAAGCGATTTAGCTCTAATTTAAGCTCAAAATGGCTCAATTATGGGGGGGAAAAGCTCACAGATCAAAGTAATTTTTTTTAAAATACACTATTGTAATCCAGATTAATATATGTAAGATGGTTAAGAGTAATTGGATGAGGAGTGATAAGGTCAAAACATTTTAGCCCTTAGAGTAACTGAGAAGGATTATCTTTGACTTTTACGTTTTATATTTAGAGAAATTATTTCTATATTCTGAATAGATTATCTCTATTCTTAAATAAACATGACGGGTGGCTTTTAAAATTTTACATTTGATTTTAAATTTAATTATTTAAATTAAATGAGAAAAATTAAATAACAAGAATTTAAATTGTTTTTATTTTTATTATACTAAATCATGATTGTTCTCGGTTCATGGTTTCTGACTCATATAAAAATGAAGCTCATCATAATAACTACCGATAGGTTCTATTTTTACACGAACAAGGAAGCATTACACCAAATATTGATAAAAAAAATATATATATGACTGTTGGAGCTAATATGCGCGCACCATGAAATATTGATAAAAATATATATGATTATTCGAGCTAATTTGAGCGTACACATCGACTAATTTCACGAGTTTTAAAATTAATGATCATATAGACCTCAATTGGCTATCATATTAACAACTACAAAGCTCGAACTCAAAACCATAGAAAGAGCAAACCTCTTAATATCAAGGTTTTACTACTAGATGAATAAAAATGAATAATCTTTCATATATAATAACCAAGTTAGACAAGCTATTGATAGCCCAGAATTGTATTCCCTATATAATTCCTCACCAATTAAGTTAACAACCCCTGTACGTCCACTGCTCGGAATTAAACAAATCCTACTAAAATGTTAAAATAAATAAATATATATATATATATATATATTGTCTAACATGATTATGACAGATGAAAAGACCAAAGAATAAAGAACATGAAATCTTGAAAGATGACATTACCCGAGAGAAGAAAACGTATAGGATCAAGATCTTGACATACACGAAGGCAGCTCTGATGGGTGTAAGAAACCTATGTTGGAACCACCTCTGCAAAACCTTCTCCCTCTTGTCCAGAGAGATGCTTGAAAAAATCTCCAGGTATGGCCATTTCTCCCCAAAACAAAGAGACCCACAAAGAAAAAACGTACCCAGCCTTGTGGAAAGAAGCCATAGAACCAATCTCACCAGGAACACAGCTTCTGGCAATCCATTCTTCATCAGAAGCTCTGCCATCTGTAAGAGAATGAAAAGGTAAACTACCATTTTCATTAAATTCTTTAGGAGATTGAGTTGCTTTAACAGTTTCTAGAGAGATTAAGAGTGATTGTATACCTCATCAGGCATAGGCGTTTGAGAGCCAGAGGCTCCGTAGAAGGCCTGCACAGCCCTGGTGGGTTGGCTTTGCTTTCCTTCGAGCTCAGGAATTGGTGACAGGGAAGGCAATATGGTTTCGCAGAGGCTAGAAAGCGATTCCATCTCAGCTGAAGAGAACCCATGGCTGTATTTGCTCTCTCTATTTCTCACTCCACTCAACAATGGATGGCACTCTCTTCTCATCTCTGGTCTCTTCTCCTTCACTTTGGTAAACAATGGAGGGCGAGCTCCTCTTTTTATAATGTTGTGTTACTTTTTATCATTTTCAAAAAAATAAAAAACATAAATTTTAAGCAAGTGTAGAGAGTCTATGATGATTTTATTTTCTTTTTTACCCTTCTTCTGATCAGCGTTGACTGTACGAAATTTCTCCTTTTTTATTTTCGAGTCACCTTTCAAAATAGTCAAATAAAATGGACAACTAAAAATTATAAATAGCCAATAAGAATGGGACTTAGTGAATATATATATAATAATAAGATTTAAAGGAATTGATAGGATTAATTATTTTGCTTTAAGAAAAATAAGGATCCATATTAATTAAAACTCAAATCATGATGTTGAATTGAGGTCAACTATATTTTGGTTTTATAAATTATAACCACCAATTCATTAAAAAAAAAAGGAAGCTTTGGTAGAGTAAAGATGTTATATTAATTGTGTTATTATTGATAAAAATAAGGATATTTTAGTCCATTTAAAAAAAGGGGTATTGAAATCTAAGAAAACAAAATTCCCTTCCACTAAACAATGTGATCCACTTCATTTTAGAAAAACATCAACATCAAATAAATACAAATATATTAAGATTTAGAGTTGCCTAATACAAAAAATCACAGATATTTTTCTTATCTGATGCCCTTAGTTTTTTGGTCCTAATCAAGCTCTCAAGGGGAAATTCATGGAGTATAAGTGCCACATTTCAAAGACCACGACATATTAGATTTGTTTTTACTAATGTGAGTTTTCAAATCGGTTTATATGTACCTGATTGATCCCACGGTACCTAAAGTTAATGACTATGTAATCATTCAGTCATCATAGTAGCAATTATAAAACTCCAAAAACTGCAAAGAAAGAGGAAATATTTTAGTCCTGGTAATACTGCTGTGTTTAATTATTTAAAAATATAATGGACAAGAGTGGAAAATAATTAAAATAAATTATCTTGATATAATAGAATTGTCGGGTTAATTTCATCGGCAACATCTTCTGTAAAACTTATTACATGTTATCGTACTGTTTGGCTTCTTCTTTTTTTTGTTTTTTATTCTTTCTTCTCTCACAGCAATATACCGACAGAAGACTTCTACCATGTGGTAATGGATCAATGGAGTTAATTCCTACTGATCAAGAACTTCAATGCCACAAGCTTCCTATATCTTTTTTTGAGTAAAGAAACAGGAACAAGGGGCTTCTGCTTTGATTAGGGTTTGTTTTTTTGAAGAAAACTCCAAAGAAATTTTAGTCGGTGGTGAATTAAAGCACATGCACAATATTTTTATATCGGCAGTTTACTGAATTCATGAAGTATGTTTTTTAAAATTGAAATTTTCTCGTATTAAAAAAAAATACCCCTTCAGCTCAAAAAATACATCTAAAAAAACCGGTTGTGTTTTAAGCTTTATTGTGATTTTTATTTTTATGATATTGTCCAGTTATAAATAGTGGAAGGAAATTTTAAGAATTCTTAAATCAATCTAACAATAGTTTCAAGCTTAGAAGTGAAATCAGCCTTTGAAGGTATTTAGCCATGTCTCCAAAAAAAGTTAGGTGGTGTTAAAGGATTTAAGATTTGCTTTGTAGATCTCGAGTTCAAATGAGGATATGTTTACCCTGTAAAAATCTAGAATAACTAGAGTTTTATTCTCTTAATCTGGAAGCCACATACAGTGCTTAAAAGGAAGTGGAGTTTCCTCGAACTACATGTATGTTGTTAATGAGATCTCTGATTTGATATGATGTTTTTTCTATCTTTTTCATACTTGTTTGGGAATGTGGTTGTTTTTTAAAGTTATTTTTTTTCAGAAATACGTTAAAATAATATTTTTATTTTAAAAAAATTATTTTTGACATCAATATATGAAAATAATCTAAAACACCAAATTTTTTTAATTTAAAATAAAAAAATTATTTTTAAAAATTATTTTTGAAATACAGCGTGAAATAAATCCTTCATTTGCTGTTCTCCTTCATTTTAGAAATAATGTTTTAATTTGGTATGGGTTTTTTTTTTATTATTATTATTACAATGATGTGGGAGACGATATTTTCTTATATCCTTTTATATAATAAGGTCACAAAGAGGAGCTATCAACTGAAATAAATGTGATGTCGATGCTTGTTTTTAGGTACCTTTTTTTTTATTTTTCTTTGACAGTAAAATTAACTTATTTTATAGAAAAGAAAAACATTTTATTTTATTCTGGGGTAGGTTGGAACCCCTTCCCTTTTCTTTCTAAATAAATTTTACATCGTGACAGCCGTAAATACTTTTTTATTGGTGATTTCTTTGACTATTTTTTTATAAATTTTATTTTCTTTGACTATTTTAAAGCATAGCAGATATTTTATCAATAAATTTTATTTTCTTTGACTATTAAATTCACCATCTACTATTTTCTTTGACTGGTAAATTAACTTGCTATATAGAATAAAAAAATGTTTAATTTATCATTGACTGTTATTTAATTTTTATTTTCTTTATATGTTATATTAGTTTTGCGCAAGCATAAGGCGAGTTCTAAGTGAACTCTCTGGTTGTTTTCTTGTTTCATGTTTTTGTGGGCTGTTTTTTTTTTTGTTTTAATTATTATTATTATTATTGTCATCGATCTTATGCGTTTTGTTGGGAATTAATTAATGCAGTCTGTTCCTTGGCTCCCTCTCTCGAAGCAGCTACCATGTATCCCGCCTGTCATTTCACAGTAAATATTCAGAATTCGTGTAATTATTAAAATTTTTAGTTTTTATTTTAAATTATTTTTTTAATATTTTAAATATTCATGTAATTTTAAATATTTTAAAAATAACTTCACCCAACCATTAAGATAACAGAAAACAGACGTTTCTCCCACCTGTCTATATGGAAGGCTGTATGTTCATGGTCTTCGTTTCTTCACGTCTCTTCTCTCGTGTATATTAAAAATAATTTTTCTTAAAAAAAAAACATAATTTTATTATATTTTTAAATAAAAATAATCTCGAATAAATCTCCGAATAGCCACGTTAACCGAAAACCGACGTTTCTCCCACCTGTCTCTGTTTTCATGGTCTTCGTTTCTTCACGTCTCTTTTTGTGGATCTCTCATGTACATACAAGCGTGTGCGGCACGCGCGCACATCTCCCGCGTTCGTCCACAGAAGAAATGTCATGGATCTCATGGTTCTGTGTTTTTGTTTGTGAACGCGAGGAATGCTCCACTAATCATCAATGTTCTAACAGCTCACGACATTAACTAATATAGCAGATAGACCACCTTCCTCCTCATTAAATTCATTAATAAATTCTCAATCGGTGGACGGATTATTTTTTTAAAATATAAAAATCATTTCAGCAGTATCATTAAATCTAAATAAATTGTCAATTTTTGAATTACTCCAGTTTATTCAAAGTAAATCAATTAATTTAATAGATTTAAAGACCTTTTTGGATAGATGGTAATAACTTTTTGAGATATCGAGATTGGATTTGATCTCGGTCACCCTATGACGTTGATGGAAGAGTTTAATAATTTTTGTTGTTTTTATAAATTATTTTTATTTAAATTTATGATAAAAATGAAAGCTTGTAGATTTTTATTCAACCGATCAAATATCAAATAAAAAAATAAAAAAAATATTTTTTTAAAAAATAAAAGTTGAATTCACCAAACTCGAAAACAAGTTCATAGACTTTCTAATAACATGTTTGTTTTAACTATATGATAAAAAAAACAGATAATCACATAATCAAGTTCAATCAGAGAGAGAGAAAAAAGTTATCCTGCTCTCACAAATCGGGATATTAACTCCACAAAGTTTAATAACATGTTTTTTTCTCAAAATTATTTTTTTATTTAACTATATTTTTTTATTAAAAAAAATCATACTGCAATGCCGAGATTTTTTTATATCACAATAACCATATAAAAAATAAAATAAATTATCAAATCTAAATCCCAATAAACATAAATAAAATATATAAGAACTAAGAAAACCAATAAAAAAGAAAAAAAATATAAATTATAATTATAGTCCATATATATATATATATATATTATGTTCATTACATTAATTGCATTGCCCATGTAGGGACCAAAATAAAGTTTAACACTTTCGGCCGGGACCTTCCAACTATAAAATAGTCTACCAGCAGAAAGTGGTTTCTGAACTTTTATTTAAGTTTTTAACATAAATGGGGATTTGAGAGGAAAATGATAGAGAACTAAGAAGAAGAAAATAAAGTGGAGAACAAGGTTAGCTTCTTGTTAGTTATTAATAAATAGTAAGGGAAAAAATGAAACTTCATACAACTGTAGGGCCAATACTGTGAAATCTATAAACTTGGAGGTAAGAGTAGAATACCAAAGAATGTAGGGGAGCAAAAATATAATAAACCTTTTGCAGTTTTGACTATATTATTCTCTTATGGGCCAAGGCCCCAACAAAGTCCTTACAAAGTCCAAGAAGATCCTTAATACTTCCATGTTATATATTTTCATCCCTTTACATTTTTAATATTTACATCTTACCTGCTCTGCATGAATTTTGAAACAAATAAATTTAGAATCTCTTCGAAAATATGATAATGTTTCATTTCTTTTGTTTTTTTTAGAATAAACTATAACTATAACTTAATGCAGCGATCTGCAATCTTTCTTGACAAGCTGAATACAATATGGTTCAAAAACTTTTGACGGATCTGCATCGAGATTGTTGATCGCTTGATCTGCCACAGATCATCATGAAATTTGCGACAGCGAGGCCCCATGCCTGAAGTGTTCCCGATGCTGTCGATATGCATGCGGTGCTTGACAGGAATCGAAGCAACGAGGTCCATAGTTGTATCCCTGCGCCTGACAAGAAACTTGCCAGATGAATTGTCAGACAGGAGGAGTTTGTGGCTGTAAGAATCACAGCACCAGGGGAGTTGTCTCTTTCCATAACACTTTCCTGATGCACATCGAAACATTTCAGGTCAAAAACAGTGTTCTATTGGATTCTCCCCTCTTTTTTTTCTCATTCAGATATTTTTTTAACCTTTTTTTTTCAATTTTTAAACAGGATAAAGTTTCAAGTTTTTTGCCTAACAGTACCTTGTGCTAAAGTTCAAAAGAGAATAGAGTTCTGATTTGACCTTTGAGAGGCAGCCAAAATGGCATAGTTATGATAACATCTGGACATATGGCAACATGTTTCAATAAAATGAGAGGGAGTCTCGCAAAAATTTTACTCCAACTTCAAATCTACTAAAAAAGATACTTCTGTTGGCATTTGGCAAAACAAAACTCTGTTTGTCTGCAAGAAACTGAGTGTAATCTAATTACCACAGATCAAAAACAAATACACTACTCTTGTTTACTCTTTTCAGGCTGAGGTGATAATGCTCCCTTTTCCAAATATGCTTGTACAAAGATGTAGTAAGGAGGCATGTCCCAGATGAATTCGTAAGAAAACAATCCCAAATACATATCAAACATGGCATGTGATAGATAACAGAACATAAACAAGAGGATGTTTTTACATTCATGGTCCTCTTTTTTAGATATGTTAAACCAGTCTCAGGAATGAGCAATATCTACAATAGCTGCTTCCAAAGTGCTGGACGGTCTCTTGATATAAGGAGAGCACAGGATGCCAAGTAATCAAAAGAAGGGGAATACAAGTCATCTGATCCAATAACATCCTTAACCTTTTGAGTACTGCTAATATCGCCTGTGAAAGACTGCGGTGAATCATCCTTCGAGGCATCAAATGCAAATAGCCCCAGCCCACAAACACCCATTACCAGGTTTGAGTTTCCCCAGACCTGAGTTATGGCTGAGTGATGCGAGTGAGCATTGGATTCTGGCAGAGAGTAAGTGTTGACTAGCCTTTGCTTGCGCAGTGAGAAATGTTGCACCTGGGGACAAGGGTGTTTTTTCCCTGCAGACCTTGTATTGGCACAGCCAATGTAGATCGAGTCTCCGCGGGTGAAAACTGATTGCACACTGACACCTATTTTTGGTATCTTAAGACCTATACCAGATGGATTGCGAAAGTCTAAAACATTGATAGAATCAGGGGTGCAAAACACACCATCATTTTCCTCAGCTTCTGCTGAAGTTGCTCTGCATTCAAAAGCCAACATGATGACTGGGAAGAATTTTTCCATAGCTCCTTTATATATTGACTTGAAAGCAGAACACGCATGTTATTACATATATGGTAATGCAACTGTATTTATACATGATACAATTGATGAATAGTGAATAAAATAGTTAAACAAGAGGTGATAGCAGTCATTTAAAAGAGAAAAATGATCAGTGGCAGACAAATCATATAATCACGGGTGCATAGCATGTCATAATTTCCTTCAGCTCCTAGAAAGGTAATCCCCATTTCATTCATTGTCAAATATCTAGAGCCTCTTCACGCATGTGTTAACTAATTTCAACAGTTACCGGTGTATTCAAACAACCCATTGCTAGTAGTATTCCATGTGTGCGGGAAAAAAATTATGTAAGAGAATGTTCCAGAAGACTAGCAATGAGAAAAGGAAAAGATTTCAGAATCAGGGATTCACTTACACCAAGAAGGACATGCTGATGTCTGACAAAAGACAAATTTGCATTGTGGAGAAAGCAATATGGCTTGGACAATCAGGTGAAGAAAAATACACAAATGGTTTATCTATACATCACCAAATTAAGCACCGCTTGATTTAAGAATCAATGGTGATATGCCATCACACTTCAGGTTTATGAATCAACCTAACAGTTCATGATCATGGCATCAGAATTTAATGAAATCTTTTTTGTGGGTTCTTTTTAAATGTTTTCATATGATAAAGTATATGCATATTTTGTGATATGTATGCTATAGAGAGAAGAGAGAGAGTATGATGACAAGACCAGCAAATAGCAATGTTTGAAGTTATCAGAGGTTTCACCTTTGCCGAACCCCGCCACCTAGTTCAGCATCAGTATTGATCACATGAAGAGCTGAGATTTTTCGACCAGCCAGTGAAACAGACAGCAATGATTGAGGATTAAGAGAGTTAACATCCCACACAGAAATTGTTTCTGCCTCAGCCACAACCACTTTTCCTTTGTTTCTCCACTGCAAAGGGCTTGAATAATCCATTGCAAGCACAGGTTTCTGCACCTCCCATTTCATTATTTGTTCTCCATCTCGAATATCATGTATTTTGACCACTTTTTGAGAGCTGGCAGTAGAGACCATAAGAGGTCCGCATGGTTTATACCACCATTGTTGAGTTTCTGGTAACAATATGCTAGACAAAGCATTTCTCCTAGATGCGGTATTATTGGGTAAGGAACCAAGTACTGTTCTTGAGGCAGTTGTTCCTCCATCCTCAACATGAAAAGCTCGCACATCTTTGGCATAGAAATCCCATGAACAAAAGCCTGAATCGAGAGTAGTCCCAGCAGATGCAGCCACAACATATCTCCCTGAGCAGCCATCAGCACCGGGTGCACGAATAATCCAGCAATCTCTCCATATATTAGGTGAGACTCCTGCTGGGGGCTTGTATACAGCCTTCTCCTGAAATAATTATGAATCATCAGTGGGCAAAACAAATCTTGAAGAAAACACAGCTGGTTTGATTATTCATATGTGCATCAATCTGCTCATGATGTTTATGACAAACACATTATAAGTATGTTACTTTGTTCGCACAACCATTTTTGGATTTAGATTGACAGAGAGGTATTAAATGTAATAAGTAGTAATCCGTAATCTCTACAAGCAAAGAAAAATGAGCAGGAGCAGAAGCAGAAGCATGTCAGGGAAAACTGGGGATGCTGATATGTAAAAGATCAAAGAAAAATGGAAGTTCAGTGCCAAACAGAAATAAATAGTTCTGGTGCGTACCTCACAATTAGCAATATCGTAAAATGAGCAGGACCCGTCATCATGAGTAAGAATTGACTCTCCCTCTGACACGAACCATCCTCCTGTTGAACTTTTGGTGCCTATTTCATTCACCTGATAGACACAAGTATCGTCATTTTCCTCGCTAATTAGGAATGTATTTCTATTTTCCTGATCAACAAACTCATCAAGTGTTTCGTCAGTTGCCAGAAGAAGGTCCTCCTCACACTTGGGATTGAACATGTATGAAGAGTCCTGCTTTCCTGAAGCTGAACCATCACCCATTTCTTGAACCTCCAAAGACGCAAGACCTACCTTGACATCCCTCACAGTTTCTTTATCATCCTCATTACTGTGGGAATCCAAAAACTTGAGTGCTATTGGTTTCTCTTCAATAGGGATCGGCAACTTCTCTTCCCCCTTCAACTCACAGCCATAGTCATTAGCATTAGATACATAATGACTTTGGCAACTTGCTATTGGTGCCTTCAGTGATATTTGGTTTCTAAGCAACTTATGGTGAGGAATGAGTCTTTCTTCAACTTCCTCAGTATTCAATCCTATAGCTGGGCTCTTCACATTCTCAACTATCTCAATTTCATTCTTCTCAACAACCACAATCGTTCCAGTATCATTACCACCACTTTTTGATGAACTGCTACCCTCAACGTTTCCCATTGCTTTTTCAATCCCTGAAATTTTATCTTGAATATTGAATAGTATCACCTTGGATGCACCAGGGTTATTCATATCCAACATTTCCTTTGTCTTTTTAATATCCGAAGCAATCCTCTTCACTTTCCCTTCTAAAAAAGCCAGCTTCTCATGAAGTTTGCTTGGATATTTAACACCAAAATTGCTTCCTTTCCCTTCATAACCCAAATCCTTCTCTTTCAAGTTCTCCGAAATACCTTTACTATAATATTTCTCACTAGAGTCTTTCAAGCTGTCCATTTTAACCTCAGACCCAGATTTCTCAACACATACCCTGTCAAATTTACCACCACTTGCAACTTTTGAATCTAAATTTGAGTCAAACTCTCTTGATTTTCTCAAGTTAACTTCTTTATTACAGTTACCATTCAAAACCTTAAGCCCACGTAACTGTTTTTTACTTTCTAATATTTTCAAATCATTTCCTTCGCAAAGTCCATTCCTTTTCTTTGATTCCCCTATAAATCCACCATTTTCTTTCAAACCCCTAATCCCACTCTTCTCTGCTCTCGACACCACTCGATTATCACTTTCCCCTTTGGAAACCCTGGAATCCCTAAAAACCCGAATAAATTCAGAAGGACTTGGACTCCTACCTCTCGAGGCCGATAACGTCGACCACCGCATGCGCCCTTCGCTTCCATCTCCGACATCAGCCTTGTCAACACGTGGCACTTGCCGAATTGCGGGCTTCTGTGCCCGAGAGTTGGGCCTGGTGGGGTTCTCTTTTCCGGAGAGCGACCTTTTAGTAGTGGAGTTAGGGGCTTTATCTGAGATTGAGATTGGAGTTAGGGCTTTGGTTGGTTTTTGGGCTGCTGTGGCGGCGGCGACGCCATTTCGGTCTTTTAACCGACGAGCCGAGGAGGCTGACATGGATTAAAGAGATTTGATAGATTAATTAAGGATGTTTAGGGTTGTTAAATGGATTTTTTTGAGTGAGGAAGGGGAATTAGACAGAATTGAGAGAGGATGAATGGATCTAATTCTTTCACAAGGGAGAGGGTGCTCTGAGCGGGAAATGCATCAAATTTAGATTTTTCAAAAAACACAATCCTCGGGAAGTGCGTTTTCTATTATTTATATCATGGTGGTTATCGGAATATCGGTCCACCTTTGTATTAAAGGTGTTCATCAATTAAAAAATTTAATTTTTTTTATTATTATTTTATATGCTAATATTAAAAATAATTTTTAAATATATATATATATATAATTTTAATGTATTTATAAACAAAAAATTCTTTTAAAAATAACATTAACCATATTTTTAAAAAGTCATTAAATAACTCATTACTTGTGTTGATTGTTTTGTTGAAAATAATACCATTTTAATTTTATTATCTCACATGAGTTTAATAAAATCACTTAGATTTAATTGGGTGAATATTTTAAATAGTTGAAAATAAAATCTAACTTTAAATTCACTTGTAATAATCAATTAATAAGTATTACTATTTATAGTATTTGTTGGCAAAATTAAACTTGGTTTTTATAATTGTACTCTAAAGGAAGGGAGGTGGTTTGTAAATTATTTTTTAGACTGTTTTTTATTTAAAAATATATTAAAATAATAAATTTTTATTTTTAATATCAATATATTAAAATGATATGAAAAAACTAAAACACATAAAAAAAATTAAAACACATAAACAAACAAACTCAAAATGATTGTGCTCTCCATGATGTTTATTTTTATGGTATAGCTATATTTATTTATTTATTTATTTATTTTAAATATATGTTTTATATTTTATATATATGTTAATATTAAAAATATTTTTTTAATAAAAATACTATATATATATATATATTATTAGAGTGAAAAACGATCTATACCATAATAAAAATAAAAACATTTATAAATCTGGTTTAACTCAAAGCAATAGAGTTTTTGAAAATTCCAGTCCCGTCGTCTTTACAATTTCGTTGGTCGTGGATTAGGGTTCGTCGTGATAGAAAAATTGATGGGAGGGACATGAGTAGTAAGGTATTGTTTAGCATTAAAATCTAATGATCTATTTTTTAATTATTACTTTTTAAATTTTAAATTAATAATCTATTATTATTTTTTAATTGTTTTGACATGTTAATAGTAAAAAATAAAAATATGTTTTTTATATGTTTTTTAATAAAAAAAAAAACATTTTTTTATCGCACTCTCTTTAATGTGGTGTCAATAAAAGAAATGGTCTATTTTTATTTTTTTTGTTAATTAGTTTTCCTCCTTTCTTCTTAATTAGTTTATTTTCTCTCAGGAAGAAAAAGAATACAGCAACAAATAAAAGGAAAACGAAAGAACCATGTAAGCTGCATGCTCTCTACTTTACCCTACAACAATTTATTGTCAAAATCGGGAATCAACTTGTAAGATTATATGATTTTATAAGTTAAAAAAAATTTAGATAAAATTAGATTAAAAAAATTAGACTCCATTAAAATTAGAACAAAATAATTAAAATAAATTAAATTATAAAATCAGATCGGATCAATCTAATTTTACGGATCAATCTAATTTTACGATGTAACTGAACCTCGTTCTATTAATTCAATAGATTTAAATTATGGAGACTACCCCACGTTTCACCTATTAAGTGAAGTCTCAAGCACGACATTTGAATAACGGGGAAGGTCACATTAGTGCATATGCACAAGAGGAGCATATCCTTTTCATAGAAAAAAGGTAAAAAAATATTATAGTAAGTTTAATAGAATTTCAAAAGTCTCAATTCAAATTTTTACTATTATATATATATATATATATATATATCAGCATATTACAATAATCTAAAAATCCAGAAATAGTTTTCAAATAGTTTTCTAACCGGCCTAAAATCAATAATTAGGTTTAAAATGTTCTGGAATATGATTCGGGTCACTAATTAAAATAAAATATTGATTTGTTGCATTTAAATTTATTGTTGATTTGATGATTAAGGTCTTGTTTTGCATTGAATTAAAAAAATATTTTTGAAAAAAAGAAAAAAATTATTATTTTTTGGTGTGTTTAGATCATTTTCATGTGCTGATATCAAAAATAATTTTTAAAAAATAAAAATATATTTTTTTAAAAAAAAATTTAAAGTTCTTCGATTAGTTGATTCAGATGAGACACTGGTCATAAGTTTTATACATGAAGCAATTATTTAAACAAAAGAGAAGATACAAGTGAATTTTGGTTTTGTGCAAAAAGAAGTGCAAATTATCTATTATGCTAATTATTTATTTAATATAACTATCTTTTTTATCTTATATTATTTAATATTGATGTTAATATCCTTATTTTTTTATTATGTTTTGTAGTTCTATACCTCTCTTTTTTTATACATCCTTACCTTTTTTTTTCTATTATGTTAATATACTTTTTAGTTTACATTGAACGTCAGCTGAATATTTATTTTAAATTTGTTAGTTTTTACCCAATAAAATTCTATAAACATAATTGTTTTGTAATGCATTTTTAAGTTATTTTAAATCATGTATGAACCTTAACTAATGAAGTTTTATGGCCATAATTGTGTTGTATTGTATTCAGAAATATTTTACTTATAATTTTATAATTTTTCTATTTTCACGATTTTAGCTGTAATTTTACGATTTTTATATAAAAATATTTTATGATCTAATTTTACAATTCGAGTTCAAAAACAAATTTTGTGTCGTATCAAAATCGTGAGAACCTTGCTCCCGCATTTCTCTCCTGTAAAATGCGAGCTTCACATCAGGATACACACTGTGAAAGGAACCTCACCGGCCCCACATGTAACTCGAATTGGACATGACAATTTTTATATACACCATCAACTGAGAAGTGTTAGTTTTGAGGTCAGCTCTCGATGAAGTTCTTCCTGTTCTAGACCCACCACCCTCTTCGCCATATGAAGATGGCAAAACTGAACTCATTGCAGCTCGTATTGCTGGTACTTGTATGTTATCTCTCTCTCTCTCTCTGTTTTTTTATTAAAAAAATCTAAATAGCTTTTTCATCCTGCCAACTTGGTTCTCCTTGTTTTTGTGGTTTCAAAATCTAATGAGATTCATAGTTAATGGGCTAATCTTGTGTTAATGCTTATTTTTCAGTGCCCATGGCTTAATACTTTCAAGAGTTCTTTAATTTTTAGAATCAGATGCTCTGTGCTGGTCCTGGGGTCGGTAAAGGCTTGCAGTTAATTGCATTTAGTCATGAAATAAATAGAGGACGATGAAGGAAATACATAAGCAAAATATTAAAGATCTGAAGACATATAATGTGAAGCACTCACTAGAATCCATGGCTCATTCAGATTGTGGTATACCTGAAAATTATGAGGCAATTGACCTACAGAAAAAGAGACAGACATAACTTGTGATTGTAAGGAAAGAAACTTCTAAAACTAATTGGCTAGAGTATTTAGATTGATAAAAACATGTTGAGGAAACTACTGTTGCATTATAGCTTGGTGGTTTATGACTTTGAATTGGTTTGTGAACATTAGATTGTGACTGGTTGCTAGGTTTTTAGGATTGATTATGTTGTCTCAATTTAGGACGCTAAGCTTTTCAATGACCTTTTTGCTTGTAAAAACTGCACTCATAAAAAACAACCCTTGTTTAAGGGTTCGACTAATTATTGAAAAATGTTTTGGAATGAGTTGCTAGCATATAAGGATTAGAGGGCATGCTCTTTTCAGATGAAAAGTTGAAGAATTCAAAGGAAAGGTGAAATACCAAATTGTATAAACTAAAAATAAAACAAAATACCAGATTAGAAAGAAAAAAATGTTTGTTGAGATTAATCTGTGCTTGAGATTAAACCAAGTTCTGATACCATGCTAAACAACTCAAAATACATAAAGACAGAATTAAGAAAAAGAGGTCAGGGTTTCATAATAATAATAATATCAAATGCATGATTAACTTAACGTAAATACAAAAGGATTATATATAGGCTAAAGCAAAGAGAGTTTTCTACCATTAATAAATAACAAATAACCTAATCTACACATCATATATTCTTAACAGAGTTAAGGAAAACAAAGTGGAATGATAAGTATTGATATAGGCATTTCCTTCTTGAGAATCCATCTTCTCTCTCACACCCCTAATTTTATTACCAATTTCAGTTTCAGTTGCTTAGGACATTCTCTGTGAAGTTGTATTGTTCCTGTGTAATAGAAAGGGTAGTTTATATAGGTTCTGATTGAAAAACATGGGTGGATCCTGTAAAATAACTCTGGTTAATGCAATATCTGCTTTGGAATAGAACAGAGGAAGTTGTCTACAGGTCTTCCCCATAATATATGCATGTTTCTCTTGCAAATTGGAAAAGATGGAGAGTCAGCTAGAGACACTAGACAGGGAAACTAGGGCTGCATGCGTCCTGTTGATGCCAAATGTTTAGTTGTGTGTGTGTGTATATATTAGAAAATAATGATTGTGTGGGTATATATTAGAAAATAATATAATTATATCAAAAATATTTATTTTTATTTTTATTTAAAAATACTAAAAAATTATATATATTTAAAATAATATAAAAGAATTCAAAAATACCTCAAGAAAGTAAAAAATTATATACAAAATTAATAATTATATTGTTGGAGGGTTTTTTAAAAGTATTTATTTAATAATATAACGTACTCCTATTAATTCTATAATTAATTGTATAATTAAACTACATACAAAATAATTACACTATATTTAAAATAATATAAAAAAATAACTCTTAAAAATAGATTTTATCATTGAAACATGTATAAAAAAAATTTATATACACGCTATTTAAAAAGCCTTTTTAAGAATTTGGTTCTCAAGTTAATTGCATTTGGCTCATGCCTCTCAAGTGGTTGGGTCAGTTCTCATGAGAAGTGTCCCGCACAGAAATAGACGTTGGAAACCATAACGGCTATATTCAATTTCAAACATGAAAAACCCTACTTTCAATTACAACAAACTCTTCTTTAGCTCTCTCTCTCTGTATCTGTCTTACAAGATCAATATCAAAAGTCAATCTCTCTCTCTCTGAAAACAGAGTTCACAGTCTAGTCTTGAAAGAAAACCCATAAAAAAACCAGCAGAGTTCACAGACCATAAAATTCTTGTCTTTCCCTTAACAAACACCATGGCTCGTACACCCTCTTCTTCTTCTTCTTCTAAATCGAATCACCCACACGTCTTAAAGACTCCTCAGTCAAAACATAGGATAAATTTCTCTTCAACAAGAACTCCGAACCCTAACCCATCTCCAAACCCTAACTACACCAACAAAGAGACCCCTCAAGACCACCCCATTGAAGTGATTAGCAGGATACGAGATTATCCCGAGAGAAAAGAGAAACCCACTTCGATCCTGCAAGCAAAGCCCGAGAACAACACTCTTCGTGTCCGTGCTGACATTGGGTACCGAGACTTTAGCCTCGATGGGGTCTCTTTCTCTGAAGAAGAAGACCTCGATTCCTTTTACAAGAAGTTCGTGGAGTCGAGGATTAATGGGGTTAAACTGGGTGCAAAATGCACAATAATGATGTATGGTCCTACCGGCTCTGGGAAAAGCCATACAATGTTTGGTTGCTCGAAGCAGCCAGGCATTGTTTATCGGTCCTTGAAAGGTATTTTAGGAGAAGAGGGAAGCGAGGGGGGTGATGGGGAGAAGCTACAACTTGGTACTTTTGTGCAAGTTACAGTTCTAGAGATTTATAATGAAGAAATTTATGATCTTTTGTCGACTAATGGTGGGGGAGGAATTGGAATCGGGTGGCCTAAGAGTGGCAGTGGATACAAGGTAAGCTTTTCAAAAAGTTCCATCCAGATCTCTGTTAATTAGTTTGCTTCAGCTACTGTGCTGTTGGGATTGAAATTTGGTATTGATTTGCTTAATTTTGAGTAGATATTGCTGTTCATGATTTGATTGGGGTTTTACGATAATATGCTACTTTTTTTAAGAATTTGTTCCTGGTTAAATATTTCTATTTGTTATGTTCATGAAAAATAGGATCAATTGGTTTTCTCTGTTAGTGTTTCTATTTCTTCTCTGTTGTCGTATACATACCACCTCGCTGTCTGTGCCTTTCCTGAAATTGGTTTCCCAACAAGAAACGAAGAATAACTCGATATATGAAAATTGTTCTGTATGTTATTCTACCAGAAGTAATCAGGAGTTGTTAGTACTAGATATTACATGTGAACCTGTGACAGCCAAACTGTTCCTGCACTTGTGTTGTTTTTTCCTTGGTTTGTGAGCATTTAATTCGACACAATGTGTTTAGCTTTTCTCTCTGTTGATAACTTGGGTGCCAACATTTTCTGGGTTTATCACCCAATATCATCAGTTCTTGGTGGACAAGATGTTATAGTGAATTATGAGGTTGTCATCATTGTTTGCAGGTAAGACTAGAAGTGATGGGAAAGAAGGCTAAAAATGCCACTTTTATCTCTGGAAATGAAGCTGGGAAGATTTCAAAAGAGATTCAGAAAGTTGAGAAGCGAAGGATAATTAAGAGCACACTTTGTAATGAGCGAAGTTCTAGGAGTCACTGCCTGGTATGGCTCCTCTAGAACTGACTTGGATCAAAAAGTGAAACCACTGATCAGTATAGTTGTTTATTTTTAGATTAACACGGCATTTCAATTGCTTGTTTGCACAGATAATCCTTGATGTCCCAACTGTGGGAGGCCGACTTATGCTTGTGGATATGGCGGGTTCAGAAAATATTGACCAAGCTGGGCAAAGTGGTTTTGAAGCTAAAATGCAGGTAAATTTTTGGGAATTCATTTTTCCCTCTTTTCTGTGTCCTGGCATTAAAAAGGAAAGCTGATTTTGTGCTTCTGTTGAATTGACAGACTGCTAAGATCAACCAAGGGAATATAGCATTGAAGAGAGTTGTTGAATCTATTGCTAATGGAGATTCTCATGTACCTTTCAGAGATAGCAAGTTAACTATGCTGCTCCAAGTAATGTCCTATTCATGTTGATTACAATATGTTACGATATGTGGCTTGTTTGAACTCTTCTTTATCAGGTTTTCATGTTCCTTATTTTTCAGGATTCTTTTGAAGATGACATGTCAAAAATTTTGATGATTCTGTGTGCAAGCCCAGACCCAAAAGAAATACACAAGACAATCTGCACGCTTGAATATGGAGCAAAGGCGAAATGTATTGTTCGTGGTCCTCACACACCAATTAAGGATAAACTTGGTGCTGAAGATTCTTCTGCGGGCATCTTAGGATCCAGGATAGCAGCTATGGACCAGTTTATCTATAAACTACAAATGGAGAACAAGCTCAGAGAAAAGGAGAGAAATGATGCTCACAAACAGCTAACGAAGAAAGAAAAAGAAGTTGCTGTGCTGAGAGCACTTATTGAAGAGAAGGGATCTAAAGCAAGTGAAGAGGAGATAAACCAAAAAGTGAAAGAGCGTACAGAGATACTGAAAATTCAGCTGGAAAAGAAGTTGGAGGAGTGCCAAAGAATGGCTGAAGAGTTTGTGGAGCTGGAGAGGAGGAGAATGGAAGAGAAGATACTTCAACAGCAGCAGGAAGTTGAAATGCTGAGAAGGCGCTTGGAAGAAATTGAATTAGAGCTATGTCGTTCAAGGGATGAAAATAGTGATGAGAATGGTCCAAGGGACATTGATCGCTTTGCCAGAAGGCTGTTGGGGGCTTATGCTGATGAGGACCCAGGGATGGTGAAATCGATGGATTTAGACATGGGTGATCAAGAAGCATCTGTGTGTGATGTGAGATTTGTTGGCGCTCCTGCTCGTCAATCTAGCATCATTGGAATCCAAAGTTTGTCTAGTTATCCTCATTTTAGTACTTTGAATCAGGTGGTTGATTATGGAGAAAAAGTTAGTCTTAGCACTGTGTTTGAGGAAGAAGAGGTGGAAGAGGAGGAAGAACACAAAAATAGAGTGGAAGATGAAGAGGTGGAGAAAGAAGTAATAGAGGTGACGAGGATTGTTGATGTGTCTAGTCCAGGGATCAATTTTGATGCTGGCTCCATGATATCTTCTCCTCTGAAGTTTGAGGCACTCAAGGATGGTTCAGAAGATAGGCACTCAGTTTCAGAACCAGTAAATGAGTATGAGAATGCGAAAGATTCAGCCTCTTCTAGACAATTAAGAATCCAGAACATATTTACACTTTGTGGGAACAACAGAGAGCTTTGCCAACAATTCAGAACTCCAATACCTGCAAAAAAGAGGGCTGCAGATCCTCAAACATCTCCAATTTTGACTGCAAGAGAGGATTCTACTCTAAGAAATTCGAACAAGGAAAACTCACCCCTCCAGAAAAATGTGTCTGTGATAGAATGTGGGAAAAATCCGTCTGACATGATGGCATTGACATCGAAGGAGAACTACAACCCTTCAGTAAAAAATAATGATTCACAGATTGAAGTTCATGTAAAATGGGAAGCTTCTAAAGGTAACAGTGGTAAGTTCATCACCACACTTAAGGTGATGAAGGATGCTACACTTGCTGACCTGCGGAAGCTGATTGAAATTGATCTTGCCGCAGACAATCAAGCATTCACTTTTCTTGTGCTTGGGGTAAGGTTTTACCTCCTTTATTTAGCTCCTTTAAACAAGATAACCCGCCTCTTTGTGTTTGCTTTAAACAAGATAGCTCCTATTTGTGCAGGATCCTACTGGAGCACCAGTTCCAAAAGAGAAAGAACCGACAGTACCGGCCATCAAACTCCCCATTTGTAACTACCAATCCCATGGCTATCTGGCTTGCTTGCGACCAGCAAACGGAACTCAAGATTCGAATCATCTCCCATCAACCCCTCTTCCATTGACTCCAGTGGAAAATAAGCTACCAGTCACCCCTATGCCGTGCTTGTCACATCAAGTTGCTGATTTATCTCCCAAACTAGCTGCATACTGAACCCTACTCCCTTTGCTACTCTTCAAAGGAACTAGTAGACATGCCGTTTGTATCTATATCTGATGATGCATTGAGTATATATGCATATGTACTCTTACTGGATTTTATATGTGAATTTGTTGTCAACATGTGTGGGTTTGGTTTTCTGTCTGGGTATTTTTGTTGATCATTCCTCTTTGTTTCTGCTGCTTTAACTTTTTTTCTCCTTTTCATATTATTTCTCATCATCGCAGATGCCTTCAGGTTCTTTTTTCTCTAAATGGTATTTTATTTTAGGGTTTAAAAGATTGGATAAGACTCGCCATGAAACAGGAATACCTGAACAAGGTCTTGGGAGGATTATTCTTTTTTTGCCACAATTTATAGCTTCTTTAACTGTAAGCCATTTTATTTTACATGTAACAAATCAACAAGAAAGCTGAAGCACAAGCTTTTGATTTTTCTCTATGCAAGATAGTAGTCATGTAACTATATGAAGATAGAATTCAAAAGCAAATTTAAGACAAATTGAATTATAGGTTAACACATAACATTAAATCTCTAACACACAAATCCTCGCATTGCTTTCATCGTTCTTCTTCATATGCTTCCAAAACAGAACTTAGTTGGCTTGCAGTGTTTTTCCTTCCATGCATAGATTCAGACCCTCCAGGTCCAGGATCCGGGAAAGGAAGCGCTTCGTTTGAAGAGTTCTTTTCTTTTGATTTTGATGACCCACTACCTGATGATCCCTTGGACTTTCTTCCACGAGAATGCTTTGGGATGGAGGGCAGGTCTTGAATAGGCGATTCAGCACCAAGGCTTGAGGTTTTGTGTCGTCTTGAGGTTCGGCTGCTCCCTGATGATTCTTCCCTTGGAGAGTCCATCGACTTGTTTGAAGAGCGGTGACGCCTAGAACTCTTTGGCGCATCACTGGGAGAATTTAAAGGTGAGCCAGTAATGCTAGATGCTTGGTGCCTGGAGTGTTTTGACGAGTCAGAACTCCTTCGATCTGGGGAATTTAAATGTGAGCTAGAACTACCCGATGAGCGCCTTGAACTATGCTTCGGCTTTTCAGTTTGACCTGGGTATATTAAAGCAAAATCAGCAGACTACATTTTTTCCCACAATTCCTCAGCAAGTGAATAGAAGATTTGGAGAACATTGCACAAGTTTTAATCCAAAAAAACACAGATCCATGATCATTAGGGAAAATCAAACCTTCCAAGGTTGAATCGGTCCGAAGGTTCTTCACTTCTTTAGAATTTGAAGTCCCACTTAAAGCTTCTGGAGGCGAGGCGAACTCATTCATCTGCAAATGTTTGAAATAAGCATTCATCTGCAAATGTTTGGAATTATTTCGTATCAAAAAGTCTATTTGAGCACTGTCATGGAGCAATACTTATCGAGGTTCTTCAAGGGAGCAGGTAGGGGTCAAGTTTTTTGGTTTAGAAATGATAATTGATGGAATGCAGACATAGCTGATAATGCGGGGCAGGATTTAAAGGAGCATCAAATGGGAATGCCTATCTATACAGGAAACTTGAGCAACCTAGATCATCTTCGTAGTTAAAACAACGACCTTAAGAAGCAAAGAAAAGGAAACTTAGTGGCATACCCAGCTTGGTGGATTTTCAGATGGACCATCCCATCCAATGTGAGCAACATGCTTTACATCAGTAGGCAATCCAATTTGCATTTCTTGTTCCTTTTCATCTGCAAAATTGGAGAAACAATTGATGACACCAGACATAGTTCAGTACTGCTGCTGCTTATATATTTCCAGTAAATGTTGAAATACTTGTAATACGAGCAATCTGAAAAGGCTAGCATTAGAAGAATGCTGCATGCTAATAATATGAAGCTGCAATATCATTTTTTTCTGAAACAATACATTTTCTTAAGAGGGAAAGCTGCACATACCAAATATTTGTGAAATGTATCTTAGACCTCTCAAAAGACCTTTCACTTTTGTTGTCATTTTGGCCAAGCCAGGCAATTTAGCTGCACCTGAAAAGTTGCTGCGTTTGTTAATATATTGCTTCTGCACTTGAAAATAAAAGAGAAGAAAATTCTTAAGCTTTTCTCCCATCTCAACATCCTGTGTCCTTGAAAACTCACCGAAACAGAGAAGAATCTCCTCACCATCTTAAATCCTTGCGAGTTGAATTAATTATCTGACATCTATTTATTTTTATTTAAAAAAAAAAAACTGCCTACAAACATTATAAAATTTGTTTCCATAAGGCGATATATACATTCTAAAAAAAATATCCCTAAAGCAAAATTCAAATCCATCAACTCACCAAGGATCGTCAAACAGACTTTGAAGCAACAGGAAAAATTAAGGTGGAAAAATCCTTTGAAACAAAGGATGTGGAAATTCTATAGAGAAAACCGCACCTTGGGATAAAAAACGAAAGCACAAGAAGTCAAGACGATCCCATGATAGCTCGTGCAATGTCAGTGATTGCCCATCAAACATTCTCAAACCTAAACCACACGGCCTGGGTCCATGGAGAAAAGATTTTATCCCTCAACCCTAGTCTGAAATAAAATCCAAGTGGGGGGGAGGGGATGGATGAAAAATCTTGATTGTCAACTTTTGTCTCCAATCAAGAAGAGAAGAGGGAGAGTATGATGAACTGGAAAATCTCCGAGATACATCATTTTTTTGTTTTCAAGGACGCGTTTTCAATTCCCATTGCCCGTCAATCAAAACCAGTAGATAGCCTATTTTTTAGGCCAAATATCTAGAAAGGCTAAGCCAGCTAAATTTGGGTGGGTTTTTGTTGCCTGTCTTCTTGTTTCGTAAAAGCGCGGGAAAAACGGTTAGGAAAAATATGGGTATGGTTCTTACTTGCTATTGGTTCCTTCTGTTGCTCCTCTCTATTGAAACATCAGCATGTAAATATAGTACTGAAAAACAAATAAATAAAAATCAAGAACTTTTTTTCTGTCTTTTTTTTTTGTTAGTGAGGACTTTATCAATTAAATTAAAATTAGATTAAAAATACTAAGTTTAATTTAATTGATAAAATAATATCGAATTTAGAAAGCATTTGGTAACATGATCCAACCGGCGTTTCAAACAATAAACAGGTTTGCAGTGTCTAGTAATATCTAAAACATAGATTAATTTATCATGGGATCCATCAAAAAATCAACGCAAACCATGATTCACGAGAAGCAGAAAATTATAGCTTTTCCTGCTATTTCGATTCAATTTTTTCTCTAGTTTTTCCCTGGGATTGCAAAAACACATCCCAAGTCCACAGCAATGTTACCGTGAACCACCCAAATAAACCGTGACCATCTACCCATCTGTACTCCCCTTCACCTTCACCTTCATCTTTTCCAGTCTCATTGCTTCGGCTGTCAAGCAAACAATCAAGCTTTTTGATAATCACAAAGATGACGATTCTGATGGTTTGGTGCGTAGTGCACCCCAGGCTCACGTTAACTTGGCGGCTTTACTGGCCGGGACTTTAGTTTCTAGGTATTGGATCGGTTTTTTGTTATGTGCCTGGGCATCTAGTGACACGTGACACATTGGGAGCTGGTGAATGGCTGGGCATGGAGCACATGGCGCAAGGGATGAGGAGATGAAGCAACCGAGGTGACATGGATGCGTGACATGTGATGCATGGGAAATTGGTCTGCTTGTCTTGATGTTGGACACGGGGCAGCCTTGATGTTGGAAAAGGGAGCTGCTTTGGGTTATTATTTTAATTAGTATTTAATTGTTGTTTATTTAATCAGTATTTTATTTAATTCAGTATTTCATTTAATTTGTTGCACACGTTCTAGTCCATTATCAACTAGTCAAGATAATGGGTAGTTATTTCTCAAGTCTGGATTTAAAGAACGACTTTTCCATTAATGAAGGTTATCAAAAATTCCATAAACATTGCTAAATGCAAAGGAGGGGTCTGGTTCCTCAAATAAACCAGAGTAAAATCTAGCTGTTACAATTAAAATCGTAACAAGTGGTATCAGAGCAGGTGTTCCTGGCATGGCAGAAGGGACTCGTGCAACCCAAGTGGCAGAAGCTATCACTTCTCTATGAAGTGAAACTAAAGAATTAAGCAGACAAGGGGCTCTTATGGAACAAGTCTTACAACAATTACATCATGTGGCGTCTAACTATGAAAATTTCACACAGTCATCAGGCAGGCATAATACAGGAGAGGGAACTTCTCAAAATCTTGTGGGTAATCCTAAGACCCTACTGGAAGCACCTGTTGGCATTCAAACCCGTACCTTGCGTTTGGATTTTCCTCATTTTGATGGAGGAGAACCACACAATTGGATCCTGAAGGCAGAGCAGTTCTTTGCCTACTGCCAAACACCAGAAGAGCAGAAACTACAGATTGCCTCTTTCCATATGGAGGGGAAGGCTCTGTCTTGGTATTGTTGGTTAATGGAGTCAAGCCCAGCTGCAAGTTGGGAGGAATTTCTGGTAGCTCTTCGAGTGAGGTTTGGACCTTCGGCATATGAGGATCCCGTGGGAGCTTTCACGAAATTGAGGCAGACTGGAAGTGTGGAGGAGTACCAAACCAACTTTGAGATCCTTTCAAACAAAATTTCTAGGGTAAGTGAAGAATTCCGTATTAGCACATTTCTTAGTGGGTTAAGGGATGAGTTAAGGATAATTGTTACCATGTTTAGACCCAATACCCTCTCGGCAGCCTTTGGGTTAGCTAGGTTACATGAGGAAGAAGTGGGTAGGAGATACCATCCTGCTAGAAACACAAACACCAACACAACCACAACAATATTCCAACCTACCCGAGACAAGCACCCCTTAGATTACCTGCACCCAACCATACCAATCCCAAATTTCCAGCTCCACCAAATATACCACAACCCAACCAGAATTTTCAAAAAAAATACCCTTTACCCATAAAAAGGCTCAATGCTAGTCAAATACAAAAGAGAAGAGAGAAGGGACTATGCTATAATTGTGATGAGAAGTATCAATATGAACACAAATGCAGCAGGCCAAGTTTGTATTTACTGGAAGGAATTGAATTGGAGAAAGAGTGTTATGATGTGGCAGAAAGTTCTGAGCAGTGTGATCAATTAATTCAAAATGCTGAATTATTGGTCATTTCTTTGAATGTTATAGCTGGGGTACCTTTTCCAAAGACTATGCGCTTGGTGGGATATATTGGGAAGCATGCTCTTACAGTTCTAATTGATACAGGCAGTACACATAGCTTTGTGGATGTAAATGTAGCAAGAAAATTAAGGTTGCCAGTCGAGACTAGTCAAATGGCAGTACAGGTTGCTAATGGAGCAACTTTTCCTTGCCAAGGTTGCTGTAAGACAGTGGTTTTGAAGATGCAGAAGTGTGATGTCTTAGTCAGTTTATACCTTCTGACCTTAGGGGGCTGTGATGTGGTGTTAGGGTTGATTGGTTGCGAAGCCTTGAAACCATACAATGGAATTTTGTAGACCTAAGCATGCAATTTCTTGTGAACGGGAAACCCCTAGTCTTACAAGGGTTAAAACCCTCTCACAACTTTTTGGTGGAGGAACCAAAACTTACTAAGACCACCCTGACTGAGGGAAGAGGTCTTTGGTTACAATTAATGGAGGCAGATGCGGCAGAACACTCACCAGTCCTAAATGCAGAACTACAAGGGGTTTTGGATCAATTTCAGATGGTATTTCAGGAGCCTATGGGTCTACCTCCTTTCCGAAGACATGATCATCAGATTAGGTTACAAGGGGCAACTACACCTACATGTGTACGACCCTATCGATATCCCTACTACCAAAAAGAGGAGATAGAGAAATTGGTTAGGGAAATGTTACAGGCTGGAATTATACAAACCAGTCAAAGCCCTTACTCGTCTCCAGTGTTACTAGTCAGGAAAGCCGATGGGAGTTAGAGGATGTGTATTGACTACCGTGCACTCAACAAGGACACCATAAAAGATAAGTTTCCGATACCCAATATTGATGAGCTATTAGATGAATTACATGGGGCAAAGCTATTTTCTAAGCTTGATTTACGTTCGGGCTATCACCAAATCAGGATGAAACCTGAAGATGTGCCCAAGACTGCCTTCCGGACTCATGAAGGACACTATGAGTTCCTAGTTATGCCTTTTGGGCTGACTAATGCTCCCTCAACTTTTCAGTGCCTAATGAATGAGATATTCAGATCTCAATTGAGGAAATTTGTTTTAGTATTCTTTGATGACATCCTTATTTACAGTAAATCTATGGTTGAGCATGTTGAACATTTATATACTGTTCTGGACATACTAAAACAACATCAGTTATTCGCAAAAGCTTCAAAATGTGTCTTTGGCACATTAGAAGTAGAGTATCTGGGATATGTGATTTCTCAGGAAGGGGTTGAAGCTGACCCTGTGAAGATTGCAGCCATGGTTAATTGGCCAATTCCCAAGAATCCCAAGGCTTTAAGGGGGTTCTTAGGCCTCACGGGTTATTATAGAAAATTTGTTAAAGGATATGGAAGCATTGCAGCACCTTTAACATCCCTATTAAAGAAAAATTGTTTTCTATGGACAAATGAAGCTACTGAGGCCTTTGAGGCACTCAAGACAGCAATGGTAAGGCCTCCTGTTCTAGGGTTACCCAATTTTACTATACCATTCGTGATCGAGTGTGATGCATCGGGGTGTGGGATTAGGGCTATGTTAATGCAAGAAGGTCGACCCTTAGCCTATTTAAGTCAGGCTTTGAAAGGGAGGAACCTACTGTTATCTACGTATGAGAAGGAATTATTGGCCTTGGTTCTAGCTATCAGAAAATGGAGACACTATCTATTAGGGCATCAATTCAAGGTCCGAACAGACCAGCAAGCCCTTAAATATTTGTTGGAACAAAGGGTAGGTACCCCTTTTCAACAAAAATGGGTCGCTAAATTACTCGATTTTGATTTTACAGTCGAATACAGATGTGGGAAAGAGAATAGAGCAGTTGATGCTCTATCTAGGCAGATGATTAATGATCCTCATTCAATCAGTTCAGAATTTACAAATGCAACAGGGGTGACAGAAAGGGAATTACAAGCAATCAGTGTGGTGCAAGCTACTTGGTGGGAGGATTTACAGCAAGCCTATGACCAAGACCCCCAATTACAGCAGCTAATCAACCGCAGCAAACAAGGTGATCTTGATGCTACTAAATACAAGTTGTAGGGGAATTTATTGTTCTACAAAGGGAGACTACACTTGGGGACCTTAAGAGATTATCACAGAAGAATACTAGAGCAGTATCATGGCAGTTCAATTGGGGGACATGCAGGCACACAGAAAACACATGAGATGATCAAACGTGAATTTTTCTGGAATGGAATGCGCACAGATGTCAGACGATACATAAAAGGGTGTGATATATGCCAGCGAAACAAGACAGAAAACATCAAACCAGCAGGATTACTACAACCACTTCCAATTCCCGAAGGCTCATGGAAGGATATTAGTATGGATTTCATTGAAGGCTTACCTAAGTCTAAAGGGTATGAAGTCATCATGGTGGTTGTTGACAGGTTTAGTAAATATAGTCATTTTATTCCACTATCACATCCATACACAGCAGCAGGTATTGCACAAAAATTCATTGAAAACATTTTCAAACTACATGGTATTCCACAGACCATTGTATGTGACAGGGATGCAATATTTACTAGTGCATTTTGGAAAGAGTTATTTCGGTTGAGTGGAACTCACCTGTTACTGAGCTCGGCATACCACCCACAGACGGACGGCCAGACAGAAATCATGAATAAATGGCTGGAAGGCTACTTGCGCTGCTTCACCAGTGACAGACCTCAAGACTGGGTGAAATGGTTAGCTTTGGCTGAATGGTCTTACAACACGTCCACACACTCCTCAACAGGACTTACACCTTTTGAGGTGGTTTATGGACACACCCCACCTCGCCTGCAACCATTTGAGCCCCATTCCACAGTTGTGCAAGCCGTTGAAGAGGAGCTCAAAAGCAGGGACTTTATCTTGGCTTTGGTAAAGGAAAACCTGCAAGACACACAAAAAAGGATGAAACAATTTGCAGATAAAAACCGAACAGATCGAGAGTTTGAAGTTGGAGAGTGGGTCTACTTACGTCTGCGACCGTACAGGCAAATGACGGTGGCTGTTCGCAGAAATTTGAAGCTGTCGGCGAGATATTTTGGGCCATTTCAGGTTACTCAGAGGGTTAGAAAGGTAGCTTATAAGCTCGATCTGCCTCCAAACACGAAGATCTACCCGATCTTCCATGTCTCATGTCTGAAAAAGAAGGTTGGTTCGCATACTCACACCAGCTCTACCCTACCCAAAGTTATGGAAAATGGAACTCTTGCTCCTACCATTCATAAGATACTCGACCGAAGGATGAAGAAAAAAGGGGACTTGGCTGGAACTGAACTCTTGGTTCAGTGGGAGGGAGCTAATGAAGAAGATGCATTGTGGATCGATGTCTGTGATTTACGAAAACAGTACCCAGAACTCGTGGGCGAGTTCTTTTGATCGAAGGGGCTGTTGTTATGTGCCTGGGCATCTAGTGACACGTGACACATTGGGAGCTGGTGAATGGCTGGGCATGGAGCACATGGCGCAAGGGATGAGGAGATGAAGCAACCGAGGTGACATGGATGTGTGACACGTGATGCATGGGAAATTGGTCTGCTTGTCTTGATGTTGGACACGAGGCAACCTTGATGTTGGAAAAAGGAGCTGCTTTGGGTTATTATTTTAATTAGTGTTTAATTGTTGTTTATTTAATCAGTATTTTATTTAATTTAGTATTTCATTTAATTTGTTGCACACGTTCTAGTCCATTATCAAATAGTCAAGATAATGGGTAGTTATTTCTCAAGTATGTATTTAAAGAACGACTTTTCCATTAATGAAGGTTATCAAAAATTCCATAAACATTGCTAAATGCAAAGGAGGGGTCTGGTTCCTCAAATAAACCAGAGTAAAATCTAGTTGTTACGATTAAAATCGTAACATTTTTGGATGTGAGTTCTTCATGATGGCTTTGATGGACTTGGTGCAAATAAAGTTGGGGGTTTTGGGTTGTGGAATGGGAGGCTGACCATAAGGCGGGGAGGGGAGGGGAGTGGGGGTTGACGGGGAGATGAAGGCTGGAAAGAAAGAGAGGGCGGGGCGGTGAGAAGCGGGGGTATTTATATTTTTTTAATAATAAAATAATGTAAAATCTAAAAATTTAATTAAAATATAAATAAATATATCAAAAGATATCACAATTAAATTTTTATTTGACAATCTTAATTTTATTTCAGATGATATTTTACCAGATATTGTTCCTCGATCAAATAGTCAGACATCGCAAATACCTTCACGTACGGATTTAGTTCGTGATGGAATTACAAATAATTTGATGAGAGAATAAAAAAAGTGTTCAATTTACTTAAATTACTTAAATTGCTCATTGCATTATGATATTATGATTATCAATACAATTTATATATGTGTGTGTGTGTTCGCGCGCTTGCGCGCTCTTTAAAGTAATTTCACAAGTTAAAAGTAATATGAAAAATTTGGTACCAAACACATGAAACTGTTTTTTTAATCTTAAATTCAACCACAGTTTTAACTTAACACTTCAATTCTTATTTTGAACCACAACTAAAATTATTTTTTATAAAACTGTTCTTTTTAAAACCTCAACCACATAAGCTAAACCAAACACACCTTGGGGGATGTCATGGTGTGGATAAAAAATTGGTGACTTGGTTGATTCTTAGTTTGATTTAAATTATATAAAATCTAATTAATTTAAATTAATTAATTTTTTGAGGACTGAATTTAAAGATTTAAACAATCATTTTTTTTTAATTCGGAATCAAATTCTGAATTGAATATTAAAAGAGAAGAGATAATTTTCAAACCCCATTTATTTTTCATCTAGGATATGGGATTATATTTAATTATTTGTTTTGTTACTTGCCCATGAGGATCCTGAGCAGGGAAAAAATTGATGTTTGGTTTCTCAAAACAAAACAAATTATCATGATTCTAAATGTTTTGTTGAAAATTAAACTTCATAAATTATACTGGTCTCGCAATCTAAATCATAAATTTAGTAAATTAACTTAAGTTGACTCAGATTTTTTTCTACTTCAATATATTAGATTAATTATCATGTTCTACATTGTAATCCAGGGTTTGAATCATAAAAGGGGTCCGAAAAAAGAATTTTCTTATGAATTCACTTGAGCGCAAAGACACCTCATCGAGAATTGCTTGCCTTGCCAAGTGCGCAATATGTGACTTGTTCTGAACCGTTCAGAAAGGTAAAGAGCAGAACAGACTTAAATGAAAAGAGTGAGCATGCCATAACACAAGTTAAACAGAAAGGTTGAATAAAAGGACTTATATAGCTGTATTATTTCTCCCGTCTAAAGTTTTTGAAGCCAAACCAATAGGGAGAAGGGGTAAACCAAGACCACTGGCAGGTATCAGAAGGAACTCCTCAATTATGAAGCTTTCATGTCGTCCAGGCCAACACTAGCCTGCATCAGAAGGAACTCCTCAATTATGAAGCTTTCATGTCGTCCAGGCCAACACTAGCCTGCATCAGCAAATTAGAATTGGTTAGCAGACAAGTATAAAGTGACATTTTAGAATTATGGTGCCACAGCTTAGAGAAAACAAACAGAAAGCCTCCCAGCTAGCTCACTAGACTAATCTGGGCCCTTTCCTAATGCTTTTCGCCTCGAGAATTCCCCATTTCAGAGTTTATTGGTCCGTCTAATGCAGAGTGCATGACGCACACGAGATGCTAGCATGTTTGATCCCACTCGCTTTACTTTCTTACTATACTGGCAATGCCACAGCTCACAGCTTGGAGCAGGCGGACGAGCGAGGAACAGACTAGCTTGGGATTAAGCAGTAAAAAGACATTGGGTATCTCAGAAATTCAGTTACAAAACCATCTTACCAGGAACTTGTGATTCTCCTCGAGAAATGGAGGAAAGATTGTACAAAACTTCTCCATGTCGGCAGCAACATCACCTGTGCCAGCTATTACTTCCATGAACTTCTTCCTATCTGGAGCAAGCTTCATGGCAACCTGTAATCCAGTATGCATTAAGTCAAGAAGCCTCGAAAACTAATTTGGCTTGCCCTACGCCAGTCTCTTTCAAAAACCAACTTGGCTAACCCTACACCAGAATGTTTCAAAAACTAATTTGGCAAACCCTTCGCCAGAGTCTAACTGATTTATAAACATAGTCGATATTTTAGTGAAGCTACAGGGAATTTATTGCCTTAGCTTCTGCACTATGGACTCAGAAAATCTAGCATATCTGCAGTAATGGATTCCATTTTCTCATAAAGCTGAGACAAACAAAATGCTCCCTTGTCATCATTACATCCGTACTTCATGCATGTTTGCTCTTAATTGTATTAACTGAAGGAGAAAAGAATTAGGAATGGAGGAATGAACTGAATCGACAGTACAGCTTAACACTAAGTGAAAATATAAGGGGACTGTATATTTACAGGACAATACATAAAGATTGTAAATCTAATGCATTAGAAATGGAATAACTTTCAAAAATGTAATTCAAGAAACAATCAAATCAGTTCAGAGATTTTGTTGTCTTGGGTCAACATGAAGCAAAGTACTTTGCATATAATTTCCACTCATAAAGAAAATATTAGGATAGAACTAAATAGATCAAAGACATACAGTGAAACTTGAACTGGCAAGCCAGCCATGGAATTTTTTCAGTGTCTTGCCATAGGAATCTGAACAGGCTTGTGACATTGTCCAATCTGGATGTGCGAGTAAATCACGGAAAAGTTCCACCAGAAAATCCATTGCTCTGAGGATCACCAAAAAAATTAAAGCACATGAGAGTATATAATTTTAAATTCCCTAATCCAAGATTATAAGCAATGACTGTCATTCACAAAGAGCATGTAAAATCTATTTTTCTGGCATGTGTAGATTGTTTCTAGTGAGAACTCAAAAGCCCAGTATTATTTGCTTTAATCCTATTTCTTGTTCAGCATTTGATCTAACACACTTTCACCACTTGAAAACTGTGCACTGAGGCAGTTCAATGAGACATTCAAAGTTTAAACTTTTCATATAAGATGTGATTTTAAGGAAATCAGATATATAAAGGTTCATGGTAATTTTTCCCACAATAACGTTCTTGCATCAAACTCTGTGATGATGACATGCTCCAAAAAAATTGATATCTTACAGAATTAGCCCATTGTGACAATATGCATGCCAATGACAGAATAAAATACAGGAAAAGAATGGAGAAAGTAATTGTGTTGTGAACATTATGTAGTATCTACCTGGTTAGCCAAAGAAGACCATTAGCACAACTTGATGATCCTTTTGCTGTTTTAGCATCAACCTCCTCTTGAACCATAGTGTACAATTGGTTGTATTTAGATGGATCCGACAAATATTTGGTTTCCAATCTCTACAAGTGAAAATCAAGAATTATATAGTTTCAGTTAAATCAGTTTTAAACATGAACAAAGAAAAGAGCCAATTCACAATGTCATAAAGAAAATGGTATGGTGATCGAGAAGAGAAACAACAATTAGGCTTTGAAATTTATTGTCTATTTATTTATTTATGAACTACTTGAGTACCCGAGTCTCATAGCTATGCAAATCAAAAGGAGCAGTGGGGATAATAGAGATCTCACAATTATGTCACTGTCATTCATTATGATAAGGCATTCTAACAATCTACATATGCAGACAACATAACTCACTTAAGCAAGATAAGAAGCAAAAATACTTACCGTTATGTTACCACCGATATCAGATTTTACAAGGGTCATAGCAGCTCCAAACTTATCTGTCATCAGAGTAATAAAGGAGTTCAATTTGCAACCAAGCATCTAGTAGTTGAATCATGGGAGAAGGTATGATAATTCAAAAGAAATAAGAAATAAAATTATTTTAGTGAAGAATCTCGTAAAGTAAATAAGAAAATAAGCAACCGCTTGGCACAACTTTTGCAAATTGATTCGAGTTGTTTTTTTACCTTCTGCCTCCAAGAAAAGTCATACATATGTTTGGTTACAAATAATTATCGACTTAAATCAAAAAGGGTTTTACAAGATTTTGACTTACATTCTAACCTTTACAACTTTCCTTGTTCAAAAAAATTACTGTGAATCATTTTTTGACGAACATAATTCTATTTTATTTTATTTTTGTCACTATTTATTTATGAAAAATAGAAAAAATATTTTTTGAATCATGCCAAACAGACACTAAATATAGCATCACAATAGGAAGTATATCCTTAACTAGGGAAATTAATAACATATAAAAATTAAACAACAGTTCGGTAACTTGTAAGGAGATCCAGAATTAAAAACACGAGAAAGTGAAATGAATAGTAGTAATAAAATAATTAAAAAAAAGTAACGGACCAATAACAGGCAAAATCTTTTTGCAGACATCCAAGAAAGGTTTAGCGAGCATTTCTCCGTTATCGGATCTGACATGCTTCATTCCTTCCAGCGATGGCGCAAACACGGTTCCTTGACCAGCTGCGGCTTCCATCTTCAATTTCTTTCCTCAAGTTCACTGCACCAACATTCAATAAATAAAACAGAGTTAGAAATCTGAGCATTAAAAAAAATAACATTTGATTTTAATCAGATCTACCGGCAATCACAGAACGATCTAAGAGAAATAGAAAGTGATTCATCAGTTCAAGAACAAAAAGGAAGCGATGTCAGTGTGACTGATTCGATTTTGAAAGGATATGTAAGGATATACCGGAGAATCTGATTCTACAGGTAGAAATGAGAGAGATATTTGATCGCCGCTGTTGATATTTCAAATATACAGAGAAAATCTAATCCAGTGGCGTCGGTTACTCGCTTTCACGTTTCGAATCGGAATCGTGCTTTTTCGACTGTTTGCTAGCTTGGTTGATCATGAAGACAGATATTTAAGAGAGAGAAAATTATATATAAAAGGAATTGCATTTATTCTATATAATATTTAAATCACTTTTACTGTATGGATTTGTTACAGGAACAGTGGCATCGTGCTATAATCTTTCAATAGAATGAAAGAAATTTAAAAAGTAATTGTCAGATATTTATTTTATAAATTCATTTTAAAAACACAACAAATACAAACTAAAAAATCACATATGAACAAACTAAAAATAATAAGAATATATCTAATTAATTTATTTTAATTTATCTTATTTTAGTGTTTCTCTTCTAGAAAAGAAAGTAAGTGCCCGTAATTACTCTTAAATATCGATAATTACTTTTAAATATTATAAAAATTTCAAGGCAATTTATAAATAGCAGTATTTCATGAATAACTATTAATAGTTAATCATATATTCACATTAAACACACACACACTCAAATAATCATTACTAGTTAGTTTTAAAGTATATTAAAATTTGTCGGAATGACTTAAATTAATAAAATACTCATATATGTATGATTATTTAAATATAAACATATCACAATCTCTAGTCCTTTGTCTCATAATTTGTTTATTTTTGTGCTTCAAAATTCTTTTCTTTATTTCTAATTAATTTTCTTGTTTGTTTTTAGATAATTTTAATATATTTACTATAAAAATATTTTAAAAATAACCAATACCCTCTAAATAATATTTTTTTATAACCAGGATATCCGGCCGACTTACACGCACCTCGACTATTTCCTGGACCCACTCGAACATCCTACAAGTTCGGTGAGCATATAAACACCGCGGTGATGACATGCATACCGCAGCGAGGATGGATCCGAGGAACAAGAGGGATGACCCCTCCAACTCCCACTTCTACTGGGACTCGATCCTGGGTGTCCTGTGAAGGAGGGAGCTCCCCTTCAGCCACAACCCCTCTAAATAATTATAAAGATGGATGAAGGGTGTGGTTATTTATTATTTTATTTATGATTCGTTTATATAGATATAGATCTAGGATATGGGTTATTTTATTATAAAAAGTCTTTTTTTTAATTATACATTACGTGAATAGAAATTAACAAAATGAGTTTTGATGAACGAAAATCTCTCTCGAATACAAATCCAGTCTCGACTCCTTAGAGCTTAGGAGTCAAAGCAAGCAAAATTCAAAGTTTCCCTTCGGAAATTACCCAGGCCACCAAAAGAAGAGCTCCCGAGCCACCAGAGTCCAGTTATGTTAAGCAGCCTGTACTACAAAGCTCAGAAAACAAAAAGATAAAGTTTATCATATAGTCTATACATGGATTCCATCAAACAATAACTAGCTCTCTCAGCAGGCCTTAGGCGGGTATTTGACAGAGTTCTTCACAATTTTTTTGGTGGAGGCCTCATCGAGATCAACGCTACATATGTCTGACAATCTGATGAGGTATAGTAGCACATCAGAGAGCTCTTCTGCTAGATGCTCCTTGTCAGATTCCTCCCAGTCTAGCAACCCCTTGTCCACCTCTCCTCTCCACTGGAATAATTATGATAGCTCTCCTACTTCACCAACCTGCACATCAAATCGGTGTATATATATATATATAAAAGCATATATGTGCACATTTTCACAACCTTTAGTAGCCAATTGTTTAAGCTTTGCAGATTTAAAGACAAGGGCATCTTCAAAAATTTATCAAGTTCAATTCCAGACATGAGCAGATTGGCTGAAGAGATTCCTCCGACCACCCCACCTTATGTCGTCGTACAATTGGTGTCTGAAATTGTCTTAAAATGGTTCTTTCAGACAAATATTTGTTCTTTTGATGCAGCGCCCTTGTGAAACTTCTTTTTGAAATTATGAATTAAAAACACAGCTTGTCTCTAAAAAGAATATATTTCACGGTGATCAATCCCTAACAAGTCTGTGAATCTTGATGCCAAATAAAAAAGTTTACAGTGGTCATCGTTGTCCTTCCAGTTAGTGGATCATTACATATGGTTCGACTTTGACATAGATAATTGAACCAGAACAAAAGTTGTACATATTTTATATAGTGTGTTATATTCACCTTGTCATCATATTGAATTGTGCAGAGTTAAAGAAATCATCTCGTCTAAAAGCTTAAGCTTGTAAATATGATTTATATTATTCTCTAACACTCTCCTTCAAGTGAAAGTCTTTTGACCTTGAAACTTGCACAGACTCACATCACCTTGTGCTTGGTTTTTATCAAATAGAATGAGGGTGGTGAGATTCAAACTCGTTACTGTTAAGCCAACAAGTCTCTGATACCATGTTAAAGAATCATCTCACCTAAAAGTTTAAGCTTATAGGTGAGGTCCTGAAATATTATTTATATTATTCTCTAGCATGCAGTAGCCCCGCATAGATTCAAGAAACTAGTAAAAAGACATTGAGAAGATAGAATGTTTCTATGATAGAACTGAGTCGTACATATGAACATTCCGATGCATGGAAAAGAAGAAAACATCCTGAAATATGCGTGGCCTGTGGGAACGAACACGAAAAACACATACATGAAGGATCCTCGCATGATGCTCTTTGTACACATATAAAGGAGGATAGGAGAAGTTACCATGCAAGAAGAAGATTCCTTGGATTGTGGTACTTTTCCCAATCTCTGGCCCTGACGAATTCCTCTAGTTTCTTAGCAAGGTCCTTGAGACTAATGTCCATTACTTTCTCTTTCGCAACAGAGATTTCTTCTGTTTCTTCCATGTAAGCTTCTCTTTACAGAGTAGAGGAGTTCTTATAGCCTCAACGGGACAGAAAAAATGAATAAAAATCGATTGCACAAAGTTTCTCAAGATATGTGTATTCTATGGTGCAAATAAAAATGAAAGAGGGTCGCAAGTAGGAAAAATGCCTTCCTCATGGTTTACACATGAGATTCCTAGTAGCCCCCACCCGACCAAACAAAACGGTCGATTTCAGCCAGCAGGGTCTTGGTCTGGTGGTCAAGAAGAGTTTCTCCCTTCCTCTCATCCCAGGTTCAAGCCTTGCCAGACACGCTTGTCACCCCGTAGTGCTCATTGGGCTTACAGGATGTTCAGTGGACCCGAGAATTAGTTATGGTGTGTTCAAGCCAGGGTTATCAATTCCGTTCCGTTCCACTTCAAAATCCGGGACAAAACGGCGACGTTTTTGTCCCGGTTTGAATTCCGGTCAGATCCGGAAAATCCAGCCAAATTCCGGCCGGAACGCCCCGGTTTCATTCTGGGCTTGCCGTTCCGGTTTAAAATCAAAAGTTCAAAAAGACGCCGAAAGAGAAAGCTCCCTTGCATTCTAGGCTCAGCTCTCTGTGTGGGTGGGGAGGCGACGGCGCAATCAAAGGGAGGAGGTTCGAGAATGTCCATAACAAAGTTAGCTTGTTCTCGGATGGATGCATATTTGGTTACTGCTTGGAGAACCTGAGCTGATCGATGTTCATGGAGGCAAGCAAAAGGGAATCAAAAGGGAAAGTGGACGGAGCAAGCAAAAGGAAAGAGATAGGGTTTTACTTTTTATACTAGTAATAATAAAAGGGAGTCGGGAAAGTGGCAGCATAAGAAAGATAAGGTTTTTACTTTTTATACTACTAATAATAAAGAGGGCAATAGGGTTTGTGGGTTTTATAATAATAATAATAATTGGGGTTATAATTTTTTTGGAACATTCCAAATGCGTATTAGAGAAATGAGAACAAAATACAAGGGGAAGACCTGGCTTTAAAAACCAGCCTAAACAAGAAACGGGCTCCCCAAAACCCAAAAAAGGCCCTAAGGCACTCAGGCCACGCCTCGCAACGAAAGCCGCACAAATCAAGCCTCAAGCCAGGACACACCCTGGATCATAAAAAAGCCCACCTCCCTAAGACGCAGACAAGAATTGCCTCAGCGAAGCGAGATACTTTGCATTCCTGGCAATCACTAACAACCATCCCGCTTAAAGATCCCATCTCGTCACAATCGAATCTGGGAGAGTTCCCATGCAGGAGAGGTGAGTTCTGATAAGCTGAACGATCTCCTGAACTAAGTAAGGCCTGCTCTTAAACTGGTTGCTGAAAATCCGACGATTCCTCTCCTGCCATATGTAGTAGACTGTAGCTGCGAGCATGATTCTTGCAACCTTGCAACTGACGTTATGCTTGTGGTGATAGTTAGCCGTGGCCCACTGGATGCAATTTGTCCAAGAGAGGGAGGGCCATGTAATTCCAGCCTTTGCTTGCAAAGCATCCCAAACCCCTTTTGTATATGAACACTGGAAGAAGAGATGATCATGATCTTCAGCACCTTGGTTGCATAGGACACAATCTTGGTTGGGTAATCCCATAGAAACTGGAATTCTGTCCATCGTTCGCAACTTATTATTAATAGCCAACCAAAGAATGAAAGAATGCCTTGGGATGTGGCCCCTTTGCCAAAGAATGAGATGGGTTGGGTCAGTAGGGTGGTGCACTCAGATATTCTCCCATGCTGTCTGAATGGTGAATACCCCTCTGGGGTTAGGCTGCCAAATAACCTGGTCTTCATTATTTTGGTTAGGAGGACTAATAGGGACTTCGGCCCACACTGTTCTCAGAAGATGGTGTCCCTCTGGGAATCTCCAAACATCCCCTTCCAGAATTGTCGAAACCTTAGCATTCCAATGAAGGCCAGTAGTTGCTAGCTGGCGAGGAGTAAGCAGGTCGTAAGGGTGCTGACCTCCTTGAAGCCAATAGTGAAACCAAAGGGATGTTGAATTCCCATTACCAATCTTTACTGTGAACAGCTTCCTGCATTGATCTCTAGCTTGAAGAATCTTCCTCCAGCTCCAGGAAGGGTTACAGGGCATCCTCACCTGCCATAAAGATTTACCCTTTAACAAGTGGTACTTGACCCATTCCGTCCACTGCGAATTCGGATTGGTTAGGAGAGTCCATATTTGTTTCATAATGGCTGCCGTGTTCCAATCCTTAAGTCTCATAATACCCAACCCTCCTTCCGATAATGGACGACAAACCTGTCTCCAAGCCACCTTTGCTCCTCCGTTACCCATTGAAGGACCTCGCCATAAGAAAGCAATTAGGATGCTCTCAATCTTCTTAACAATAGCACATGGGATGATGAACTTTGTGGACCAATAAGTCTGCATGGAAAACAACACTGCCTATATAAGCTGCACCCTGCCTGTAAAGGAGAGAGTTGCTGAGGTCCACAATTTAATCCTTGCCGTGATTCTGTCAATCAAAGGCCAACAGTCTGTGGCTATGAGTCTTCTCGAAATCAGAGGAACTCCTAGATAGGTTATCGGAAGCGATGGAGTTTCAAACCCCAGGATGCTTTTAATTTTGTTTTTGGTTGTCTCATCTATACCAGCAGTGTAGAGGGAGCTCTTGCTGCTGTTCACCCTAAGCCCTGAATAATCGGAGAACTGGTCGAGAGCATCCTTAATGGTGGCCACCGAATACTCATCTGCATGGCAGAACATCATTAGGTCATCAGCAAAACCCATATGGGTAATCTTGGTATCTTTACAGCCCTAGTGGTATTTGAACCCTTGGTTCGAGGAAGCTCTTCCCATGATCCCATTCAAACCTTCCATAGCCAAAACAAAAAGGTAAGGGGATAAGGGATCGCCTTGGCGAAGCCCCCTGGTTGCTTTGAAGAACCCATGCAACTCCCCGTTAATGCTTACTGTGAAGTGAGGAGTTGTCATGCAAGTCCTAATCCATCTCACTAGGTTTGCTGGGAGGCCAATACCTTCCATTGCCTGCAAGATAAAATCCCAACTTACAGTGTCAAATGCCTTCCTGAGATCCACCTTCAAGGCATATCTTGGCTTTCCTTTATTCTGGTGGTAGTTGTGCATCAGCTCTTGAGTAAGGAGGATGGCATCCGTGATGTTCCTTCCCGGCATGAACGCGGATTGATTTTTCCCCACAATATCTACCAGAGCTACTTTGAGGCGGCTAACCAGCAACTTTGAAATGGATTTATACAGAATAGTGCAACAAGAAATGGGCCTGAAGTCCGCCATTTTAGCTGGATTCTCCACCTTTGGGACACATACTATTCTTGTGGCACTAATGTATCTGGGCATGAAATTATGAGTAAGGAAATACCTTACAGCCGCAATGAAATCCTTTCCTGTGATGTCCCAGGTCTTCTTGAAAAAATAACTAGTGAATCCATCAGGCCCCGGAGATTTGTTATCCGGGATAGAAAATAAGGCCTCCTTTATCTCTTCATCCGTGAAATCCTTGTTAGCTTGGTCTGCGGTTTCAACTGAAATGGGATTTGGGAACAAGTTGTAATTTGGGATGGAGTGGCATTGGGAGGTGCTTGGGGCCGCGAGAATGCCCAAGAAATAATTTTTGGCCATTCTCCCAATCTCATCTTGGTCTGCCGTGGTCCTCCCAGACTCATCCTTAAGCTCAGTAATCATGTTTCTGGTATGCCTGTGCACCAAAGATCTGTGGAAGAACGTAGTGTTCCTATCACCCAACTCCAGCCATTGCACTCACGATTTTTGCTTAAAGAAGGACTCTTTGTCTCTACTCAACCGACCATAAATCTGAGCACATCTTCTTTCAGCTTCCCTATTGACTGAGGAATAGGATCATGGTCAACTTTTAGCTGAGCTTCCTCCCATTTCTGCCTAGCTTCCCTTACCTTCTGTGATATGTTACTTGTGCCCCTGTTGTGCTTCCTCTTAAGAGCTTCTCTCACCTGCCGAAGATTGGCTTTGAGGTTAAGCATGTGGTTGCCTTGGGGATAATGTAACCAATTGTCCCGAACAGTAGCCATGAAGTGCTCCTGTTCCACCCATAGATTTAGGAATTTGAATTGGCCTCCTTTCTTCGGCTGATTGCTTCCTAGAGAGAGCGTCATAGAGCTATGGTCCGATAGGTTACGAGTGGAGAAATGTCCATGTGATTGGGGCCATTGATTCAACAACTGATTGTTCTGGAATATCCAATCCAGCTTCTTAAGGATTTCATCCCCTCCTTGTTGGCTATTATGCCAAGTGAGCCTGTCTCCTGAATACGGGAGCTGGATTAAGTTAGCATTGTTTATGCTCTCTCTAAATTCCTCATGGTGGCTAAGCCATCTCCGGTCCCCACCGAACCTGTCCTCCGGCCTTAAAGCTGCATTGAAGTCTCCCATCACTATCCACGCTTTGCTTTCCTTCCAAGGGCGAGGCGCAACAATGTACTCCCACAGTCGAGCCCTTTGGCTAGGAGTGTTATAGGCATACTGAAAGGCCACTGTGTATTGGTCCCTAGTGTGCTTGTTGATAACATCACACGTTATCCATTGATCCGCCTTGCAGATCCTGTTAACTTCAATCTTCCGAGAGTTCCGGCTCACAAGGATTCTGCAAGGGAGATCATCTTGAACATGGACGTGTAGTCCCATCCCTAATTATTCAATTTGTGTTGAATATCCTCCAAGTTACTTGCCGATATTTTTGTTTCCGAACTCCGTAGAGGTCTAGATTTTTCCTCCACACCCATTGTTGTAGAGCTACTTGTTTCTCGGTGGCTATTGAGCCCCGTATATTCCAGACTTCCTATAAGCTGGCATTTATTAGGATGGTGTTGTAACCGGAACTAGAGGTCCACGACCCCTTTCTTCTTCTTCCCTCCTTTCTTCCGAATTGTTGATGGATGTGGCGGGTCATCATCATTTATCAACAGTGACCGGATGATGTTGTCTCCGCTAGATCATCTCCCTTTCGGTCTAAGACTACTGCTTTGGGATGAGTCTATACTCTAGACTATGGGGTTAGTCGCTATCTTCCCAATAGTCCGCCCCCTTCATCAGATTTTGTTGCCTCTTCCGGGCCTTATGCGCATCCTTGGTGATTGTCATGCTAGCTTGGCTAGATCCCGTGCCTGTGATGGGTTTAGTCCGGAGATGTTTGGAGTGCGAGTTCGGCTCGGGAAGATGAGCTTGGTTGTGGGGTTTTTTCCTTTGGTTTGGAGCTGGGGTGTCTATAGGTTCTTTGTTTGTTCCCGGTCGGGTTGTCCATTTTGGGTCATGGGTTTGCTTTGAGATGGTCTGCTGTTTGGACTTGTCTGTTTTGGAAGTATGTGTTTGTGGGGTTTGTGGGGTTTTGGCGCCGCCAAGTACAGTAGGGTTAGGGATCTGTTCTTACTCCCTCCTATGCTCTTGATTCGGACATGAATGTCCAAATGTCTTGCCATCTTGGCATCTTATGGGCTTCCACTCGTAATCCACCCTCACCATGCATGGGGTAGTTGACGATGGCATTTCGGTTCGAAATGGTGGACCGAACTCATCAGCTGCAATCACCTCTACACACATCCTGGCATAGTCCAGCTGGTACCATGGAAGGTGGCTTCATCACAAGATGAGGAGTCGCCCCACCATGCTCGCAACCTTGCTTAGGCCCTCGATGAAACCATAGGGAATGGCAAGCTATACAACCTTACCCAAACCGGCATGGTTTTGATGTTGTTTCTATCAAACCGGAAGTGGGGATGCCATTGTTGTAAAGCAATGTGCTTTCCCCAAACATCCATGGCCCCTTAGCAATGACTCCTGGAGATCTTCTTACGTTATGAACCTCGAAGATCAAGAAGCCATTGTCCATAGCCATTACTGTTCCAGCCCATGAGCGAGTCCATGCTCTGCGTGCTATGGATTTTGCTTGCATGAAATGGCATCTTGTATTCGAGGAAGAAGCCTACCATGTCTGCGCATCCATTGTTCCGAGTTGTCCGATGAGCGTGTCCTCGGTGATGACTAGGCGAGTGTCTGTTGGTTGTCGTTCTAGCTATTGGAGCTTGTATCTAGTGGTTGTTGAAATTCACGGATTAAAGCAACTATGCACCTAAAGACGGAATTGGTGCAAATACAATAAATAATGCAATCTTAAAATTAATTACTTTAAAGTAAAGAGATAAGGGAGAGAGATTGCTAACTCGGGTTTTTAACGTGGTTCGGCAAGCCTACGTCCACGACTCAAGTACCAACCCGTACTTGAGTATTGTACTCTCTTACTAAACCAAGTAACAAGATTACAATTTCCGCTTGATGAATCCACACCAAGACTTTACACCACTTGAAGATATGCCCTCTTCAAGATTTTCCTTTTCCACTTGAAGATGTCCCCTCTTCAAGATTTTTCCTTGGTGATGTTCCCTCACCAAAACCAAGAGTTTTATACTCAACTCTCAAGAGTTTCACAATGGTTGTTTTTGTAAAACAACAATACACTCTTAATAGTGTGGATATTACAAATGAAGATCTAAAATCTCTTTCTCTCACTTAATAGCACTTAGGATATTTGAAGGTGTTTAAGTGTAGTGAGAATGAGAAATACTCTTTGTGTTAGGATATGAAGATTTAAACACAAATATGAGTATTAATGAGGATTGATGATATGAAGGTGTTTATGCACTTCTAATTGCCTCAATATAAGATATGAAAGTTCTGTCTCAATCGTTTTGCAATTAAGAGGCCTATTTATAAGTTTCAAAGAGAAACTAGCCGTTTTAGTGCAACTGCCATATCAAGCGGTCGACCGGTTCACAACGGACAAAACCAAGCGGTCGACCGGTTCACAACGGATAAAACAATTTGTCTTCCAAGCGGTCGACCGGTTCACAACGGATACCTCAAGCGGTCGACCGGTTCATGCAGAAATCTATTTTGACAAATTATCTTTTCTGAATTTCTTGAACCGATTGATTATGACTTAAACCTTTTAATCATCAAATCCTTTTAATGCATGCAATGTGAAGTGTGTGAGTTCATTTTAATTTGTGCTATCAAGATAGAAATTGAGATTTACATAAAGCACTAAAATGAACACTTATTCTAAGTCTTCACTTGCTTGCATCTTGGACTTCTTGGAGTGATTTCTTCGTGTACTCAGTTATGCTTGTTGATGTATTCTTTGTATAAAACCTGTTTATAGTTTAATCTCATCCAAGCATATTATTAGCCCATTTTCTTTTATTGTTATCATCAAAATATATAAAGCATACAAAGTATGACATTATATGTCAACGAGTGGTAGCGTCGGAGACCCTTACTGCTGTCGCCCATGATTGAGCTGGTATTGGCTCTGTTTCAGTCCCGCCACCATCTTGGGTTGCTTGTGTTTTGGTGTCCTGCTCCTGTCCTTGTTTGCGTGTGGCCATGGTATTACCGTATTCGTAATAATAGTAAGTCGTCGAGAGAGTCTTGTAGGCTATAGTAGCTGTCTTGTGGGCTATAGTAGCTGTCTGTGACGGTGTGGCTGGTTGTTGGGTGGTCGAGATGTCCGTTGGGTTCTTTGGTGAGTGTTGTTTGTATGTGCGAGTGGAGGGATTTGTTTCGGTGTGGGGATGATCGGTAACGTTCGTTGAGAAATTTGAATGAGGGTTTTGTTGTCGTGGCTCTATCCTATGCTAGAAAGCATTCTCTCTCTTTTATTTATTTTTCTAATTCACTTGAATCTCTCCGATGGAGCACTTTCGAAAATCATTGGGGTTATAATAACAATATTGTTTGTGGGTTTTTTTATAATAATAATAATAATAATAATAATAATAGAATAGGATTTTTAAGGGGATTTTTATAAATTGCTTAAATTTTAAATATTGTGGGTCTTTTAATTATATTTTTTTAATTTAAATAATAATAATTTTATTGTTGAAGGGTTTTTCAAAAGCAATTATTTAATTATATAACTTAATCTAATTAATTGTATAATTAAACTATATACAAATAATTACACTATATTTAAAATAATATAAAAATAAATGAACAGTACAAAACCGGAACGGAACGCCGGAATGCACCGAAACCGGAACTTTCCGTTCCAAACAAAAAACTGGAACGGTACCCAGAACGGATTTTACAACCTTGGTTCAAGCTAGCCCGAACACCTCGGTTATCAAAAATTAAAAAAATGATCGATTTCAAACCATCTAGTAGATGGTCCAATAATAAAAACTTATAATGTAAGGGTTTGCTCCTCATATGGTATCAGGTTCGAGCTATATGGTTGTTAATATGATAGCCGTTAGAGATTTACATAGTTGTAAACTTCAGATCCCGTGGAATTAGTCGAGGCATGCACAAACTGACCTAGCTACCCATGTTAATAAAAAAACAAAAACGACCAATTTCAACCCCGTAAATTGAGAATGCTCCATTTTAACCATGACTACTGGACCATGGTTTACTATGTTATAAACACAATGGGCAAATTGAGCTGACTACACTCGCTTCCAAGGCAAATTAACCCGACTAGTCGTACAACTTGTGAAATTTACACCGATCATCTTATGATAGGAATTTAAGGTCATTCATTTGGTGATTTAACACAACCGCATGGTGGCTAAATTCGTGTGGAAACACAAAAACCCATAAAAATATGTTATTGTTAGACAACGAATGCTTTGCATTGGATTCCACCAATGTATCTGCGCTTTATTTTCCATCGCCAAGTGCTCGTTCCATTATCGCAATAGGCTAGGCTCATATAAGAGCTAGAGCTAAAGGTTGCAAAATGAATGGCCATCGCAGGGAATGCTTCTATACCGATTTGCGAAGCCTATTACGTTCCCTACTACAATTTGCAACTTACTAACATTTCCAAGAAAAAATTAAGAAGGAAAAGTGAGACTAAAAGAAAGCCGTAAATGTCTTAATTCAAATCATTTGATTCGTGAAATGCAATTTGGACAAACAACAAGGCCCTCCACTCGCTACCTAATACCAATAAATAAAACTATAAAAAAGGTCAAGAACATGGTTTGCACGATCCCGAGCATGTTTTTTCTCTCCAATTACTTATTCATCGTGCATGTTCCCCTGGTCCGTAAGAAAAACAAAGCTTAGAGGGGTAAAAATATTGCAACTTTTTTCTCCAGGAGATGGGGAAAATACATAAAATAACAAAACTTGATTTTCCAAGTAGTATAATTAGACATAAATGGCATTGATTCAATGATTTTGAAGTGTAAATTAAAACTCTTATGATCATTGTGCGGAGAGATCGAAAAGACAACAGGAGTGTCACATCTGATTAAGCCATTCGTAAATGATTACAATTTAAAAGAGAAAAGTATATATTAGAATAAGAAAAAATCCTTCCAAGCACTGACCTAAGTGCTTGGGAAATAGAAGAATAGGAAGCTAAAAGGGAATCAATTCTTTTGATTGTTGATATAAACAAGTAATTTGTTAACACCAACAATGCATGCAGAGTCAATGATAACAACAACAATGCATGCAAAGTCAATGATCCGCAAAATATCGAGTAATCACGTAAATGCGGAATCAATGGGTACAGAATCATGGGATAGTGCAAGTGCAGAGTCAATACAAAAAGGAATTCACAACACAACAAAGGAAATATGTCTAGTGTCAATGACTTACAAAGGCAACAATGTCTACATGATAATGCAGGATTAATGAATTATGGAATGTAGAATATTAGCAACGGTAATAACAATGCAGAAAAGGAAATGACACCATAAGTAAAAGGAAAGTCTCTAACGGATACATAATTATACACTCAAATCTTGTTTCTTTCCTCTCTTGTATTAGTCTATAAAAACTGTATGATGTAATATTGAAAAGTATCAAAATCAATAATACCATTCCTTACAAGTAATCTTTGTTATCTTTCTCAAATTATTCAAACTTTCTTCTCAATTTAGCAGTCCTCAAAGAGAAAGCAACCAGTGAAGGGCATAATTCAAGCAGACAACAGAATGTGGAAGCTACAAGATAATCTTAATAATGATGCCTCGTTCCCCACGGTCAGAAGATAAGATAGATGTTAAGTGTTAGAGTATAATATAATCATATTATGGGGTCTCATCTACAAGTTTAAGCTTTTAGGTGAGATGGTTCCTTAACATGATATCAGAGCCTTGTTGACCCATCGGTCACGAGTTCGAATCTCACCATCCTCATTCTATTTGATAAAAAAATCAAGCACAAGGCAATGTGGACCTGTGCAAGTTTTAAGCTTAAAAGGCTTTCACTTGAAGGAGGTTTAGAGTATAATATAAATATATTATGGGGTCTCATCTACAAGCTTAAGCTTTTAGGTGAGATGGTTCCTTAACACTAAGTATCAATTCCCTTTCGAGATGAATATAGAAAGGTTCCGACATGTTGCGCTGTGGTGGAGTATCTTAGTTTCTGTGTTTGGCAGTGAAGTTAATGTTGTTTTTTAAAATATTTTTTTTGTTTATAAATATATCAAATAATGTTGTTTTATTTTTTGAAAATTATTTTTGACAAGCACATGAAAATTATCTAAAAACACCAATTTATTTTTAATTTAAAGTAAAATAATAATAAATAAATGCGGTGTCAAACATTCCTTAATGTTAAAAGAATTAAATATTTTACGTGGTATCTCAATTAAACATTATAGGCTGGGGGAGGCTGTTTAATGTCTAAACTTGTGTTCCTGAGTACTTTCTTAAGAAGACAAGACAGTTTAATCTTACCTAAAATTTTAAAGTATTAGGTGAGGTTTCAGAATATAATTTATATTATTCTCTAACATATCTCATGAAGTAAAAGCCCTTTGAGCTTGAAACTTGCACAAACATACACTATTTTGTGCTTGATGTTATCAAATAGAATAGGAATGGTAAGATTAAACTTGTGATCGTTGAGTCAACAAAGTTTTGATATCATGTTAAGGAACTATCTTACCTAAAAAATTAAGATATTAGATGAGGTCCTAGAATATAATTTATATTATTTTGTAATAGTTTGCATCCATTATCTAGCATAAAATGAATAATATCACAGATAAAATTAGTATGTTAGGAGTATGTTGAACAAATCAGAAGTTAATGGACCTAGATAAAATTGACTGGAAAAACAACTGACTTGTTTATATGAAGGGATGAAATAGATTAAATGCAAAAATTAAGGACTAAGCTTCATATAAATAAATAAAAACCAATTAATCTTTGGGAAACCTACGTCGTTTTATTAAAATAGAAGAACGAAGCATGTCATCTGGAGGAACCAAATCGCATGAAAAGCAAACAGAAATTAGTATATGTTCATATCTGATCATTTCAATAGCACTCAAAGAGGATAGCTATGATCTGGTCCAGTTCCTATCTCAATCAGTGATGAGTTAACATCATTAGGGTTTAGAGTTTACTTACAAACAACCATTTCTAGCGTTATGCAATCAGATTGTATCAATTTTCAAACAATTCAATCAAGATTTCGTGTTATTGAGAGGATTTCTCAGTCTATGAAGATTTGAATCTGGAGACAGATATGTTGTCCCTTGTGGGTTTTCTGTGGATTGGTCCTGCATAGTAGTTCCTGTATCGGATTCTAATGGAGGCAGGCCTGTGTTACTGTCCAAAAGAAACGCAGGTCGTGAAGGTGATGGGAAACTCCAGGAATGGCTATTGAGCATAAGAACAACAGCAGCCATGGTGGGTCTATCTGAAACATTCTCTTGAACACACAATAAACCTATGTGTAAGCATCTCATTACATCACTTTCTGGATTGCCCCTCAATGTTTCGTCAATCAGGTTCGTAGCCGTTCCTTCTCTCCAATTTCTCCATACCTGTAGGGTTTGAAATGCACTCATTGAAACCAGCTCATCCGAATGAAAAATCTCAGTTCTTTCACACAAAAACCAGGCCCATCACACGATAAACTGATTTTGGTTAGGTATCTTTAAAACATAAAGCTTGACTGTGATACGAGCACACTTACATGGATTAGAAGGAGCTCTATTTCATCAGAATTGCTCAGCCAGCTGTTTTTCTTACCAGTTACCATCTCTAGAACTAGCACTCCAAAACTGAAGACATCGGATTTCACTGAGAATCGATTTTGCATGGCATATTCTGGAGCCATGTAGCCGCTAAACAACATCAACGACAGGAGGACAATCTCAGTTCAAATCCTAATAGAGCTCTTTTGAAACCGGCCTACCCCATCACAGGTTTTGTGCAACATAAGATTTTTTTTTTCCTGGTAGTTCTATGGAATTTCTAGAGAGTATAATCATGGAGTTGATTTCAATACTTACTAGGTCCCCGCAACTCTGCTGGTAATGCGGTGGGTTTGATCCAGTTGAAAGTGTCTTGCCAAGCCAAAATCTGAAACTTTAGGATTCATCTTTTCATCTAACAATACATTGCTAGCTTTCAGATCACGATGAATGATCCTAAAACGAGAATCTTCGTGAAGATAAAGAATCCCTCTGGCAGTGCCACTGATGATATTGCACCTTGTTTCCCAATTCAGCTGGGTGCTCTTGATTGGATCTACAATTTCATTCATTATATTTACCAAATCCTACTTGTGGATTAAAAGAGAGCTACTTTAGAAATGCTACACAGTTAATTTAGTAAAAGGTAAAGCAGTAGTACCAAATATGAATTTATCCAGGCTGCCATTCACCAAAAACTCATAAACAAGGATTCGTTCCTTTCCTTCAGAGCAAAAACCTATAAGGGTAACAAGATTTCTGTGTTGGAGCTTAGCCATTAACAGAATCTCAGTCTTGAATTCTACTTCACCTTGTGAAGAATAGCCGGATAGCCTTTTGACAGCAATTTCTTGTCCATTTGGAAGCACTCCTGCAGATTAACAGAGTAAGTAAAGACAAGTGTTTCATTTATTTATTTATTTTTCTATTTCCTTTCCTCCTAACAATTTATGTTCACTGACATATCTATGTTAATACGTCTAGTAGCAAGATTTTAACAAGCTGAGAAAAGATAATCTGCAACTAATTCAGTTTTACAGACATAAAAAAAACCCTGATAAAAGTGCGTTGTTATTACAAGAAGGTTACCTTGTAAACAGAACCAAATCCACCTTGTCCGAGCTTATTATCATTGCTGAATTCATTTGTTGCTATTTTCAAGGTACTGAAGTTGAATTCCAAGGATTGTAGCCTTTTCATCTCATCATCATCTTCACAAAAGTGGAAAATCAAAATAAGCAAGCGGTTTTCTAGGGCCAGCATGTAGAAAACCGATTCATCTAAGTCGCAGACTAATGGCAAGCAAGCACTAGAAATGTCTAGACTTACTCTCAACTTTCTGCTTCATCCTTCTCCAAAGGAAAAGAGCACAAATGATTGTGATAACGGTAACTAAGCTGGCCACAGCCACAGCAATGATAATAACATTCCTGTTTCCTGCATGGCACCGAGGTAAGTACTGATCAAACACAAGTTGAATAAACGTTTATGAGCTAATATATATCCTGAATTTGATAAATATCCAAACATAAATACTCATGAGCATGGAATCATCATAGGAAACAGAACAACTTGTCTGCACTAGAGCAAAAAAAAGTAACACCTATTTTCTTACTTGTCTCCTTGGGAGGGGATAAGTTAGCGGGACTTGGAGGAGATGGTGGCTGAGGAGCTAAGTTAGCCGGACCTGGAGGAAGTTGTAGCGGAGCGTCTAAAGTACCAGCAGGTTCATAAAAACGAAATAGGTCAAACCAAACTATGCAACTTGGACTAAGAATTCTTCCTCCTTCGTGTCCACCAGAACAGCTTTCCATTTCTCCCATCCCCTTCTGCAGACAAATTCTGCAATCACTCTCTGATATATCAGGGGTGCATTGCACCAGACCATATATCGGTTTTGTGAAGTTCACATCTCCCGTTGCAAACTTGGAACCCGAAGAAGCCTGAGTTATAAGTTTCTCCATCAAATCATGTAGTGTCTCATTGAATTTAGCGAAATCTCCAGAGAAATTATTCGGATTGGATACGCAGAAGGGAGGGATTTCCTCCATCTTGGTGAAAATATCACGGTTCGCGTACCTTACCAGGCAACTAGAATCCGTCCACATGATTGCTTCTCTTTGATTAGGACACTGCTGTTTAATGCCTTGGCTAGTAGCGTTAACGCAACTGTAGCATTTTTCTGAGGGAAGATCTCCTCTACAAAGGGCCAGAGCATAGACTTTGTCAGGGCCTTGGCCTACTGTGGCTTTGTAAAAGATTCCATTCTCCGCCATTCTTGAAGGGAGAGAAGAGAGTAGTAGATTGAGATTATTGCTGAAGACACTACTCACAGAAAAGATTCCCTTGTTGGAACAAAATTGTTGCGGTTGCGCAATTCCAAAACAAAGAGTGATGAGAACATGAGAAAAGAGGGGAACCCAACTTGGACGATCCATTGCAGTCGATGGATAAACTGTCAGAAAATTATTGGATATGTCGATGGATAAGCTCATCGAGAAGCAAAACCATGGTAATGGTTGTTAGGCATATTGCCATTTTGTGGCAATATCCTACCATTGTTGAAAATGGTAGCCAACCCACCATTGTTGAAGAAGGTTGGTGGCCAACCTTTGACTATGAAGAAAATTTGGTGGCCAACCATTTAAGATTGTCTCCTCATTCTTGCTATAAATAGAGGAGCTTCTTAGAGCTAAAAATGAGAGAGAGCAACACAAGGGAATGTGTTGTGTGGAGAGAGAGAGAGAGAGGGAGAAACACAAGTGAATGTGTTGTGTAGAGAGAGTTGATGAGTTGAGTAGAGTGGATTTAATCCTCCTCCTCTATATGTATTTATTGTAACTCTTTCTCTATCTCTAATACAATGACTCTCTCCCGTGGATGTAGGCGGTTTTGCCGAACCACGTTAAATATTGTGTCAGTGTGCTTAAGCCTCCTATGAGCAAGTATCAGTACACTCCCGGTCCGCACATGGGAAAGCCGGAATTTCCCCAACAACCGGTATCGAGTCGATGGTTTAAAGGGGTGTTTGATTTTGCTCAAAAATAAAAATTGTCAAAATTGTGTTTTGACCATACCACTGCGTAGAGGAGGCCGAGACAAAGCCACTGGCGAAAACGGCGTCAAAATCTGATGTCGGACATGGCCGCACTCTCCAGCGAGGCATCTGCCCACGCGTCCCATGAGTCTTCTTCGCCCGGATTGGCTGACCCGACACGAATACCAGTTGACCCCAACAACTGGTATCAGAATCGTTGGTGTAGGTGTTTGATTTTTTGCAGAAAAATCAAAGTGCTCAAAAACGAGTTTTGAGCATCTGATCTTGTAGAGGAGGTCACCACGATTCCAACGGTGTATAGTACACTTAATCTGGAGCTCAAACGAAGGAGTTATTGCCGGTCAAAGTTTTGACTGGAAAAGTCAAACGACCAGTCAACGCCATGTCATCGGCCAGTCAACGCCACATCATCAGTCAAGTCAACAGTGCCACGTCATTGGTGGGATTAGATTCTGTGCAGCAGAGTCTACGTGCAACCGGATCTGAGATTGAATCTGGGCTGTTCAACAGGTCAGACTTGTTTTGATCAAATCTTAGCCGTTTGAAGTGCGATTTGGACGATTTCAGACTTGTTTCCAGCTAATTTGATGGTTCCGGATGCAATGGTCCGGTTCGATTGTTGAGATTTGAGACCAATAATGGCAGTGGTGAATTAACAAAAGAGATTGCCCGATTAAGAAGCATCCAAGGTCATCATGGTGGTCGTTGAAGAGAAGAAGAAGAAGGTGCACATGTTTACCCAATTACACGTGTTGAACTCGCTGAGTGAGGAGAAATTTAACCGCCTTGAAGGAAGGTAAAATTGGGACACTCCGGACACCCGATCATGTCGATAATTTGAGGTGAAGAGTGGAAATTGACGAAGACCAATCTTGACGTAATCTAAGCACTCGGTAGTCTCGCCAGATATTGAGAAATCATGTATTAAACCAGTATATTCCAGATCACTTGTAAAGAAAAACCGGGACAAAGCTAGCAAATGATTGTATATACGGAAAGACAGTACGATGGATAGATATGGCCTAAGAAGTTCTGTCTAGGAGATTGGGTTTTAAGCGGGACCAGTGTGACCCCTCCAATCTTTCACGGGAACTTGCTTAGTGGAAGGATTATCCATATGGTACTATTTTCGTATATATAACAGATTTGTAATGAAACAATTGAAGACTAGCAGGATGGCAGCGACAACGGAACAGTTGGGTTCAGTATGATCAAGGATCCGATGAAGTGGTGATTTCTCCAAAGAAGTTAGATTCGGTGACTGTGATTTCTGAGGAGAATTGATGAAGACCCCGATAATGGAAGAGAAATACAGCTAGGGATAAAGATTGGCACCCTATTTTGACTTGGACAGGTGTTATGACAGGATGAGCTCGTCAAACATAAGCAAGGAACAGGAGAAATCGGAGAACAGAAATTGCACGAGAGCACACGGAGATTGTGCACGCAGTACCGTAGGATCCAACGAGGTACTTGTAATGAGACAGAGAGTGCAAGGAGAAGAAGTGTTCCCAGATGAAGCTCAGAGCAGAGACTGTTAAAGTTTGTACAACAGGAAGTCTCTTATGCTCTTAATGAAGACAACAGGCGAAGACCTTTCCAATGCATGCAAGGATGGAAAGAGAGCTGTTGCAGAGGCACCTAATTGAGGGGGTGCAAATGCCTGTGATAAAAGGCAACCGTCTATGATGAAAGACGAAGACACCAAAGAGAGTTGGTGTAGGTGGAGCTGTCAAGCAGAAAAGCACAAAAGCTCCAAACATAGAAATCGAGGTGGAGGATTGTGAGGAGTATACCACAACTTTCTCTTTCTATGTAGTTAGTGGATGTAATCTCTCCCATAAGTGCACATGGTGGTAGAGACTTTTGGATCCACTTTGAAGCATCTCAGCTGAAGGAGGATGCGATCACCTATGAAAGGTGAAAACACCTTAGATGGAAGGTGTGTGAGGGCTATGATAGGAGCCCGGATTAGACTGCCCCATGACAACGGGTGAAGACACCTTAGATGGAAGGTGTGTGAGGGCCATGATAGGAGCTCGGATCAAACCGCCCCATGACAACGGGCGAAGACACCTTAGAGAGGGTGTGGGGGCCGTGATAGAAGCCCTAGTTCAGACACCTAAGGAGAAGGTGTGTGGGCCACGATATGAGCCCAGTTCAGAACAACCCCAGAGCCAATGTGATGGCTAGATATGAGTGGACAAGTGTATAGCCAATGAAGTGGCTATGATGAGTATGGAGACAAATGCAGGATTGACTTTCATGGATATTGCCCCCATGCTAAAGATCAATGAGCTAGAAGACATTTGCCTTGGACAATAAGAGGGTGACTTGTGGAGCATTAAGACGCGGCTGCTATGAAGGAGCAGAGGGCATGCGCAGGTTCCGGGAACGAGTTGACTCTTGTCAAGGTAGTGAGCTCGGTAATGGCATTGTAATACTCAGAGTATGAAGATAAATATGGATCAACCTTTAATGGGCTGCCCCCATGGTTAAAGGTGGAGAGCTACCGGACTCTTACGACTAAGAGCGAGAGACTCATGGAGAAGTAAGGCGTGGTTCCTAGGGTGGAACAGAGGGCAGGCGCAACTCCTGGATGAGTAGACTCTTGGAAGAGTGGTGAGCTTGTGATCATATTGAAATACTCAGTGACTGTCACACTTGAAATATTTGTTTGAGGGGGTGTTGTAAGCCTTGGTGTAAGGCTTGAAAAATCATTCTGGACCGAGCATGGTTGATATGCTCGAAGGGGAATGTTGTGTTGAAGACGCTCTCAGAATGGTAAGCTTGGAAGAGCTGTAGAATGCAAGCTTGTGCTGAACAAGCAAGATGACAATTGCCCACACAAATGGCAAAGGGGGTGATTGTTAGGTATATTGCCATTTTGTGGCAATATCCTACCATTGTTGAAAATGGTAGCCAACCCACCATTGTTGAAGAAGGTTGGTGGCCAACCTTTGACTATGAAGAAAATTTGGTGGCTAACCATTTAAGATTGTCTCCTCATTCTTGCTATAAATAGAGGAGCTTCTTAGAGCTAAAAATGAGAGAGAGCAACACAAGTGAATGTGTTGAGAGAGAGATGGAGAAACATAAGTGAATGTGTTGTGTAGAGAGAGCTAGAGAGAGTTGATGAGTTGAGTAGAGTGGATGCAATCCTCCTCCTCTATATGTATTTATTGTAACTCTTTCTCTATCTCTAATACAATGTCTCTCTCCGTGGATGTAGGCGGTTTTGCCGAACCACGTTAAATATTGTGTCGGTGTGCTTAAGCCTCCTATGAGCAAGTATCGAGTACACTCCGGTCCGCACATGGGAAAGCCGAAATTCCCCAACAATGGCAGGCTCGAGGGAGACGGCAAGAGCACTGGCGATCAGTGCTGATGATACTTTTGCATTATGACAAGTCAACGATTAGCGATTTGTCTTTGTCATGAAGACTTAGAAGTCTTTCAGTGGAAACATATGGCTTGGAAGACCTGGTGCCTATTATGGAATATGAAATTTTGGTCAGCTTCTTTTTTAAAATATTTTTTATTTAGGAATATATTAAAATAAACAAACTCCCAAATACGCCCTTGGTCTAATTTATTATTGAAGAAGGCACCTCTTCAAGTTACCATGAGTTTTGCTCGGATCAAATTTTTAATTTATGAGTTGAATTCCGCGTAGCAATCTTACTTGCTGCTTCACCAACTCAATTTCCAAATTGATTTTAAATTAATAGGTTATCACTTCACCTCATCAAATCATACCAAGTTTGAAACCTATGAATGGTAATCTACGCCAGACCCTCCCTCTAGTGAATTGTATGGCAACCATCTGGTGGAAAGAACACAGCGACCACCGCAAGCTCGAAGCATGGTTTTTTCAGTAGTCTCATAATTGTATTTTTCTTTGTCATGGTTTCGCACCAAACTCTATATTTCAATATCATTTCAGGGTGTTGTTGGGAAATATTTTTTTTTTGAAAATTATTGATTTTTTGAATTTTTTTTTTGAATTTTTTTAGATTATTTTGATGTGATGGTATTAAAAATAATTTTTAAAAAATAAAAAAATATAAATTTTAAGATTATGTTTGTTTAACTTTGTGTTTATATTGTATAATTTAATGTTAATTTATCTTGAAATTTAATTATGCTTGTTAAATTAATATTTTAATTATATATATATATATATATATATATATATATATATATATATATAAACAGTACAACCCCGAAACGGCACGCCGAAACGCTCCGTTCCACTAAAATTACCTGAACGGTATTGACAACCTTGCTCATAATTGTATTTTTCTTTGTCATGGATATTCTTCACACCAAACTCTATTTTCAATATCATTTCAGGGTACTGTTGTTGAGAAATATTTTTTTTATAATATTGATTTTTTTATAATATTTTTAGATTATTTTGATGTGATGGTGTTAAAAATAACTTAAAAAAATAAAAAAATATATAATTTTAATGTATTTCTAAAAGAAAAACACTTTAAAAAATAATTTTAACCACACTTCCAAACAATTAGTTAGATGATCCTTCTCAATAGTCCAACAATATTTTCTTCCTCCTTGTGTTTTTTATTTTTCATGTTTTAAAATGAAAAACCAAATAGCACTCCAACTAGAAAATATGAAATAGGAAAAACCCACTAGGTGAAATCTACAAAATAGAAAGAAAAAAAAACTAAAGGAAAATAATAAAAATATTAGGATACTTAAAAACATCAAAAGTATGAAAACATGGGTCTATTTCCTTTAAAATAAAATAAAAATAAAATAAATGCAAAGCCTACAAATAATAAGATTCTTAAGACTATGAAGAATAAAGTTAATAATTAATATTCCTACGTGTATTTATCAAATTTATTAACAAATAATAAATATTTTTTAGAAAATAAGGCTACAAAAAGAAAAAAGCACTACCAAAATAACTTGTAAAAGAGCTGAAAAACAGAAAACATTCTATGGCCCAATTATATCCAGTCCAAATCCACCGAGCTTAATAAGGCCCACAACCTTTTACCAGCTCGGAACCTATCCTTAAACCCAGCCCCTTAGAAGAATAAACCCTAAATCGGACGGTCTAAAATCTTCCATAAAAACAAAATATATAGCTACATCTTCCTTGGCTGTCTGCCTCCCCCCTTTTGCTTTCAGTCACGCACACCACAAATACCCAGCATGGTTAGCTGCTTCTCTCTTTCTCATGCTCCCGACAACTCTCTTATACCTATCTTAATCTGACATCTGTTCGTTGTATGTGATTTGGTCTTGTAGCCTTTCAAGAGATACGTGGAGATCGGGAGGGTAGGTCTCGTCAACTATGGCAAAGAATACGGCAGGATCGTTGTTATCGTTGATGTCATCGACCAGAACCGAGTATGTTTCTCTGTTTCTGTCTCTTGTTTATTTTTCTTCCATATGCTCACTGCCTTTTTTGTTTCTGTTTTCTTTATTTTTGTCAAAAAATAATACAGTCATGTATTTTTTAGAGGCTAATCAATGAAACTTGCTAGTGAAGAATACCAATTAAAAAACAGAATTTGTATTCCTTACATTGCTTTAATGTGAGCAATTTCTTTGCTTACTAAAGATCACCTAATTTCCTAGGAGATGCGTGCCCATATTGGACTTTTTTGTGTTATGTAGCCTGCTGGTTTTTATGTGCGGAACTCTTCTGTTTCTTGTAAGCATTAGGCTTTGAATGTTTATTGAGCATAGGGTGTTTAAGCTTAACGTCGTTGCTCTCAGAAAATCAATGCTGGTGTGCTATTTGTATACTGAAGTCTACATTTTTAAGGGTGTTTAGTGTTAATGAACTTGTTTAGGATATGCTATTTTCAATCATCTTTTGATTCTCTGATATTTGGGGCATCAGTTGAATTGCCCAGCTTACATTGAATGCAATTTTCCACCTTTCCTTTACAGGCTCTGGTTGATGCCCCAGATATGGTGAGGAGCCAAATGAACTTCAAGAGGATCTCACTGACTGATATCAAGATTGATATCAACCGGGTTCCAAAGAAGAAGGCTTTGATTGAAGCAATGGAAAAGGCTGGTAAGGGGTAGTTCTTACTGAAAGTAGTGTCTTAACTTAATACCACCTCCCTTTATTGAGATGTATTGTTTCCCTGATGATAGATGTTAAGAACAAGTGGGAGAAAAGCTCTTGGGGAAGAAGGCTGATTGTCCAGAAGAGAAGGGCAGCTCTCAATGACTTTGATCGATTTAAGTTGATGTTGGCTAAGATCAAGGTTGGTCATAATGCTATATAAATAATTACTTTCAAACTTACTTCCACTGACTAATTTTACTACGTTTGAATTTTGAACTTTTATTTCAACTGTTTGATATTTAGCTAGTTGGCTTTCCAGGATTCCATCAACAGTTACTTTGCATGATTTTGTAGTTTTGATACTTTCTTTCTCAATCTAATATACATCTTGTTCACATGCACTTCTAGAGGGGTGGATTGATCAGGCAAGAGCTTGCAAAGTTGAAGAAAGAAAATACTGCTTAGGAGTGATCTGTTTAAGGAACTTCCAATTTTGTTATCAATACCGAAGCAATTTGTTTTGGGTTGTTTTTCAGTTGGTTTTCTATGGACTCCAAGATTAAGATAAAGTCTTAAGAAAATTTTCCATGTATTTAAGATTTTGAGGTCAATCTTATTGTGGTATCTGTTTTATTTGGTGCTCTTGTTTACTCTTTTTGGAATGTGCTCTCAATTATAATAGTAAGTATTCGCTTATGCTGCTATCCTTCCTGAACGAAAACATCCACTCCCTATGTGTTATTAAATATGAGAGGCGACCCTCCAACCAGGTGCATTGATAATTTGACCCTTGCTTTGCTAATTCCTGGAAGCCTTAAATTATAGCAGTTAATTATCAAATAGTAAAATAAGAAATTTTATTCTTCCTATCGAATCCAAACTCGTTTAAATGCTCCTCTCCTCATCCTGGGAAAGGTGTCGAAGAAAGGTTACCGTTGAAGAAGAAAAAATAAATGCAGGCTACCTTTGGAACCATGTTGACTTTCTTCATTGTTGCATTGAACGTGATGGGGCTTTTAACGCCATGATTCATGAATTGGGGGTGTATTTGTGCTTCTAGTGCAGATAAATAGAAAAGAAGATTAAACGGGCTTTTAACAACTGTTATGACTTACATTTTACCCGAGACAAAGTTGATGTCGGATCATTTAACAAGTGACCTTCGCAAATTCAACATTATCAAAATTGGAAAGTTAAGACCAAGGAACCTTTACCATCAAATTCTCGCAACTACAATTCAAAGGTTATCGCCACAAAACCTTGCTGCCAGATTTTTTAATTCAGCTGTGTTCATAGGATGCCCGAGTTTCTTCACTAAGTCTTGCATTAATGTGATAACGTGTCTTCTTTCATCTGGGTGGTTCCAGAGGGCTTGCAAAATTATAGGAGGAAAGATGGAAGCAGGTTGAGCAACCCACCGGCTGCCATCCACTTCCAATCCATTCAAACTGTATATACACGCAGATGAATTGAGTGTTCAGATTGTAAGATTAATTATGAAGCCGTAAATCAAAACACTTGGATTTGTTGGAAATTACCTATTCAAAATATTTAACATGTTAGGCCATTCATCAATCTTGAAATACACATCCGCAATATTCTCGTGTCTGAGCTTCATCCTCCATAGTTTCCCAAAAGATTTGCAAATCGTTGGGACATTAGAACGACATTGTGGATTGATATTTAGGATTCTTACAACTGTTGTTCTTGGTGCATCAATTCTGAAGATTGATAGCTGCTTTCCTGATACCTGTAAGAAATGTTTTGCTAGTGCCCTCTCTTTGGCATCTTCACTCTGCAAAACAAATGGCATAAAAAAGTATCAAAGATGATGGCAACCAATACAAAGCATTGACTATACTGTGATATGCTGAGAAAACACATGGATCAAAATGGTTTCACTCACTAACTTGGAGCTGGTCAAATAGAAAAATTCTACTTTGACGATGTATTATTTTGCTATGAGGGCATTAGCTTTAAAAAAAAGGGCTGTGCTAACAGAGCCCAGCCTGACAAAAGATCTTGATAATGTATCCCAATTTGGTGTGAAGAAATCGATATGCTTGTCGATGATGTTTGTAAGAAGTCTACCAAGTCACTTTCTTCAACCTTCAACTCAACAGCGGGCAATAAATAATTCTTTTGCAGCTTATTTCCATTGCAAAATAAAATTGCAGTGTACCAGGAGTTTGAGATAAACCCCACTTGAACAAGTAAAAAGGTCTATGTATCTGAGAAGAAAGATTCAACAGGCATTCGAAAAGCTAATGTAAACTGAGAAGCTGCTTCATAAATAATATGCCAAAAAGGAAGGTAAACACTTACCTCAAACTCCACATAGGCATTTGAACTTGAAGCTCCCGAAAAGAAGCCATTTATGCCACTCCCACAGAAGGAGAGAGCTTCCTTCAGCTGGTGTGAGCTAATATCATTAGTCAGCTGCTTTATCTTAACTGTACGTGTAGGGTTCTTCACTAGTTCAACTGGAATGTCAATATCACCAATCAGGTTAGGGATAGAAATTCTTTTAGCTGTGTCAAGTGAAGTTTCATCAATGAAGGCATTTGAATTCTTGACCAAAACCTCAGGCTTCTCGAGAGCTTTATGCAAACCTTGCCTTGTCTGCAATAAACCAGAGTAGTCAATAAGATTGTACACAAGTCAAACTGGATTTCTACAAGGTAAAGAATTGAATGCATTATTTTCCAGCACCACAAGTTGTTGATAAACGAGAACAACCCATTCTGCCACCTTTACCATGTCATATTATAAATATACCACCTTTTCAGATTATACCATAATGAGCACAGGATACTAATAATTAAGAGCATGATTGGCAATGATGCCAAAACATCGTTTGCTAAAAAATTGAATTTATTTTTCTTTTAAATATTTTATATGTTTTAAGGTGTTGATATCAAAGATAAATTTTAAAAAATAAAAATACATATTTTATACATTTTCAAGAAAAAACCACTATCACAATAATGAATCACAATAATCAACGAGCTATAAAAATAGAAATCTTTTGTGGAAGGTAAATGGGTGGGGGCTAGTTGGTTGGTAAGCCAAGGGGAATTTTACAATTTAACGAGCCTCCAAAAATAAAAAATTAAAAACCTGCCTAGCTTGAAACTTATTAGGCACTGACCTCGAAATGTAAGAACACATCAAACCAATTGCTCCTTTTGACAGACGAAACCTTTTTAATCTTTGAAATAGGCCTGCAATTCCTAAAACAAGAAATTATATCACCGTCCCCGACATCTTTGTGCAAGAATCTGAGCAATAATTTGTTTTCTGTCTGTCCGTCTGCCAAACATGTTAAAGGAGATTGATTTGAATCTTTTTCGCTAGTTTCAAGAGGAACCTGTGGAGTATTTTCTAATTTAATGTTGTCCTTTTCTGCAATATCCAAGTTACCACCCCCATCTTTTTTCATGATTTTAGCTCTCTGCTCTTTCTTTATTTTACTTGTCTTCTTACTATTCTTGCTAGCAGCACGGCCTTTCAAAACAGTTTTTCTGCTTTCAGCATTGGACTTCATCAACTCATCCGGGAATTGGATATTATCAATTGTGCACATGGCATTGTCCTGAGCTGTAACCTGTCGCATCGTCTTAATGTGGCCATATAATCCTTTGAAATCAAATGGGCTCTCTTCTTTTTTCAGTGATTTTCCATCATGATTACTGAAAGATATACTCGGTGTAAGAAGATCACCATTTACTGTACCTGTTTCTGCTGCTGTTTTATTGCTCACTGACATTTCAAACAAGTTCACTAATCCATCATTCCCTTTAGAAGCACCCGATAACGAAGGTCTTTTATCCAATTTAGACCCATCTATGTTCACTCCTTCAACAATTGTGGCTGTTTTCTTCTCAAGTTGACATTTTTCGTTTCTAATTGAAGCTGATTTATTTGCGCTTTTGTTCTTCCTTGTATCAATAGCATTATCGAATAAGTGATCTGCCAAAGAAACTAGGTTCCCAGCCTCCTCCTGATTATTGTTTGATTCAACAACTGTTCCAAATGACGCCTCTTCAAGCAACCTCTTCCCATTTTCAAGCATGACCTCCTTTGGATCATCTGAAATTATGGAACTTGCTGCTTGCACAGTAGTACTATCATGCTCATCATGCTTAGTATTATCAGGAGACCCATGCATCTTCATATCAGCAGAGGCTGTTGTACTAACTGCATCTTCGAGAGGAGTCTCCCCTATAAATGAATTGTTGTGCGTGTTGAAATAATCTCTTCTGCAGTTGGAGTCTGTTGGGATTTCTGATGCCTTAAGTACATTATCAGACCCCCTGGATTCAGCAAAATGTTTGCTAGCACCAGTTTGTGTTGTGATAACCTCAGATGCAGCAGATTCAACTGTAGAAAGTGTTGTATCACTGCTAACTTGCTTGTGACTTTGAGGATTTCTGAGCATTCGGTCCTTAAAATTAGTAAAGATATTTTTCAGAGAATACCATGGTCCACCCACTTTCATTTCAACTTCTTTCACTTTTGGCAAGCCCTTCAGATCCATTTCCATGAGTCTGTATAGTAGTATGAAACAAAGGGAAGAAGATCATTGCTCTTTCAACTAGCTGAGAAAACAATGCATTTTACTAAATATAAGAGCATCGGTGAAAATTTATGTAAAAGGCACCTGCAATGATCCATGAGTGCAACCAACCTTAGTAGCCCCGGCAAAGAAATGTCTCAAAGAAAAGTGTAATATGATATCATATCTATTTAGCTTTTAGTTTGTTTTATCTATTAACAAATAAAAGTGGTACTAGATTTTTCAGACTTTAAGGATAACAGGATGAGGAAACGGAGCAAGAGGAGTGCAAGGTTGGTCAGAGAGAGATAAGGTGAGCAAGAAACATGGAAGGGGATAGGAAAAAGAAAATGTTTCATTGCATGGAATTTTGTCTAAGAATAAATAGAAAAAGATGAACTATTTTCATTTTCCATACATTAGATATTTGGATGATTCTATTCATAGTAACTTTCTCATCATTGGTTAAGTCAACTAAACATTCCAAGAGCGTGGCATTTTAGGATTTGATTATCCACCTACAACCATAAAGCTGAAAGCGCATAAAGCATGCAATTTGTAAAACCAAAATCATCTCACAAGAGGCACAATTATGCACCCATGAATTCATCACAATATGCATAATACAAATTCCAGTATGATACAGCTGTGGCCTTCCACCTTTAATAAATAAATAAAAGTTTCTAACAGAATTTCTTGTGGAAATTATCATGAAATCGTCCCTCTTTGATCAGTTGAACTACGTTTCCACTATTAATGGTCAAACCATTAGCAACCCACACTAAATCCAGTGAATGAGAGCGCTGGGAACTTAAAACCGTATAGGTAAGTGCGGAAATTATAATGCCCCGATAAAGTTTGCAGCAAGACTCACTATTGAAGTCAATCTTTTAGGTTAGTTAAACAGAAAAGACAGTGTTAACACTGATGTCAACTAGTAATCAAACCCTCAAAAATAATTAAAGCCCACTGCTACAAAGACCTCAATTACAATACTAGAACGCAAATGCACCCATTGTTGGTTTCGAGAAAACTAAACAAAAAAGTCTAAATTTGGTCATTTAAAGTCGAGTACAAAGAAAAATTAAGATAAATGAGTGTTTATGTGATGTGCCACGTGAGGGCTGCCCTGCTGGTGATGTCTAGCCGTCCACGTGGTGAGGGATGCGGGATGAAGGTCTAGTCGGTGCAGAGAAGGACTGAAATAAGGGGACATTTCAGAGTAAAAGTAATGGCATTGGGTGCAGTGTCCTTACTTGTTTAGTTGGAAAGTAACTAGTCCAGTTACTAGTCTAGTTGATAAATTAAATGGGTTTTTGGGTTGAATTTAAGTAAGTTTCGGGTTATTCATTTTAGGTTGATTTTATTTGTGTCAGGTTAAGTCTTTTGAATAAGTCAATAAGCTGGAAATCAGCTGGGTATTTGAGTTGGATTATTGGGGCCTAGTATCCCGGTAATTTGTTATTTTTCTTTTAGTATTTAACTTCAGAAGTCTTATTAAAATGTACTGAATAATTTTATCAATTAAATTCATTAGAGGTTTTGGATTCCTCGAAAATCCATTTTTATTGTTCTTGAATTTACTGGAAACGTGACATTGGTATCAGAGTAGGTCTTCCATGGCTGAGGGTGCTGGAAAAAGGTAGTCACAGCTTGCTGAGTCGATAGCATCTGTAAAGCAAAACCAAGATCAGACACAACAGAATTTTAATGCACTACAGCAAATGGTGCAAAACTTAGCACAAAAATTAGAAGTGGTGGCCACACACGTGGAGGCATTGGTACAAGTGAAAAATGCACAAAACCATGGAGACCCTGGTGAGTCCTCGCGACAGATCACAAATCCTCTTTATGAGGACAATGCTGGGATACAAACTCGAGCAGTTCGGCTTGATTTTCCCAAGTTTAATGGGGATAATCCTTATGGGTGGATCTATCGGGCCAACCAATTTTTAGTTACCATCAGACTAATCCACTTCACAGGATTTTACTGACATCATTCCATATGGAGGGAAAAGCATTGGTATGGTTTCAGGATATTGAGGCTGCTGGAGGCCTAAATAGTTGGGATGGGTTCGTTCGAGCACTGCAAACCCGATTTGGGGATCACCATACGATGACCCCATGGAGGTCTTAATTCAGTTAAAACAGACGTCGACTGTGGAGGAATACAAGAGCTAGTTTGAAGCTCTTTCAAACCAGCTCAGGGGCTTAGTTGAGTCTTACAAACTCAGTTGTTTTTTGAGTGGGTTGAGGGAAGATATCAGGTTTATGGTTCGCATGCTTAATCCACCGAATTTGCACATGGCTTTTGGATTGGCAAAAATGCAGGAGGAAAATGTTGTTGCTCTTAGGAAATCCAACAAGTTTGGGCCCATTCCCATTCGGAACACTACTGGGCCCATGCCTATTCGGAGCATTGTTGGGCCCATGGATCCACAAGAGAGGCGAGCAATTGTTCCTATACAAAGGCTAAATCCGGGGCAGATGAGGGAAAGGCGAGAAAAGGACTTTGCTACAACTGTGACGAGAAATGGGGTCCCGGTCACAAGTGCAAGTCAGCTCGTTTATTTCTTATGGAGGGTGAAAATTCAGAGTATGAGGAGATGTTTAATGCAGGCAAGGATGGCAGTGCTATTGAGGAGGTGGAAGCAAGTGGGGTTGAACCCGAGATATCAATTCATGCATTATGTGGTTCAATTAACCTAAAAACCATGAGGTTTGTGGGGTACATTGGAAAAAAAGGCAGTTGTAATAATGGTGGATACAGGTAGTACCCATAATTTTGTAGACCCCTCTGTGATTAAAGGAGCTCAACAACCATATAATAATCAAGAGATACTTCGGGTCAAGGTGGCTAATGGGCAGACAGTCTCTAGTGAGGGCAACATTGAGGCAGTATCCCTACTCATGCAAGATCAGGTGTATGCAATAGACTTCTATATTTTGACACTAGGAGGATGTGACATTGTTTTGGGCATACACTTGTTGAGGACATTGGGACAAATTCTATGGGATTTCTCCAAACTACAAATGAACTTCTCAATTTTTGTTAGACCTCGTAAGTTACAAGGTATGACACCAAATGGTATTTCATGGATTGAGTATGAATATGCTGAGCTATGGTCCATTGATAATCCTAGAAATGCCGTAATAGACAACCTTCTAAAAAAATTCTCAAATATATTCCTAGAACCCAAGGAATTACCTCCTACCCGAACCCATGACCACCATATTGATTTACTACCTGATTCAAAACCAGTTCGTGTAAGACCTTATAGGTACCTTTATTTCCAGAAATCTGAAATCAGAAAACTAGTCCAGGTTATGTTGAAGGCAGGGATAGTTAGTCCCAACCAAAAATTTTGGAAGGTGTTTTTCAAATTACAGGAAACTACTTTACAGTTCTCATCAGCCTACCAACCACACAGAAACAGCCAGACAGAGGTCATCAATAAAATGGTGGAGCAATACTTGTGTTGTTTCTCAGGGAACAAGCCAAAATGGTGGACTAAATTCATTGCTCTATCAGAATGGGGGTATAATACATCTACGCATGCATCAACAAAATTAGATCCTTTTGAGGTGTTATATGGTTATCCACCCCAAAACTATTATCCTACTTGTCAGGCACCACAAAAATTCAAGAAGTAGATAATACCTTGAAATCTCGGAAGGAAATTCTGGAGCTCCTTAGTGCAAATCTGCAATATGCACAAGAACGCATGAAAAGGGTTGCTGACTGGAAAAGAATAGAAAGACAGTTTGAGAAAGGGGATTGTGTTTACCTTCGATTCCAGACGTACAAGAAACAGAGTTTAGCTCAGGGAAGAAAGATGAAGCTTTTCCCGAGGTGTTATAGTCTATTCAAGGTGCTAGAAAAGGTGGGGACGACAGTTTACCGGCTTGATCTGCTAGTGGACTCAAGGATACAACCAGTGTTCCACGAGTCTGGGTTAAAGGGAGAATGGGGCAAACGCCATCAACTGGCGGTGAACTTTTCACCCACAGACAAAGAGGAGGTTTTGAAGCCGGAAACTGAAGAAGTTTTGGAGAGGAGAATGAAGAAGAAGAAGCAGGGTCGGGCTGTCGCTGAGCTCTTGATTAAATGGCAAGGCTTGGTGCAGAAGAGGCGTCGTGGGAGGAACATAGCAATCTGGTTTCTAATTTTCCAGACCTTGTGGACAAGGTCTTCTGAAGAGGGAGACTATGTGATGTGCCACGTGAGGGCTGCCCTGCTGGTGATGTCTAGCCGTCCACGTGGTGAGGGATGCGGGATGAAGGTCTAGTCGGTGCAGAGAAGGACTGAAATAAGGGGACATTTCAGAGTAAAAGTAATGGCATTGGGTGCAGTGTCCTTACTTGTTTAGTTGGAAAGTAACTAGTCCAGTTACTAGTCTAGTTAATAAATTAAATGGGTTTTTGGGTTGAATTTAAGTAAGTTTCGGGTTATTCATTTTAGGTTGATTTTATTTGTGTCAGGTTAAGTCTTTTGAATAAGTCAATAAGCTGGAAATCAGCTGGGTATTTGAGTTGGATTATTGGGGCCTAGTATCCCGGTAATTTGTTATTTTTCTTTTAGTATTTAACTTCAGAAGTCTTATTAAAATGTACTGAATAATTTTATCAATTAAATTCATTAGAGGTTTTGGATTCCTCGAAAATCCATTTTTATTGTTCTTGAATTTACTGGAAACGTGACAGTTTAAGGAAGTGAAGAAAATACCCACTCATTCTCCTTGCCCCCCTGCACTCCCTTCACGCGTGATAAATCTTGGGTCCCTCCATTTGACGAAGAAGAAGAGATACATCTTGTTGATTTCGCGATTCCTGCAAAAACCAGTCAGTAGGTTAAAAACAATATTCCTTCGTTTTTGAAATAAGAATAACATAATTGTAGAGAGAGAAGCCGATAACAGAAGTGGATTTTACCGCTTGCATGGCAATGCAGAACTGGTTTTGAGATTAGGAAACGAGAGAGAGCCATTTCCGGTGCACTCTGTGATTTGAGAGAGGAAGCGAGGAGAACCCCTGAGGGTTTTAGATGGGGTTTTGAGTCCCATCTCACAAGTTTGTTATTTGAAATAAATAAATAAATAAATAAAATGAATGTGAATGACATCTGGGCTAAGTCAATGATGGGCTTTTCTTATTGAGCTGCCCTTAGCTCAGGGCTCAGGTTTCGAAACCAGCTATAAGCTTATTAATTTGTTAATGATTTGGGCCGGGCCTTATCAGGTTTCTACCGGGGCAAGTTCGAATATAATCATGCCATGATCTAAATCTAATTTAAGGTTTTGGTATTGTTGTTTAATCGTGTTTTTGAATACAATTATGTTTTTAATTTTAAGTTAATTATTTTTTGGCATTTTTTAATTTTATGGTATTATTTTAATATATTTTCAAGTAATTTGTTTTTTAAAAAGCTTATACTATATTTTTATAATATCTATTCTATTTTTTTTTATTGTTTGAGAGTGCGATTGATATTGCTTTCGAAAGTGTTTTTAATTCATAAATATATTAAAATGATATTTATTTTTTAAAAAAAAATATTTTTGACTTCAACACATGAAAGTAATCTAAAAAAACTAAAAAAGTTTAATTTAAAATAAAAAATTAAAATTAAAAATCAATTTTTTTCAAAAATACTTTTAAAACTCAATGTCAAACACCCCTTAACCCCTATAAAATAATATGAGATTATGGTTTAAAGTGTTATGATTGATCTCTTAAAGAGATAGCATATTTATTTCTCACTTAGCACAATTCATGAAAATATTGGATTTATGAGGGGGGAAATTGCATTTATTTGGACCGACTTTAGATGGATCCGGCATGCCATTTGTGGTATCAATTATTTTATGGGATAACAATTGTTTTTCAAAATAATTTTTATTTGAAAATATATTGAATATTTTTTTATTTTATTATTTTATTAAATTATAAAAATGTAAAAAAAACAAATAGATTAAAAAAAATTTCTGAAACAAAAAAAAATAAAACAGTTCTTAGGAGAAGCAGAAATTGCCGTGCCCTAAATTAACAGCTCTCGAAAAGAGCCCCATGCACGACTAATGCACAAAACAACTTGAAAATACAAAAATAAAATTCAAGAAAATAAATAAATAAATAACATTTTTTAAAGAAATAAAGTGTAGAAAGAGATCAATGGCATAATAATTAAGATTAATTGCTAGATAAGTCTCGTCTATTTGAAATTTGAAATGGAAAGAATATTTTATCTACCCCTACAAACTGGACTGAGTCAATCCGGGTCAGGTGAGTTTCATTACGCGTTCGACGCTAATGGCCGAAAGTAGAGACCAACTGCTATCAGCCATCATTTTCTTCAAAAAAACACTGTTTGTAATTGTTTCAAAATATTTTAATAAATAAATAAATAAATAAATAATTTTTAATTAATTTTTAATTTTTTATATATTTTTATGTGTTGATATAAAAATAATTTTTTAAAAATAAAAAATATAAATTAAACTAGATTTAAAATTTAAATAAGTAATGTCCAAAAAGTTTCAAACAAGATCATTCATTTATAATCCTTTTCAAAGCTCCAAACTGTCTGTTGATTGACTTCAAACTTTTCTTTTTCGAAAGCAAACAGTGAAAGCTAAGCAACACTCCCTAGTCCCTCCATCCTGCCATTTCCGAAAAACGCTCCCTCCCTTCAAATACTACATATTCAAGGGTATTCTTAAAGGGTCTCTAGCTATCATCAAATATCAGGGAGAAACATGATACTCAATCATCTAAAGCTCAAGGTATGCCTACAAAGTTTCATTTTCTGTTTTCATAATTCTTAGCAGTTCGACATTCAAAAGGCTGTGAGAAATGAACATGGGATATTGGATTCTTGATTGCTTTGTAGTTCTTATACGTCCCACATGCTATGTATCATTTCCATTTTGAGTTATTTTTCATTCCATGAGGATCATATTCAACAGGACAGGCTGGGTAATCCTCTTATCTCGAGTTCTTGAACAGTGAAATTAAGAGGGACTTGTAGATTTTTTGCTGTTTTTATGGCTACAATTCCACAAGAAAACAGTGTCGAATAATAAAAAAGATTCAAGGGCTGCTATGATCATAATCCATAAATAATGGTATTGGCAAGCTTGAGACGTTGAGGTTTTCCATTGAAAGTCAAGTTGTATTGCCATGGTCATTTCATCAATGCGCTTGTTTAAATTTGCCAGGCATTTCGGCTAAAGCGCTTTCTCCTTGGAAATGGGCATAAGAAAAGAACGGTTAATGTGGCAGAGAAGGCTTCATGGATGATGCCAATATCTCATGGATATCATGTTGTGGAGGATCAGTCATTTAAAGGAGGCGCAGCTGAGTCAGACTCTGACTCGGTTGTGGTTCAAAGAGAGCAGATAGAGGAGCTAGAGCTGTGGTTCTTCGGAATTTCCGATGCACAGATTGGACATGGAGTCACCAAGTATCTGCAATCCCACCTGTTTGATAAGAACCCCAAGGAGGTAATCAAAACTGCACCAATTGCTTCCTATTTCTCATGCTTTCTTTCGGGCACATAAATCATGCTACAAGAAAAAAAAAAGTCTCAATCACTGACTTGGAAGTTATGCTAATGCATTGACCTTCACAGCTAAAAGCATGGCAGAAAAAAAGATGCAGGTCATTTTCCTGTGCAATAACGTACAAGGGAAAAGGCATAGTCATTATGCATATAATTGTAATCTTACAAGAATTCATTCTCGAGTCTTTTTCTATAACCATGTGACATTACTTACAAGGTGGCTTGTAATCTCAGATAAGGAGAAAGAGTAAGGAGATGATGAGAAAAGCCTATCTTGCTGCAATAGCAGAGATCAGGGAGACACAGAAGTCTGATGAAACATGGAAAGCATGTTCAGCATCTGTTATGGTGTTCAACAGAGAGAAACTTTTGACGGCCAACATGGGTGACTTTAGAGTTGTAATGTGCAGAGACGGTGTGGCTCATCAGATGAAAAGCAAGCACCGGCAAACTGCCAAAAGGCTTTGGTCTCCTATTTCCGGTATGGAGCAAGCTCTACTCCGGTCTTTTTACAATTGGAGTCGATGCGTGCTATTAAATTCTGATGAGACACCGTAGTCCGGGTGATTTATTTTTTGTCAATTTTTTCAAAAAAGTGAAATGCATGTTAAATTTCCCCATAAAGTCACAAAAATGTTTTATTATCCAGGAGGGGGGAAAAAACTTGGCATGGGAGCCTACAGGAAATAGAAATGCAATCTACTAGTGATATATATTCCTCTGTGATCTGATACCGGGTGATATGCTATGCATCCAGGACTCGTATTTTCATGGAAATCCAGCGATGCAGCAGGCACTCGGCAATCTAAAGGCTCTGAGGTTCTTGTGGGCGCTGAAATGATTGACTCGGATACTGAGTTTGTAATCATAGGAAGCACTGGTATATGGGAGGTAAGATGTATCTAATTACCATAACAGGCAGTCCATCTTTCCTGAGATTCCCTTAACTCCTCTGATATTTATCCAGGCTATGAATAATCAAGAAGCAGTAAATCTCATCGGACACTTGGAGGATCCCCAGGAAGCGGCCGAGTGTTTGGCAAAGGAGGCTCTAACCAGAATGAGCAAAACCAACATTTCATGCATTGTTATTCGCTTTGATTAATACATGTTTGTTTTTTCCCGAGTCTTGATCTGGCATGTATGCAGTGAACTCTTTGAAGCAAAAGGAATATAAAAAAAAATCAATTACAGAAAATCACTATTTTAGCGTAGTATGATAATGCAATAGCCAAACTTGTCATTATCCATTCTGGCATGGCATAGGACCTAAAGCATGTGATAGACTGAACTGTTATTTCCCATTTCACTAAGAGCATTGAAACTTCTAAGAATTTCTTGTTCGGCTAAAATGCGGCACAGTATCAAATTTTCACTTTTGATTCAGTCAAGTAAGTTTTTATCGTTGCGTTTAAAAGTAACCAGATGCCAAGAGTGCAGATTCCACAGAAGTATACATATTCCTGCATTGCTTCTGGTCCATGGACAAGTAAACCAATCAAGATGGGCCATTACCTCCATTACTTGTCGGTTTAGAAATCATAAGAATCAAGATATCTATTCTACGTAAGCTATGCAGTGAAGACTTCTATCAATCTATGATCAGTATCATACTTCCATCAATAAGAAGAGGAGCAACGAGTCAACAACCTAATACATCAAAAGAACCTCGGAAATTGAAAGTGAATGTACACTGACCGATATACATGATGTCATTAACATACCTTTCTTTTAAAATACAAGACAGGAAAATCAAAGCACCACAGTGGTGCAAAACAAGACCAGCTTTCTGCTTTGGTACATCCACATATCAGCTATCAAGTAGTCATCTTCTTCTCACCTGACTTGCTTCGGAAGGGTGACAGCAATGAGAAATGGCGAGAAGCTGCAATCAAGTGTTTTCATCTTAGTGATAACTAAATCTATAAACAAGAAGAGTGTACACTGATGAGTTTGATGAAAACATAGGAGAGCTTACTCTTTTGATTGGAGCCAGCAGTAGGGGTCTCATCTTGAGAGATTAGATTCTTCAATGTATGAACTGGTGCAACCACAAAAAAAAAATGATAGTCAGCTTGTGGAAAGTACATGTGACTAATAATGATCAAAGGCTTTCGCTTGAATTAATTTATTTCTATAAAACTCATTCTTAGTTAGTTCTAACCATTAACATGGTCTGTGGTTTGCGACATGAATGATTTATAAATTATACTGGCAAGAGACATGGCCTCAGATGGTAAAACTAGAGATTACCCGATTTGTGTTACCATTATGAAATTTCTGGTATTACTCTTTGCAGAGTATTTCTTCAAGATATTCACTTTGCCGACCAAAAAATTAAACTAAATAAGGTACAGATGTGTAACATGCGCACAGTTCGTGCTCGCACATAAGTTTTTTGAGTGATTTCAGATATCTAAAAACAATATAGAAGTTGACACAATTTTTTATCTAGAAGAATGAAATGTTTCTTTCAAACTAGACTTGGCTGCAAGCATTTCAAGATTCTAGATCATTTGTTTACTGAAATTTAAACGTTTCCTGGATAGTCATATTCAGTGGAACTAACAAGCAATGGAAGGAACTCCAGATTTGACTATTCACTAAAAGCAGGGGGCAGAAGTACATTGCTTTTACCTTCACTAGAAGAAGCAGCGTTATCATCCATCTCGGAACCATTCAAGCTAACATTATCCGATTCTACATTACATTCACCTGCAGTATGGCTCTTTCTTCCAAACTTCAGCAATCGTCTAAACCCTTTAGATGATTCCTTTGCCTGAGGCTTCACTGATGCTTCAGGGATCTGTTCCAGTTTCAAGCTTTTTAAATCAGATACATGAACTTTAATTGTCTCTGCACCTGCTGAATGTGTCTGTAAGCTTGCTGGAGTTGCTTTGCCATGTTCAGAATTTTCAGTACAATGATCTTCCATAAAAGAGACCCGGGCATAAGGGGAATGGTAGGGCTTCTCAGCAATATGAGTGCTTGAAAGCTTTGGTAATTCTTTCTCTGAATGACTTGCATGTTCAGATGCAGCCTAAGAGCAGAAGATGTTACATAATAAACATCAACTCATGAAACAAGTTTCCAACACTGCCCAAAAGAAAATGAAATACTTCCAATTTTATGCTACTATGATCATTTCAAAACCACTGCCCACATAATCTAAGTCTTAAAACAGCAAGATGAATCTCACATGCCAGTTCTTTTAGGTGTAAAGCACATCCGTAACAGTACACAAACTACAGTAAACGTGGCCATAACCATTTCTAGCTCTCACTTACTTACCTCATGAGCTCTGGGGTGATTTGGTAATTGATGCTCAATGTGGTTTCTATCAATCCCATCCATGGTCAATGGTGAATCTGGCACTCGAATAGCAGCATAATCCACCACAGTCTCTGTCTTCTCCACTATTTTATAGTTATTAGAGTGTCCATCCTGTACTTCTATTTTCTGTTCCGATGCATGTACAGAGGGAATGGAGGGCTTCTCACACTCAAGTACAACAGTTTTCTCAATTATTGGATTGTCATCCCCATCACTCTGATGTGAGATTTTGTTGCCATTCTGTTTCAGTTCAGTGCTTTTAGAAGTTGAAATAGACTTACTTTTGTTCATCTTCTGTGAAATTTCTTTTGCTGCTGAATTGCCAGGGGCAACCTCATGCCTTTTAGTGGTTTTAGTTTTCAGTTCTGGAAGAGATGCCACCTTGCTTTTATCATGGTTCATCAGTGCAGATATTTTCTTGCTGTCAGCCCCACTGGATAATTTTGGCTTTGATACTGAATCAGTGTTCTGTGGTTTAATTGAAGAGGTATGATCCCTGCTACTTATTTTTGGCTCTGATAACCTCCTAATCCTGGTCATGGATGCCTTTGAATCAGGTGTCACACCACTGTTCTCTTTCTTTGGTTCAGACAATGATGATACTGACCGAGTTAACCTATTTCCAGCAGTGCTCGTTGTTCCAGTGCTCAATTTGCTGGACCTAGAGACTTTCTGAGAATCAACCGATCCTGCAGAAACAGTTTTGATGGAGAACCTTTGTAGAGGTGATGAGGATCCAGGCTCTGAATCACTGAATTTTGATCCTCTTTGGGAGCTTGGCGAAAGCTTTATTGGCAATTGTTTTCTGGTTCGCTGTGATGCTGTCTGAGCAGTAGTGGAACTGCCTCTGGCAGCAATCCTCTTTTGTCTCTCTAACTTCAAACCTTCCAGTCGTTTAATCTCTTCTTCTTCCTGAAAAGAAAGGAAATTCCATATCTGAGGATTACTCCAAATAAAGCTAGCAGGTAAAGGAGACAAATCATCCCCCTTGGGAAGATACAATTTAACCCATGCATATGGATGGTAATACAAAGTACAGGTAAGAGCCAAGATCAACACCCCGCTTTGCGGTAGGTGTTCCAACTTATAAGTTGAGTTGAGGTCTCATTAAAAGGACAAGGAAAAGTACCTTCTCTTTCTTTATTTTCTGGAGGTCAGCTTTAAATGTTCTTAGCCTCTCAGCACGTGCTTTTGCTTCATCCAAAGGACTTAACTTCGAAGGCTTTCCTTTCCTTATTGGTCCTACTGTCTTCTTCCTATCAGAAGTATCTGGAATGGGTTTTGATTTCCGGTCCTTTTCTGACTTCTTAGAGCCTTGCCCAGCTACAACCTCCTTATTTTTCTTATGCATCAAAGCCTGCATTTCATAATCTAAAGCAGGATCATAACCAATTGACCCCTTTTCTGTCCCGCGCTCAGGCATCAAACTTAAATCATCTGGTTCATATTTTACTTGGCTCCTGTTAGATAAGTTCTCTGTCCTCTGAACTGTTGATGGGAACTCAGACTCCACATCGATTGTGTTTCTTCCCTCATTTCCAACTTGATCAAGTGACATTGACCTAAGTGACACTATGTATGAATCGTCATCGATATTGATGGATGACCTCTTGTCAAGATCATTTTTTGCAGTCTCAAATCCATTAAGAGCACGAGGATCTGATGCTGAACTTCTATAACCTGACCTGTTTTCTTGTCCATGAATTATAAAATCATCATTTGCATTCATCCTATATCGACCTCTCCTCCCATCTATTTCTGCAGACTCTAGATCCATTTGACCATTTATAAACCTTCTATCATCATTAGGCTGACCCATTTTTCTGGATAGCAACAATTCATCTTTTGATGCCTTAGTCATGCGGGTCAAGTTTCCACTAATTTTCTGCATAACTGTCACATCCCCTTCTTGATTATCAACTGGATCTCGTCCATCAAAAACTAAAGGATCATCACACATTGTATTTTGTCGCCTTGCTTGAACATTCTTTTCCATTGCAAACATACCTTGGTCAACAGCACGTTCAGCTTCATCGGCATCTTTCAGCAAATAATTTTGAAATGCTGTCCAGTGTCCACCATCCTCCTTCCCATAAGATGTTCCAGCCATATCTGATAAATTCAGTTCATCTGTAGATTTTGTATGGCTTCCCTTCCTTTTTAAGGATCTCAGAGAGTTCCTATGCTTCACATTTGGAGCTGTGTCTGATAAAACTTCATCTTCCTTGTCATTTTCAGAACCAGAAGCTGATTGTGATTCACTACCAGATGAATCCTGCGTCTTTGAAGTGATGTAGTTGAGGTTCCGAATAACAACTGTGCCTGATTGTTTTTTACCTGAACGACTTCCCTTCCTCCCTCGTCCTCGAGCTCTTGAAGTTTCCTTCTCCAATTCTGCCTCATCCTGTGATCCTGTTCTCAAAGCACCCACTTCCCAAGCTTCAGGTTCATTGTTGCTATCCATAGAATGCCTTCTTTGCCTCATCCTTTGACCAGCATGGATTTTAGGATCCTCGGCTGATGGATATGGTGGTTGAAAAACTGGGTTATTGCCCGGATAATTCTGGTAGTAAGGAATGCCTTGCATGGGATACCCTGGAAAGACAGGCACTGCTCCAGGTGGAGAATGAATGGGCCAGGGAGGGAACATAGGATGCAGAAACTGGCCTTGAAAATATTCCTGTTGGCCTGGTGATGGTTGCTGGTCTGTTGGAGGCCTCTCATCTAGCAGATTGGTTGAAAATCATCTTCAATTGAATTTTTGAAGAAAACAAAGGTATAAATGGAATATAATGCCACAAATAAGTACACCAAGGACATTCCAAGTTCAACGATTCTTCATCAAGCATGCTTATAAGAAAATTTTAACCAAGAGGACCTGTCTTTTAGTTCAACTTATTTTTAGCCACTATTGGAACACCCTAATTGAGTTGACCCCAATAGCCACAACTTAATTCTTATACAAAGACATTCTGTAAAATACGAAGAAGAAAAGATGCACAATAACAAGAAGACAATGGCATTTCCCTACTAGCATGCAATGTATCAAGCACACTGAGGCATTAGTGACTTCAAGTGAAGTAAATAGAACCTACATTTCACATGTTTAGGAATCTAACTAAAAGTCATGAGGTAAAATAAAGGTATCATTTTTAAACAGAACTATACATATTCTGATATTTTGAGGAGGCATTACTGAGGAGAGAATTCCTCCAATCTTTGACAATGCATATCCATGAGCCCTCAAAAATGTAACAAGATGTCCATGAGCCCTTTAAGTTAGCCAGTCCAGCAGATTACACTCAGTTGCTTGTTTTAGGTGATAGTAAGGTTGTGGTCTTTTCTTAGGCTTTTCCACTCCTTGAGTGGGTTCCTTAAATCAGATTTGTTGCACCCTTTCCCACACCCCGTGACATTTAATTTCCATCAGAAAGCGAGACATGAATTTAAGTGGCTATGATAATAGAATTTCAATTTTAGAGAACTTCTTGCATTTAAGCTCATACCTGCATTTGGGTCAACACCTGCTTTCCTGTTACTATCAGGAGTTTCAGGCCATGACTTGTTGATAGTATCAGAAAGAATGATGCCTGGTGCATTCATGCCAGACATTTCAGCTGCCTCAATTTCAACCCACTGGCCAGTTTCATGCTTTCTTTTCCATAATTCCATAAATCTTACACAAGCATCCCTGTTGACATTGACGAATGAAACCACAATAGAGATTATTCTCTATGAAATATAGATAAACCATGGACCAATTTAGGCCAACATGAAAACAAAACAGAGAGAATGATATGAATAAAGAAAGCTATTTACATCAAGCGTACAGCTCCAAAACTTTCAGCAAATGACATTAAATGTGCCATGTGATCAATGTCAAAACCAGCAGCTACAGCACGCGCAAAGGCCATGCCCTGCTCTTTCTGCAGAGAAGTTTTTCGTGTTTCCAGAACTTTCAGAAGCTGAACCCTAGTATAGAGAAACCAAAAGCAGTATTTGATTAAAACTCTTGCTTGCACTGTTGAATCTGCATGACCAATGGATTGCACTAGCAGAGATGCTAGCAGTCATCAAACTATTAAATTTGACATGGTACTAGTCTAGCCACTCATCATCAACTAACATTTCAAATTTTACAATTATTATTGTAATTTCAAGAATGTGAACAACACACACTCCTTAACAGCAAACTTTTTGGTATTCTGTGAATCTCCATGTCGATGACTGAAAATGAAGTCAATATAGAGGTTATGCAGAACAAGAAAGTAAGTAACCCGCAATAAGATTCGCTTCTTGGCACATGTCTTGAAAACCATGGGTAGAAGACAATGATGATGAAATTTGCAGTAGGGAATTGAAGTGAATATGGTAATACCTATAACAGCAATTTGCCCCCTGAACTTTTAGGAAATTGTAATGAAGAGTCACATGGAGAATTGTTAAGTTTGAGTAAAAATTTAAACTACTGCTCAAAATTATTGACTTCTTTTTCATCATAATCTTGTTTTTTGTCACTCATGACAGCAATGAAGATTGTGAATTTCTTTTTCACTGTCCAGTTACTCAAGGTAATAGGATACATACTTGGAATTTCCTTCCTGCACAGTCAACCCATTTGCTTCTGGTGGATGTGAGCCAGGCTGCCAGGAAGCAAGGAGACGCAATTACAAAAAGAAAATGCCAATAATTCATTATGTGATCAGGATTATTCAATGAGCAATTATTACCTTGTAAAGGACAATGGCTTTTTCCTCACTAGAATCTGTTGTAGGCCTGCTACCTGTCAAAAATCATCCAATATAATCCAAAACCAACAAAAAACAGCACCACGGACTAACAATTATATCTTAATCATTTAGTTCTGATGATAAAAAAAACTTGATCAAACATTTTACTAGCATTGCAGCAACTGCTTAAAGGCAAGACAAAACTGAAAAAGAAAATCATGTTCCCTCTCCTCCTACCCACAAGAAAGGATATAAATAAACCAGTTTAGAGAGTAAATTATGAAAACAAGAAGTGCAAGACAACCATAAAAGAGATTTTGATACAAAGAGGAACACGTCACCAAAATTCTTCTGCAACACTACCTTCAATGCACTCTGCAGGTTTTGCTCGATTATCTTCTACCTGAGAATTAAAAAAAGACAAAAAAATTAAAACCCAATTCAAGTCTGACTTTACATCACGAGGTACTTCGGGATTGTACTTACCGAGCTTAATCCTATATCATTGTTGCTCTGAATTGCAATTCCTTTCTCAATCTGCAAGATCTCAGATTCTAAATTGTAAACTCGTTCCAAGACCTCTGGTGTACTCACAAAGCGAACAAACCTACAAGAGAAAAGAAACTAGTTTGCAACACCAATTTGGAGGCAATTTGAAACCAAGATTTGCTTCAATTTCACTTGAGAAGCTCAAAACTAAACTCTGATTGAATAAAACTGCCACTCTAATTGTGATTAAGAAATCAAACCAATTACATTATTAATTATGAAGTAAACAGCAAGTGACAGAAAGTTCAAACCCTCTATCACAAAATGGTCATTTGGCAATAGATGAGATAGGAAAGAAAAAAATTCAGTACTACCACCACTACAGCGATTATAAATAACATATAACAACAATTGGGGAGAAGCATTGGGAAACAGTGTGAACCTCTCAAATGTTCCTTTCGTGAACCATGCTGCATCAGTTCCAGGCTCAAGAATAATTGAGTAGCCCCCCTTGGACAATTGATCCTGAGCAGTTTTCAAGTGGTCAAGAAATGGCTGTACCAACCCTGAAGCTATTTTCTCTGTCTTCCCATTCACACATATAATCAAATCACACCTGATAAATAACACAATAAAACTCAAGTTGATTTTCTCCAGAAAAAATTACAACCCCGTATTCAATGAATTAAACTCTAAAATGTTAACTAGTAAAGCTTCAAAATTTGAAAATAATTAGCAGCTAAATGGTAACATGAAATACAACATTAGTTTTATCATCTACTCATAAAACCAGATCTTTAAAGAAGCAAATGGTTTCGAATGAATATGGAAATCAACTCAGAAACTCAAAAAAGAAAACCGATTTATGCTGGTACTCAAGCATTGAGTGAGTTATATTTTTCTGAAAATGAATAAAAGGAATAATAATATATATATATAACTACTTAAAGTTACACAAAACTGTTACAGGTACTGGAACAAGCTAGCTAGCTACGCATGCAAAGGAAGTAGAGTGATGGAAGAGAGTAAATTACCTGGTTCGAGTTGGAGTGAGTTGAAAAATGGCCGAATCAAGCCGAGTTGAAGACTTCATTCTTGACAAAACTGGTCTTTGATGGCATAAAAAATGAGATCAAAAGGGAGGGAGGGGAGAAAGAAAGATGCAACAGAAAGAGAGTCTGTTTAAGTAAGAAAGAAAAGATTAATTTGCTAAAAATTCAGTAATTCATAAAGGTTTGGCTCTGTGAAAAGAAGAGAGCTCTAAAAGAAGGAAAGTTGCAGCAGAGAAACCCAACAGAGAGGAAAGAATGGGGTGGAGAGAGAGGGTTTGCTTTGGATACCAACTGGGCAGTGAGAAACTTGGCTGCGAGATAAAAAAAAGTATGACGTTAGTGTGGCAGGTGTGAATATAGGAAATGACCGAGGGTAATTTAGAGAAACTGAACTAATGCTGACGTGAAGGGACAGGATAGTAACAGGGTTGGACTTTGGACACCGATGTCCGAGACTTTTAGATTTGAAATTACTGCTGAAGCCTCTGTTTATCAACGTTTTACCGTTGATGCTTGATGGTGATGGATGGCTCTCTGCACCAAAATGGTCATATCATTATGGTTGATATATTTTATTTTTTTAATTGAAATGAAATGTTTTGATTTTAGAATATTTTGGCATGTTATTTTAGGATTGTATTATTTATATATAATTAAATATATTAATTTTAAAAAGTTCAAATTAAAAAATAAAATTATTTAGAATTGTATAATTTAATTAAAAATATAATTAAATGATTTTTCTGAATAAAATTATGATCATGTATAATATTACAAGAATGTCAGCATCAATTTCGTAAAGTCATTACATTCTTTGATTATTCTGAAATTTTAACATAATATATATAAATATGTCAAAAGACTCCTCGTAAAATTTCATCTCAATTTAACTATTAAATTAAAAAATATAATTGATATTGTAAAATTATTTATTATTAAAAAAAATTATTTAATCAAAACAGAACAGACAAAATAAAACCGAAACATTCCAGCCAATATTTAACCAAAAATCCAAAACAAACCAGAATTTAAATTAAGATAAAAACAATATCATATTATTTCATTTCTGTTTGTGTTTCCTGTTCATGGGTGGAGCTAGGATTCCCTTAGTTGTACTTTAATTTGAAAACATTTTTAGTTTTCTTTTTCAATTAATTTCCCATGCAGCTAGATGTATTTATTTGGTGAGTTACAGTAAATTTGTTCGAATAAAACAAATCAGTTGAAAAAGTTCCGTAATTATTTTTTTATCAATTGTTTAAACATTTTCTATAGCTTTGGAAAAATATATTTCTAGAAAAAAAAACAAATGATGTATCTTAATTATCAGCCTATTAAAAATAAAAATAAAAATAATATAAAAATTGATCATGATTATCCCAAGTTAGCATGATGACCCATTACCTCAATAATTAATGTTGAGTCGACTCAGAATATCATGTCAAATTCATAGTTCAAATTATAAAATTAAAATAACTTTATAAATATAAAATTATAATTATAATTTTTTTTTTAAATCATTCTAAGTTTTTAAACCTATGACTCGAGTCCTTAGACTCAAAGTATTCTATTTGAAGAAAAAAATATTAAATCTAATTTTCAATCAATAAAATATTGAAATGTAAAAATAAAAAAAAAATAAACAAAAAAATAGTAATTAAAGGAATAAGGATCAAAATTAAAATACAAAATGAGTTTTATATATGATTGAAGGGTGAAATTAAAAGGAAAATTCAATCTCACATAGAATAAAAAAATAAAAAATAATGAGGATAAAAATTGACATGAAAAATAAAAATATTTTTTGATTGAAGAGCAAAATAGAAAAAAATTACAAAAAAATAAAAAATAGAAATCAAAACAGTGAGGGCCAAATCAAAAATATAATATATTCAATTTGGATTGAATGACGAGATTAAAAACTAATAAAGCTTTAACAAAAAGGTCATTGACAATAATTAAAAATCAAAAGAACTATGATTATTTAAAAAAAACATTATATAACAAATCAAGATGGAGAAATAAAATTGAAAATAAATAAAACTCTTATAAAAAAAAGGATGAGAGTTGGAATAGCAACAATAAAGAGGGACATGATGTGATTTTTATAACAGAATCAGTATAATTAAATAATATAATTTTGTCCCATATACATATAAAATGATAAATTTGAAGCTTACATGCAGAAATCGGAGAGACAACTGCAGTTTCAAGCAAATTGTACAAGCTGACAAAAATTCTCGGCAATGGGGTGGAGATGTTCAATGTATGTACGAAGTGCAGGTGCTTGAGAAATTTCAATGGCATCGCAGACGGTGCATCTACTAGCATCTCTAATTAATAAATATAATAATTAGAATATTTCTTGCAATTATCTTATCAGAGCATCGAAAAATCATGTTCTTGCTGTGGTGGGGCTCTAATTTGTTTATTTTCCTTGCTCATTATTCGGGACTGCCAGCCTTCTACCTTCCCTATATGTTATGAAAATATTTTTAAAAAAAATAATCTAATTTTTTTATTTTAAATTAAAAATATTTAGTGTTTTTAATCATTTTAATGTGCTGATGTTCAAAATTATTTGTAAGAAAAATATATTATTTTGATGTATTTCTGAATAAAAAATACTTTTAAAAGCAACATCAACCATACTCCAAAACAATCACTCTAGAACCAGTTAGCAAAAAATATAAAAAAAAAGAAGAAAAGTAAATAGATAAATTAGTAAGATTATTAATATTAAATATTTTCACTAATTTAAATACTCGTGAGATTCATCAAGATATACACCAGCTAATATTAAATATTCACTAATTTAAATACTCGTGATATTCATCGAGATATACACTAGCTAAAACTGATACTAAAAACATTTCATATCATTCATTCAAGGTCAGTCAGCCGGTAAATAATAAGGATGATGAATTCGTTACTAATAAGTGATTAATATTCATGTCCTCTATAAAAAAAAATCTTCAATTCGAATTGTTTAAAAAATAAAGTTTCTGATGTTAAGTAAATAAATAAATTAGTAAGATTATTAATATTATTCCATGTATACTTATTAATTTCTTATCTTTCCCAACCTTCTTCGACTCTGACTGCTTTGACTATGACATCCTCTATTATAAATTCTTGACGTCGAAGATCCATGGATTGGTAGAAAAAAAACCCACCAAACCAAACCCTAGCTACAATACTAGACTTTTATTTATTTATTTATTTAATCACTTAAATTGCCAACAAAGCTGGATAATGGATAGAATTGTAATGGATTTCACTTTCATATTATTCTTGATAAATGCATTTAAGACTTAATTTATTTCATGTCATGTATGCAGGGGGTAAATAAGGCAACTAGCTTGCTTTGTCGTTTTTCGAAAGCATATTCCCATGTTTTGAAGTGAAGCCCCATATGACTGCTAGGGTTATATTATACTTATTAAATTTGGAAATACATGTTTGGCCTCTTTCTCCTACTTTTTTTTGTCCACAATCCATACCATACTGTTGTTCTGTGGAGGAAATACACCCAACCCTTTGAAAAATACAAGAACAAGTCAAAAAGCTAAACACAAGGGCAACCCAACTAATTATTTTATTCAAGTGTTATAGGTTTACATTAAGAACATAAATACCAAAAACATGTCCCTTAAGAATTTCAATCGGTTTGGCTTGCTAGCCTGTTACATGGGGAGAAGGGCAGAGCCCCATTAAGCAAAGAAACCCTTCCTCAACCCTCTAGCATTTAAGATTTAGAAGTGTTGTTGCGGTAGCTTTTAAAAATGTTTTTTATGCCGAAATATATCCAAATGATATTTTTTTTATTTTTTAAAAATTATTTTTGACATCAGCACATTAAAATGATCTAAAAACACCAAACCGCATGTTTTTAAAATGAAAAAAAAAAAGGAAAAGCACCAAACCGCCGGTTTTGCCACATTGCCACTAATTCACGCCATTTCATGTGTAAAATTCCAAGTTAATTTTTAATATAATAAATGAATGTATCTGTATTTAATAAAATAAATTTAAATATAATTGAATCAATGAGTTGTAAGGTTGTTAATAGCAATGAGATACTAAAATGCAAAACGCCAGTATCTATTTTAAAAACAAAAAAAGGTGATTATGTAAATATTTTAAAACTACAAAATCTCTCTGAAATATTATAGAAATTTTAAAAAATATAAATTTAAAATAATGAACAAAATGATTTTAACAAGTAGATAAATAGCGTGTATTAATTTAAATAGACATGGAAAAATATTTTGGAATAGAAAATATATGTAAAAAAGGGAGAGTATCGAATAAAGTTTTTAAGAAGAAGAGTAAGAGGGAGAAGTCAAATGTTGATGGGCTTGGTCAACTACTCAAGCATTGGCATGTGTTAGACTTGTAAATATAGACTTACACGCCTAAGCTTATATTGTTTTCATTTATGATAAAGTTGTACTTTTAAAAAATAAAATAAAATAGATAATACGTTATTTGATGTGATAAATAGCGTGTTATTTATTGTTAAATTATCATCTCATGTGGCTAAAAACCATTCAAAGGTCAATTTTTATTTTTTTTACTTTTGGAAAAAAAAAAACTCATTTCAAACATTTGTTTTCAATGAAAACACATGGAAAAACCCTAAAAAATCCAATAATCCATTTATGATTTTAGAATAGAAAAATTAAGCTAAAAATCACTAAAAACATTGAATTATATATAATAGTTTTAAAAGTCAAAACACATCAAATTAAAAAAAATAGGTCATGCCAAAACTAAAAATCTTCATGAGCTCATGGTTGTGTGTTTTTTTTAAAGCAATTTTAAGGTGAAAAAACAATTAAGTAAAACTCATCTCACGAATGAAACCTATTAACACCAAAGTCAATAGTTTTAGTGGTCAAAATTAGTGTTTATTGTGATTTTCTTTCTTTATCGCTAGAATTCACTAACTTCTTTTAAAAAATAAAAATAAATAAATTATTTATCAAATCTTTTTTTTATTTTAAAAATTATAGGGATCCAATTATTATACTTCAGAAAGTATGAGGATAAAATCAAATATTTTTCCAGGAAGTTAAAAAACATCACTCATCTTTTTCACTTTGGTCTTTCATCCTCCATTTTCTTACAATGATTTTAGCTAAATTAACCTTTAATTAGATCCTTAAAAAAACAAAAAAGAAAAGAAAAACAGACAAAAGAAGAAGAAAAACTCACGTGCACGCTGAACCCACACTTGCCCATTGAGAGTGTATTTACAGTAGAATATGCGAAGAAGCAATATTCCCCCCTGTATTGTTAATAAAGACAGGCACGTGACTTATTAAAAAAATAAAAATAATTATAAAAATCAAATACGAGACTTCATAAATCTACATTACTCCAATTAAAAAGGCAATGAATTTATCCCAGGAAACAATCAGCCACAAATCCTATTCTCTTTAAACCTGCTTGTTTTCAACTTTATTATTATTAAAAATGATTTGTTTTTATGTTTTAAGAATATTTTTTTGTTTCATTTTTTTAATATTTCTGGATTATTTTATTTTTGATATACTAATATTAAAAATAAATCTGAAAAATAAAAAAAATATTATTTTTATATATTTTAAAAATAAAAAATAATTATCATTACAGTGAAAAACCAACCGTTAATATCCGCCGAACGATGAACTAAGTTGAAAAAACAAATATTGGGGTATTCGGGTTAGCTTACACGTACCTCAACTACTTCTCAGACTCACTAAATATCCTATAAACCTAATGAGCAAGTAAAACACCATAGGATGATAAACATGCATAATAAAACTTGAACCCGGAGCTTTGTCAGTAGAACCCGTATCATTTTTTGTTACAAAAAGTCAAACTTCTGGCTCTCCAATCTCCATTTGTTTGTAAAGTTTCAAGCTCTTGGGATTTATTTCAACAAAACTTCTATTGCAAGGAAGAAAAAATAAATAAAATTCAGATGAGTATGGATTTGATGCAACTGTGATGTAGAGTTTTGAGCTGTGCACAGCATAAGAATGCTAAAAATATATATTTAATTATAAGAACAAAATCAATGAGCAGAGTCAAACAGTAAAAAGTCAACTTTTAGATCTTGTATTATATCCACTTCTAGTAATCCAGATTAGTCCTTTAACTTATTTTCTTTTCAACATGGACTGGTAAACATCTCGGGTTAACATGCCAGATGAGGACAGGTTTGAGAACTATGCCAGCACACAAAATAAACGCTAGCTAATATTATAGATATAAAATATTGACAATATTGCAAAATGATTTCTATGATCCTACTTGATAATAATGAAAAATTAAATGAAATTTAATAAACATAATATCTAGAACATGTTTTAAGTCACCTAAAGAAAAATACAAAAAAGACCAATCAATAAAATATTGAATTACCAAGAAAAAAGGGGTTGAACCTTTTCCTTTGTTGTGCAATTTAATGCCCGTTTGGGAGTATGGTTGAGACTGATTTTGAAAGTATTTTTTGTTCAAAAATACATCAAAATTATATTTGTTTTTGTTTTTTAAATTATTTTTGACCCCAACACATGAAAAGGATCTAAAAACACTAAAAAAAATTAATTTCATGTAAAAAAATAGAATAATTAAAAAAAAACACTTTTGAAACTCAATGCCAAACAGGACCTCGATCTTTGATATTTGCAAGAAAAAAAAGGGCTAAATATTTATCTATTATTCAAATTCAGTCTATAACTTTAATTGTTTTAAATTATTATAAAACTATTTTTTTTTTCAAATTTAGCATCAATAGAACAAATAGAATTTTTCTTGATATTACGAGATCTCATAACCTAGGCATGCAAGGCATAATAAACCACTAGCTCAATCCCAAATAAATATAACTTTAAAGGACCAAATTGAAAAACAAATGAGAGACCAAGACTATTACAACCCACAATATTTTCTCTTCTTGGTGAACAATAAAACCACCACATCACTTACTTTTTTAGTTGGAATTGAGTCCCATGGAATTAATTTCTACCTAAAATTACAAAACAAAATCATTTAATTTTAGTGTTTTTAAATCATTTCATGTGCTGATGTTAAAATTAAATTTTTAAAAATAAAAATACAACATGTTAATATATTTTTGAAAAAAAATATTTTAAAAAATAACTTCAACCATACTTCAGCACTATGTCATTCCATGTGAGATTCAATATGGTCTATGAGAGCTTGTGTGCTCGTAAGCACATGGTCCCATATTCGACAAGCGATCTGTTAAAGGAGGTGATGGCCTTTTAGAGCCACGTTCATGGCTCAAGCTCCACCCATACCCAACCTTGGATCATAGGGTCGCGTACATACAGAGAGCAGGCATGGAATTAAAATCTGCATAGATTCGAGTAATTTAATGCTATTAATTTCTTTTTCCACCATGAAAATACAGAGGAGGGGTGCTAATTAAATGGAATTATGAAAGTGGGAATGGTTTGACGCCATTATGCAGCTGTTGATTTTGAGTCGAAACGATCGCGAGACGTTATGATTGAAATTTAACTAGAATTTCCAGAAAATACCGGAAATTAAAACCGAGTCAACTAAATCACCAAGTCAACTGGTTTTTAAATTTTATTTTTTAAATCCAGCTCAATTTCAACCATGAATTAAACAGAAACACTGATATGAGTTTTACGACTACACTTTAAGTGATTGTTTGAGAGTTTAATTAATATTTTTTAATTGCCCCAGCATCATGTTTAACTGACCACTTTTCTTGGCGGCGCACCATAAATTTCTTTTTTAAGGGTGTTTTCTTCGTTTTTATATATTTTCAAAAAACACTCTAGTTTTAGAGTATATTAAATGATTTTCATGGAAAAACTATTTCAATATATTTTTAAATGAAAAACTAATTTTTTTAAAAAAGCACATTGAACAACAATACCAAACACCAACCATTATCAATCACAACATGTGTTCTAATTTAAATGGAAGATGGGCAGAGTGATAAATACCGTCCAGGAGGATGGGCAAAGCTCACAAGAGTCTATTAGGTACAGTTTTCAGCTTTTGCATGAAAATACGAGTGCATTTATTTGTGCTACAAGCATCTCAAATATATAAACAGTTCCTACCCGCGAAATGATTCTTCTCAGCTCGCTTGACCTTTGAATGGCAAATCCCCCGGAGAGATACAAGATGAGTCCCCGTCTTCCACTGATCTTTTGCTGTGAAGGGAACCTGATAGTTGGGTGTGAATATACAGAGCAAATTACCATTGTAGCCCCAACACTGATGGAAATACACAAGGGAATTCTGACTCCTTACACAAGCAAGTCTCCGAACCAGACAGATGCAGTGCTTACTTCCTCTTTCCTCTTCCAATAGACAGGAGTTCAAAGCTCCTGAGTGTATCATCGCGACCACCTCTTGCGGCCGGAGCACGAGTAAAGGAAGATGATTTTGACTCAAACCCAGGTTGAATCCTTTGGGTTGTTGACAGGCGACCATTGCTCGAGGCCAGCCGGCTTGATCGATTCTCACTAGGCTCGCCAGAAGAGCTTGGTCGACTGCTTGATATTACAGCCCTCTTTGAAGTGCTGCCATTTCGAGAAGATGACTGGGGCCTTTCCGAACCAGGATGCTGTAAAAGGGAGAGGGGAATAGGTAAGAAACAGTAGGTAGGTGAAAAGTTAAAACTTAGAAAAAAAGGTCAAGCAACTCAACAAAGTTAAAAAGACATAATTTCTCTTGCACTACTCACCACATCCTTTGATGATGGCACATCATCTGATGACCTGTGCCTGGACCGATCACCGTGCATAGCATGTCCAGAGCTATTCTTTCGAGCAAATGCTTCAACTGCACCAGAGAATCTGTCTCGAATTTCCTGGCCTACTGGACAAAAACAAATCGTGTCAAGTAAAACATGAGAAACTAGCCTGGAATCTTCTCTCTTTTTTTTTTGACAGAGGTGAGGGGGTAACAAAATAGCACCTCAAGTAGTGCCCCACTACATATCAAAGCCATACAGGAGAATACCAAACAAAGCAGCAAATTAATTACCCATTAACACTTCAGATAAATAAGCCTAGACATTCATCTAGCATTTCACTTGGACAAAAAGAACAAAACAAAATAAAAATTGTTTGCAAATTTTTTAATGAAAAATCAGAACAGACCTGAAGGCCATTCTACTCTTTCAGCGGATGATCCGGGGTTTACAGCTGGTTTTCCACTTGGCTGTTAAAAGAAGAAAGAAATCAAGAACACAAGAAAGACACGTTAAGAAATATTTTTCTACATAAATGAGCCAAAACAAATTAAGGGATACTAACTCGTGATCTAGAACTGGAGCCAATCTGCGGGTACTTCAATATAGTCCAGTCAAATACATAATCAAACTGATACCCTGCAACAGTTTAGAAACCTAGATTAGGTTCTAAAATCTGGCAGAACTCCAAACTCACAATTGAATTTAGAATTCCAGCAACATATTTAAAATCATAAATAACAAGTGAACAATAGTTAAAAGCATCAAATATTGAGGGGCGTGAGTAAACCTTCTCGAATAAACAAGTCACGGAATAGTCTCTTCAGGTATGAATAATCTGGTTTGTCTTCGAATCGCAGTGAGCGGCAATAATGAAAGTAAGATGTAAATTCTGAAGGATAGTTTTTGCAAAGGACCTGCAAAGTAACCATTAATACTTCATATCCTGCAACCATGATGACCATTTAAAACATTGATAAAGACAGGCTATTTGTTACGTAATTCTTCAATTGTGATTGTATACAGTATGCAACATCACAATAAACAAGGCCTGGAGCAAGCAGGTTGCAAAAGAAAATGATGGTGTACCTCTACAGGAGTAAGCATCTTCTTTTCACTGATCTTGTCATATTTCTGTTTTTTAGTGCCAGCTTTCAAGCCCTGCCATGGAAGGCTGAAAACCAAAGAAAAAGGATCAAACATATATTAAGATTTAAAATAGGAGCGTAAAGCAAGTCAATTAAGTTCTTAACCTTCCCCTCAAAAAATACATAAGTACATAACCAAGAGATTCCAGATCATCTCTTCTGCTTTGCTCTGCAAGTAAGAATGACATAACAATAAGGTCAAATGTAAAGCACAGTTAAATTGAAAAATGTTCAAGCAACATCCAGCAGCCATCTTATAGTTATAATCAGTTTACTCACCAACTCCAAGATGGGTATTAACACTAGCATAGCGAGCTGTGCCTGTGAGATTCTTGTTTTCCCTGTAACAAAAACTTGAATATGTTCATGAGACAATGGAAAGAGTATTGAAAAGTGGAGGAGAAAATGTCATTATCATGTATGTACACCACAGAAAAGAGGTCGAACTAAATGGACGTGAACATGTGCAGAAAAAAACAATGACAAATGGAGACGCTGAATGTTCCCAGGCAAGTGGGCTTTAAGGCATAAAAATCATAAGCATGAAAAGGTTGCCTGAGCCAACTCTACAAAAGCAAACATCTTTAGCACTGGCATTTTTTAAGAACAAGATACCAAGCAGAAGATTTCCTGTGCAGAGCTTTATAGCGTCAATTATAGAACCCATCTGAATATGCATGGACAACTCATAATGATGGTTTACCAGCAATAATAATGCTAAATTCAACTCATAACACCCTTTTTTCTGCACATTATTTTTTCCCACAAATTTCAAGCTTCCATTCACAGGTGATTGTGATAAAATGTAGCTGGAATTTTGTGATCATAATTTTCAATCACAACTGATCAGACAAAGTATGCATAAATGGATTAGAAACACAATAAAACTATTCAGGTATGATTCCACTCTAAAGATGCATCGAATACTCAAAAGTCTGTTCCAAGACCTCCATTTTTCCTCTAAGAAGAAAAACAACAAAGTGCTATCTCTTTCCTGACTTTTTTTATTTTTTTGAAATAGACTAAAACATGACAAGGACCCAGCCTGCAAGGAAATGGATCCTCACAAATTATTATGAAACTTCATAAATGAATCCTAGATAAGCATGAGCTTTGTAGTCCTGAATACTACATCATAACATAACCATGGGTATGCATATTGAACATAAAATACTTCATGTTTGCTGCACCAGGCTATAAGTGAACATTTGAACAAAAAGCACGAGCTAGGAGGGAGAGTAAATTTGCATGATCAAACCAGTGGATCAAAAATGGTAAAGATACAGGATGCAAGAGCATAAGAACTATAACACTTTTACCTATATGATATATGCTTGTGTGTTTGCAGATCCCTATACTTTTTTCCAAGGCCATAGTCAATGATGTAGACCTGTGTTTCAGAGGAGAATGTAGCAAGGAAATGATCAGCAAAAACTATCAGGGAATCCGAAGATATATTGCATAACAGATATAAGAACTAAGTTTTCACACGGCTAGGACATTCAGTACCACAGTTCAAGATTGAATACTGCTTTAATGAGTCAACCTCATGTGAGCTTTGTTAGATGACAAGTGCCACTTAAATAGCAAAGTACTCATTTCTCTCCAAGGTTCTCTATGCTTTACCCAATGAATTTCAAATTAAAACCTCAAAAATTACAAAAAAGTTTTTCCCTGTTGAAATATTCTCTGTTCCCACAATTCTGAAAGAGTAAGTTCAAACCATCACCATATCCAACTGTATCTAAATTGGTAATAAGAAAAATGAAAAAGACATACCTGATTTGCTTTGCGCCCTAAACCCATCAGAAAGTTGTCGGGCTTGATGTCACGGTGAAGAAAACCCCTAGAGTGCATATATTCAACTCTATTTATCTACATTATAAAATGATGCAAGAACGCAAAGTTTAATAGAATGCATGTCTTTCTTAACGATCAGTATATATTGTTTAGTGAGGCAGAGCTTTCTTGAAAACAGGCATACTTACTAATTGATCTGCAAGCATCAACACTGTTTTCAAAGATAATTTCCGATTGCAATAATTAAACAAGTCTTCAAGGCTTGGTCCAAGAAGGTCAATAACCATGACATTGTATTCACCCTCAACTCCAAACCATTTGAGATGAGGAATACCAGCTTCACAGGGAAAAAAAGGAAAGAAAATAAATCAGTTGACTTTGGCTCAAGAGAAAAATAGACATATCAGCTACCAACAGAAGAAAAGAAGAAAGAAAGAAACCCACTTCCTCCTTGAAGTAGCATGTATAGTTTTGATTCATAATGAAGCTGAGGGTGCTTGGTTTTCACAGATTCCTGGGGAAATCATAAGAATATGCATCAGCTACAAAATCAAAAGTGCATATTGCACTCTATTATATCATAAAAAAATGTAAACATGAATCTACATGGATTTATATTAACAAAAAAGGCCAAAACTTCATATTAAACATCCACTAAAAAAAATTCCTGAGTAGGCTTGACATCACAGCATGCCTTTTCCCTCAATAAGTACAGCATGCCTTTTCCCTCAATAAGTACAGCATGCAAAGTCCCAAAGCTCAAAAGCACACCAGCTGCAAACTCAAAACTCTTTCCAGTATATTTTGCTCACCATAACAGTACATAATCAAATGAAAAAAATTAATTCTTCTATGCTTCTGATCATCACACAATAAACCTAAAGCATCACCAATGAACAGCTTCCAATGTCTAAAACACAGTATTTGATGTTTCCAACCAGTTCAAATAAACCTCAGTCCGATGCTAGTCAGAGCAGGGTAAAAAGAATCACCAACAAAAACAGAAAACTTGACATTTTTTTATTCATGGTTCCCTGGGGTTTAAAAAACATAGGATAGAGCAATATTTAGCATGTCACTGGGAGGGTCATTCAGTAACATAAACATAACAAAATAATTGAGGAAAAAATTAGCTAGCTATTGAGACAACAAGAGATGCCATCCACTTGAACAACCAAAATCCATAAACTCTCTTAATTAAAAAACTAACTAAATTTATCAGAACTAAAAGAACATCTAAGAAAAGAGAAATAAAAGCAACTCCCTATCATCAACTATAAATGACCGTTTCTAACAGATGGAAACAAACATGGTCACCGGCCGTCCAGAGTAGCAAAACATGAAAGCCTAAACAATTATCCAGCAACACATGAATCAAGAAACAACAATCTATAAAACAAGATAGCATATAATTTCTAAGAAGGTAACACCTACCAACTTAACAGCCACTTCTTCTCCACTCTGTACATTAATACCTGCAAACAAACAAAGAGAAAAATAACAGAAACCCAAATAAGGACACACAGAGGAAAGAGTGGTCAAAACACTTTGGATGCTACTGAATAAACCCTAAACTTGCATACCTAAATAAAGTTCACCAAAGGATCCACTACCGATCTTCCGGCCAAGTTTAAACTTGCCACCAATCACATGATCCATGATCTAACAGTCTGAGGACAAATATTATAATCCACCAAACAAATAAATAAAAAACGAAAAAGACCGCCCTTTATTTTCTAGTTCACTATCAAAATTTACCAGCCAAAGTGACCTAAAACTCTCCCCTTGTTGAAAAACAAAACGACTCCCCGGATCACTATATGACCACTCTCAATTATTCAATAAATCCCTCAAAATTGAAAAGAAAATAGTTTTTTTGTAACCCAATCTACTTAGTAACCAAGTAAAGCAAGATGTTACTTAAAAATCTACGAAAAACCCATTTATCAGTGAAGGGTGTTCACTAAAAAGATATAGTGAAATGAAAAGAGAAAGGCAAAAGGAGGTAGTGGATTTTTCTACAGTTTTCAAAAGATCAGCGGGCAAAAAAGAAATTTTATTTCTTCGATGGAGTGAGAAAGAAGAATAAGGGGGAAGAGAGGGAGAATATGGAGTGACAACGATATGTGCGGCAAGAATTTGGGGGAGTTCAACGACAAAGATTGAGTTTTCTCGGGAAAATTTTGAGATTCTGGGAAGAGAATAATCTACCCCTACACGACAGAGGGGAGTGAAAAAAGGTGATTGAGAAGGGAAAAAAATGGATGATGACGGAGGAATGGGACGGAAAAGTTTCAAAGTATTTTAGTATTTTTCTTTTTATGGTTATAGTTATATCAAGTGTTTTTTTTATTGTTATAACAATTATTTTTTATTCTAAAATATATAAAAATACAAGTTTAAAACAAAAGAAAACTATCAGTAGTTGCTCTGTCGTTTGGTAGTAACAAAAGATAATGAGGATATTTTTGTTTGATTGCCAAGAAATTTAAAGGAAAAATGCATTTATGAATTTATTTTATCAGCTATTTTTTATTCTCCGAAGGCCTCCTAGAAATTAGAAAGAAAAGAGAAATGAAATTACCTTTCCTGCCCTTGCTTTCTTTACCAGCAAAATAATTGAGTGAATGTTTTGCTTTGTCATTTTCCAAACCCCCACACACACTATTATTATTATTTACTATCCCATCTATATTTGGATTTATTTCTTTTACGAGGGTAAAAAACAATTTCCATGCACTTCAAAACATTTACTAGGTTCATGATAGTAAAGAGTTAAGATGATATTGTAATATTGATTGTTTTTAAAAGATTTTCTATTACAAAATACATAATTAAAATTTATTTTGAATATTAAAGTAATAATAATAAAAATAATAATAAAATAATCGAAAAGGAAAAATGAAAAGAGCAGTGAGGCCACGGTATCAAAGTCTCCCAGAGGTTCTCCAGTAACGTCTGCTCGCGAGAGTGTTTTTATTTTAAGCTGGAAATACAAAGGCTCCTCCGTCAATCAATCGGAGTAGCTTTCATTACTTTACAAGGAGACCAGTAGTTGGTTAGATTAAATTTTAGGAGAGGTTGATGTTGTTTTTAAACGTTATTTTTATTCAAAATATATTAAAGTAATATTTTTTATTATTTAAAATTATTTTTAATATTAATACATGTAAATACATCAAATATTTTTAATTAAAAATAAAAATATCTTACTCTGAATTTATTCGTGGTAGGATTGGAAACGGGATGTTGAGTAAAGTATAATCGTTGGTCCAGATTTGGACCCCTTTTTGCCTTCTTTCGACGCACCATTTCAGTGCAGCGATTCCTTCCAAATTGGGCAGCTCGGCTACTTTTATCATCCCAGCTTTACTGCAGATTTCGGGACAGAATAGTTTTGGAACCCTATCTCTATCATGACCATTAAATGTTAATGATTTAAGTTTAATTAAAAATGGAATGGGAATGCTTTCCTCCTTTTCTTTTCTCGACATCCAGCGTGAAGGATTGGTGGTTCCTGCGACAGACCCCTCGCACCCTGTTCTTCCTTTCACAGGTTTTATTTTAGCTTCTGGGTAAAGAGCTCATATTTGAGAATGACCTTGAGTTTTGCATCATCCTCGCAAGCAACAGTTAACATCGTGTTTCAAAAATTATTTTGAAATTATTTTAAAAAATATTTTTATTTTAATATGCTGATGTTAAAAATAATTTTAAAAAAGTAAAAAAATTATTTTAATGCATTTCAAAACAATCAGACACTTATAATATCTGAGAATGTCCTTTGGAAATAGAAAATACAAGCCTCCATGTTGCAGAATAGCATTATGCTTGTAACAAGTTCCGTGATAAAACCCAGCAAACTCAACAGCAGCAGCGGTAAACCAGACGATCAGGACCCAAAGGAAGTGCATGAACCACAAAATCAGCATTTAAAATCATCCCTGCAAATGAAACTGGGATGTTCAAAAGATGGGATTTACGCGTTATAAAAGCTGTGTCATTTTCAAAGGGGCGTAGCAACAGACATCGCTTCTACCATTTTTGTTTCAACAATTATGAGGATCAATAAAAACAATAACAATGGTGTTCTAAGAAAAGCGGCCCAAGCAACAAACATGATGAAGATTTTGAAAAAGGAGGCGTATCATATTAAAAGAAATCACAAATTCAACCACACACTCCAATCTCAAACCATCCATTAAAACAAAAGATAATTTTTTAAAAGTCGACTATCACAAATGATAATCACTTTTCATAAAGGCCACTATTCCTTCAGCCATACACAAGCATGAGCATATGAATCAGTTAGCCACCGCTGACACAGGTTGAGCTGAACAAGTCTCAATCATCTTCTCTTTCTGGGGTAGACCACAAGGCAGAAGCATTTTCTGCACCACGTTACAAAGAATTATTAGGTGACATCACTAAGACATGTAATTAAGCATTGGGTGGGGGGTCACAAAACTTCATGGCAATATCTTCATACAATCAAGATTCTAATATACAAGACAAAGCACATTATCAGTCACCGAGCCATTTTCCAGTGATTGCCAAGATTAGCACATGAAGCAAATTATAGCTCAGAAACCTTTCCTAGAGCAATTGAACTAACAATTAACCTTTTGCATCTCAAACTCCTCCAACTTTATAGAATGGCAGGTGAACCTTATATTAAACATAATCTTTCCAACATTTCCCTGCATTTGCAAAGTGCTCATTCAAATTGTCACAACTTTGGTTACACGCTTTTAACTGCAGATCCTAAGGATCATCATGCATGGATAGCTGGGATATAAAAAACTAATCTGAGACCAAGTGAAATAAAAGTATTAAAAGGGTCAACTGAGATCATCAAAGCTGAAGTAAAGTTAAGGCATGCAAAAAAAACTTATCTTCAAAAACTGGATGGTTACTATCATGTAAAACTTATATAGCCAACCCAGAAAACTAGGAAACGGCTTCACAAGTTGAGTTAATGCAGCAGCATATTGAAAGAAAACCCCTAAAGAATGCATTCCTGATAAGAGCACCTGATTCTCGCAAACATATGGGTTCCCCACTGCAGGGATATTGGCATGTTCCCATGCAATGCCATGGATATAATGCCTCCCTGCGAAGTCATAATAGCACCACCAAGGCAACAACTACACGAAACTTTTCAACCCTTACGTTTCATTAAAAAAAAACATTTCTTTTTCTTAAGAACCTATTCACCGGAACACTATTGCTAGTGCAGCGATCAATTTCTATCACAAAGAAAAGGGTTCCCTTAACAACAAATCTTCTTAGAAACCCATTGCCCACTCCTGCTAGGGCAATCAATTGTTATCACAAAGAAAAGGAAAGAAAACCTAAACTACATTTAAACTAACACGAAGATCATCCCTAATATCAACTTCCTTTGTCAAACACGGAAATAAAACAAGATAAAGCGGATCAGTGAGCAGAAGAACATATAAAGAAAATGAAGGAGGAGGTTATAAAGAAGAACCTGCATAAAATTGTAGCGTTCCCTTCCAATAGACTCATTCTCAGCTAAAGCAAAGTAAGCAAGCATGGGGTAGTGACCAATATATGATGCATAGCTGTCACGTTGAATATTCACTGCCCATTCGCTGCGTTAATTTACAAATCATAATCAATATATATATATATATATATATATATATATATATATATATATATATGCCAACAAATTATATATATTAATCAATAAAGAAAAAGAAAAAAGAAAAATCTCACAATCTGTAATTCTGTATGTATAAAATACCAACAAATTATATATATTAAAGTGATTAATAAAGAAAAAAAACTCACAATCTGTTTAAATCAGCGTGGCCTGTCCCAACATATTTGGCCTGGAGATGCTCCAGCTGTGAATTGATGTTAAATCTATCGCTGGCCTGCGTAGCAATAATACATCCAGCCGGAAGTGGTAATTAGGGTTCCGAGAAAGCAGGGTAATTGATGGAGGGTGGACGAAGGAAAGAAAAATGAAGAAAGATTGACTTTACCTGCATCTTGGTTTACGCGACCACGATATCCTCTAACAGGGAGCTGCTATTCAGTATCGACGAAGAGAACTGATAGATGGAGGCCCCTGTCTCTCCTCTCTTGGAGTGTCTACTAAACTGAGGTTTACGAAAAGATTATTTTAAAAAATTTAAATAAAAAATGTTTTAAAAAAACTTTGTGAACAGTTCATGATCTCTCTCTGTATTATTATTACTTTGTTTTTTAATATGATGTTTTTTGGAAATCTCTGTATTATTATTACTTTGTTTTTTAATATGATGTTTTTTGGAAATTTATTTAATTATTAATTTTAGTATTTACAAGATTAGTCGAGATATATAAAAGCTGACTCGTACATTCAAACTAATAAAAAAATTATTTGACTGTACCATATAAAAATAACATTTGATAACAAATTATGTGCGAATTCGGTACTGTAAATATTTAAAAAAAATTAATTTTTGTTTTATATTAATTTCTTTTAGTATTTTTAATATATTTTAATATTTTATATCAAAAATATTTTTTTAAAAAATAAAAAATATATTACTTTAATATATTTATCAAATATACTTTAAAAAACAAAGTAATAATAATATAGAGAGATCATGAACTGTTCACAAAGTTTTTTTAAAACATTTTTTATTTAAATTTTTTAAAATAATCTTTTCGTAAACCTCAGTTTAGTAGACACTCCAAGAGAGGAGAGACAGGGGCCTCCATCTATCAGTTCTCTCCGTCGATACTGAATAGCAGCTCCCTGTTAGAGAATATCGTGGTCGCGTAAATCAAGAGGATAAAATTGAAAAAATCAGAATTTGTGTATCGAATTAATTGAGTTATATATAGCCAATCCGGAAATTGAAAGTCGAAGGACCTAAGTGACACTTTGACATTTAATTCATTAAAATCGGACAAAAAACCAAATTAAAAGTCGAGGGACCGAATTGCAAAGTTAACAAATATGGGGGACTCTCCTGCACATTGACGTGCAGGAGAGAGAGAGATATGGCCGGCGCCTTTAACCGACCCCCGCCGCTTCCACGGACATGTGGTGGTTACACACACCACCGCGGGAGGAAGATCACGCGGCGACGCCTCGTTCTGGCCTCCGGAATACAATTTCCGGACACCGGAGTAGGGCGCACGCGCCGCCTTAAGAGGGCGTGAGGTGGAAAACCGCCTGGCGCGTGCGTCACACGCCCTCTCAGACACCGAATATTAAATTCAAAAAATAGGGTCAATTACCGCGCTGCCTTTGTACCTAATTAAATGTTTTTGTCTTATTAGAGGCTAAAACCGTATTTAGCCATTTCAGAAAATAATAAAAAATTCAGAAGTTGCGGCGGACCGGACCGGGCCGGGCCGGCCCGGCCGCGCGCAATGACGCCCGTGCCCCTCAGCCTGGTTTTGTCCTATTACTAGGGACAACATCGTCAATACACTGTTCACAACCGAATATTTTTTTTTTAAAATGGAAAAACCCAAAATAGCCCCGCCTCCAGCCCCTCTTCAGTCGCACGCCCGAGGGCCATTCTCGCCCGTGCACTGCTCGAGTCCACATTGCACTGTGAGGGGCGCTACAGTGGAAATGCTACGCGGTTTATTTTTCTTGTAATTTAATCAACAATACTTGTTTTTTTGCGGCCAACAATACATTTAAAATAATTTTTTTAGCTATTTTAATTTACTAATATTAAAAATAAATTTTAAAATACTATTTTTTTAAATAGTACATAAATCACTATAGTTACATCAATAAAATATAGTGTTTTTGTGGATGTGTTTTTAATTTCATTGCTCACCAACCCCTTTTTTTTTATCTTTTAATAATTTGTTGTTTTAAGAATTATTATTTATTTATTTGGTTATATTTCGATCTAATAGATTTGATTTTTTTTCAACTTCATTTTTAAATGTTAGATTTATTTGAAGTGGGGTTCAATTTTTTTCAATTGCTTTGTATAAATTCATTTTGATCATCTATGTTGTGGGTTTATCAAGTTAATTCAAATTTTTATTCTTTTTTAATTGATTGTCCTTTTCATCTTCATCATCTAGCAACTATTTCTTATTTAGTTTTTGTTTCATTTCACTTTCATACTTCAATACTAGGTTGTTTAAAAATTGAAATTTTACTATTTTTCTCAATTTGGTCTTTGTGAAGTTATCATATGGCTCATGGATTCAGATTTTTTCCTTGATTTCAACCTTCAATATTGGATTTATATAGAATATAGGTTTGTATTTTTTTGTATATGTTTTTTCACGAATTTAACATATTAACTTGAGTTGATTTTAGTTATTTTTTTCTTAAATTAAACATTTATCTATCAACATCCAGTTAGTTGGAAATCATATTTAAAATGGAAGTTTTTTTAATCTCATGATTTGGGTTGTTAGTTTGACAAGTTAACATTATTTTTTTGTTATTTTTTTTTCAAATATATCATTCAACATCAAGTTCATTAAGAATTAATTTTGATTTATTTTCAATATGATTGTTACGATCCCATGTTATGGTTAAATATTTGACAGGTTAATCTAATATATTTACGTCTTAATATTTTAAAATATGTGTTATCTAATATGTTTCCAAATCAATATTTTTTAAAAATATTATCCAATATACTTCATATTTTAAATTCTTAATTAATTTTTTTATTGGAAATTATACTAGCAAGACTTAAAAATTTGTTTTCACATTTTATTAAAAAAAACGACTCACAACACAATGTGCCAGTAATCTACTCAATTACAAAACGAATTAATGATTGTACCATTCATGCAATAAAATTAATTATACTATTTATTAATTTAAGTGTTTGATTGAATTCCTTATTAATAATATCAAAGTAATTTTCTTATTTTTTTTTAAATATGTTTCATGATAATACGGGATTGACAGACATTATGGCTAATCATGGACACGAGTTTTGACTTCATTGACGTATACTTTTTCTGATTAATTATTATTTTTAATTTAAAATCAGGTAAGGAAAAAAAATAAAAAAATACCATTCACCAGTAATAATAAAAAAATGTAATCTAATTATCAATGAAAAACAAACTAATTGAAAGTGAAAAGGATAAACGAAACCAGTGGAGATAGCTATGCCCTTTATTATCCAAAATGGATACCATATTCAATTCCATCCTGCCACCATAAAAAATCAAAATCATCATCATGTCTCGTTCTCCAAAATCAACAACCCCCATCAGATTTATCCTTGGATCCAAAGTTTCGGAGTGTAATTATTGTTGAAAGTGTTTTTCATTTGTAAATACATCTAAAAAAGTTTTTTATTTTATTTTTTAAAAATCATATTTAATGTAAAAAATTATCTAGAAATACAAAAAACTATCAATCTGAAATAAAAAATAAAAATAATTTCAATTTTTTTTCAAAAATATTAATGTAGTGTTAAACACTTCTAAATTAACACTTGAATTGATAGTGGAATCCAATTAATTAATTTGAAAATTGCAAAGCTCAGAATCGTATCCTTGAAGTTCCGTCCTGGAGCGAGGAAGGAGGGAAAATCTTGTGTTCCTTTTCTCCATTTTTCACGGTATAAATGATGCACCATCATCAACCCAGCAATGATCACTTACAACTTACAAGAAACCCACAGTGCTGGTATTGTACAGCAAATTTCTCACAGTTTTCACAAAATGGGGGTAAAATAAATACACATCGATTTCAAAATAATATTTACAAGGGATTAACAGTCTAATCAAACGAGCCACTCACTAACCTCAAACCACTCAAAGCGCCTTTGCCCCAGAAACCTAGACTTCACAAGCACAGAATCCAGAAGCTATTCATCGAGAAAATGATCCTTCTTCAGTTTATCTTATTAACCATCTGATGTTATAATGAGATCAGCTCTGCTTACTTGGGTTTACATGATTGCTCCGAAGCGTCTAGTTTGGGAGGCAAGAGGCCTAGGAAGCTGCCTTTAACAGGTTGATAGGGAGCCTCGGCTGAATCATCTTCTGTTATGTTATGAACCATCATAATAAGAAACAATGCTAATAAAAAAGGGAATGCAGCCCGATCAGGCTACAGCAGTGGTCAATTTTTTTCTGTAGTGAAATATACATCTATTAATCTAAGAACATGATAGCGTCAATTTGCATCATCTACAGGCGGTTTTGAAAGAATTCTCTATAAAAAAAAAAGTGCCTGTGATACGAATGATATTCTGAAGCTCAAACAAGGATTTTGCACTTTGCTTAAATGAATGAGAGCTAAAAGACATCACCCAATACCTTCAAGTGATACTAACCATTTCGCGCTAACCAAATTTCAGCACTCATAAATAAATAATAGTGTGATCTGTGTCGGTTAATGATGAACCCGAAAGAAATATCACCATAAGCATTAGAAACAATTTTTGGTTTTCAATTGGAATGAGATGAGAAATTTTTAAGTAGTATGTTAAAGGGGTTAGGTTTTGAGAGTCGAGTGTCAAGGGCATACAGAAAGTGAAGTGTTTATGGTGTTTGGTAGTGAATAATATATTAAAAGTGTACATAGATCATAGTAGTGGGACCCGTGCTTAATCACAGGTTTATAGATAATATCGATCAAGGTTATTGATACCGTTTCGTTTCGGCCGAAACGTTTCGTACCAGGCGAAAAAACGAGACAAAACGACGTCGTTTTCGTCTCGTTTTAAATACCGGCCGGTACCGGAAATACCGGTCAAATACCGGCCGAAACACCCCGGAATCACACCGGGTGTTCCGTTTCGGTCACTATTCCCGCCTCTTCAATTTGCTATATATATATATATTATATAATACAATATTTATAAATATATTATCATAAATATTATATATATATATACAATATTATATATACATATATATATTGTTTGAGTGTATTGAAAATTAAAATAATAAAAATTAAAAAAATATATATTATAAAAAAAAATTGTTATCAATTTTGATTTTATATTTTTTTTTTCGTTTTAAGTTTTTTCATACATATAATTAATTAATTATATATGAATAGTATAACTCCGAAACGGCACATCGAAATGCTCGAAACCGAAGCGTTTCGTACCAATAGAAAAAGAAAATGACAACCGAAGCGGTATTGACAACCTTAATATTGATGAGACCTACGTTTTAAAGTTGACGGATTTGATTAAGAAGGGCTGAGAAGAGACACGATAGGGATAGGGTGGGGAGAACACCACTTTTGAGGAGTGGAACACTATTTTCCCATGCTTGGAGGGCAGCACTTCACCCCAAAAGTGGGATGAGGCATCACCCTCCATAACTCAACCTCTCAAAAATTGTGCGCAACAGGGTAAAAGAATCAGTAAATTTATGGGAACTTTTAAGATCAGTATCTTCATAAAAAAAAAAGGGAGAACTTCAAAATCAGTAAATTTATGGGAACTTTTATACACACACACATATAAACCACCTCCATTAATCAAAGTAAAGAATCAAACAAACTACATAGGTTCAGAAAGAGTAAGATCATGTGAACCTAATCTCACAGCACATTTCAATTGTTTTTAGCTTGACATGGATTTTGTATTAGATTATCCCATCCACTCTAAAAAACTACAGACAATTTTTTTTTCTTTTAAAATAAAGCAACTTACCAAAAAGCGACTTGATGGAGGGCCTCTTAGATTTTGTGTTCTTCTTCTTTAACTCAGCTGCATAATGGATGATGACAAAGAGTCACCAACAAGGATCATGTGACCGTGGATGATTACAAGAAAAACAAAAAACTTTTGCTTAGGTGCGCAATATTATTAAAAAAAAAGATTAAATATCCTGGATAATGTGGACAAAATACTAATTACGATAGTCGAATGGAGAGGATACATTGATACTTATAATTGATGAGGAGAAAAGTTATACCAATTCCAGGTAACTGGTGATCATTTACAATTTCAAAGTTCTTGTATGTATAGCCAACAAAGTTAATATCTTTAGATGAAAGCATCTGCAGAAAAGACAAAAAAAAACATTTCATCAAAATATATAGACGCCAGAAGCATTATTTACCACCAATTAATTAAAAAAAATTAGAATCAACAGAAAAAATGCATATTCTCTGGCAGAATACTAATCAAAATACCCCCAAAGTAACTCCATCTACTTAAAACATAAACAACATAATTTGTATGCACCAACCTTTCTCCATGGACCAGATTTTGCTGAAGTTTGAATTTGGTCATCAGCCTACTCAAAGAATCACATGAATGATAGAAAAGTTACCGATATAAAAATCTAAGCAAGTGATTAAGATTTTTAGACCAATCAATCTACCTCATCAAACTTCTCAAAATTTTGAGTATCCAACTCATCATTGACCTCAGGAATAAATGCAGCTTTCATTTGATATAATTTGTCCCACTCAATACATTTAAACCATGGGTGAGCCTGAAAATAAAAGGTAAACAAGTTAATTTTATCAATCTGCTAATAGAGAAAGTAACCAAGGAATTTAGAACTGAACACCACGCTACACCTTTATTCCATCCACGCCATTTGTGCCAAGCCTCTGGTCAACATTACATAAGAGTTTGCTAATAAGGTCTTTTGCCTCAGGAGATAACTTTGCTTCTTCTGGAAACTTTAAATGATTTCTCCAATTAACTATCTGCATAAAATGAAAACAGTGAAGCAACTAAGGGGTGATGATATTGGAGACAAGGAATGGGATATGAAATGCTCCAGCGGTTAACACTGAAAAAGGAAAAGAACTTAGAAGCCAGTGCTGAAATTAAAGGTTAGTTAACATTTGGGCAAAAAGTTTGATCAGTTCAACTACAAAATCACAATTGAACTGAATAACATGGTTTTGAGTCAGTAAAGAGATTAGAAAAAATAAAGAGTAAACATGTTGGCAAGGCTCATTTCAATATGCATTAATCACAATCAAGAAAAGCACAATTTTCTCTAGACAAATAATTACACAACCACTAGATTACCTTCCTACAAGTTGACATGGGCTCATCTGAGTAAAATGGCGGGTAACCCACAAGCATTTCATACATAATAGCACCAATGGACCACCTGGATGTAAAAAAAAACAAAGTCACACCTGAATGGGTCTTGGAAAAGAAAATTAATAAGAACCATTTTCAGTATACCAACCAATCACATTCCATTCCATATCCTTTCTTCAACAAGACCTCTGGGGCAATGTAGTCAGGAGTTCCAACAGTAGAATAAGCCTGCAACATTACAGTATTGAAGGTTTAAACAATAGAAATCCCAGTGGAATTTCCACAAAAACTACAGATACTTCAGTGGGAAGAGAAGTTTGACAGGAAAATGATAGGTTAAAATAATTATTAAAAACAGATTTTTTTTAGTGAAAATAATTATTAAAAACAGAGAGAAGGTTGATAATTATAAAGGAGATGAAAACATCCTCCTAAGAAACAAAAGAAACCAATAAAAAAGAGCCAAAAAAAAAGAGAGAGCTTTCAAGTCTCTACATATCCACTAAGAAAACCCCACCAAACAAATCCAAAGAGCAGCACCATGAAGAAGCTAGGAAGAGTAATTTATCACTCTAAATAAATGCTTGCTGCCTGTAAATTATATTCGATATAATGAAACCAAACATTCAGCATAAAGCAGCAGTTGTAGCATCAACTACAACAACGCCTTGATTAATAATGTTAATCCCCCAGAATGAAAGGTCATTCCACTACATAACAGCACAGTACTTACAAGCATCCTCCTGTTCCTCTGCCAATGTTGCAATTGCTCCTGTTGTGTACGTTTTGGTGCTGCTGGGCATCCATTACTTTGAAGAGCTCCACTAAGATTGTTTGCCACAGAAAAATCCTTTTCTTGGAGATTACTGCAATCTAATGGTTTACATAATCCAAAATCTGATAATTTCATGTGGCCATTTCTATCAAGTAGCAAGTTGTCAGGCTTGATATCTCTGCAACATGGAAACACTGAAAAGATAAGTTCTCTATTACAGTATCAGAAGCACATGATAAGGAAAGCACATCAACAGTTCAAGACAAAAGTATTGATTTACCTATGAATATAATTATGTTTATGGATAGACTCTATAGCCAGGACAGTTTCCCCAACATAAAACCTGGCCTCATCTTCAGTTAGTGTGTCCTTGCGCATCAATAAAGTCATCATATCTCCACCAGGTAGATACTCCATGATTAGATACAAATACTCTTCATCTTGGAAAGAACAATACAGTTTGACAATGCAATTGCTATCAACCTCAGCAAGTAGATTCCTTTCTGCTTTCACATGTTCAACCTGAACATTTTAGATCCGAACTGGAAATAAGCATAATGAAAAAGAGATTCAATAAAATTGTCAGGCAGGCTTAACAAAATCACATGCCTGTCCTCTGCGAAGCATCTCTGATTTCTTAAGCTTTTTCATAGCATACACATGATCTGTTGACTTTTCTCTACAGATTCTAACCTGCAATCTCAAAAGGAGAAGTGCAAAAAACAAATCACAAAATAATTGATGAATTGGTTAAGAGAGCACCACCACTATAAACACCCGAATATAAATTTCAAGAAAGAGATCCTGGCTATCAAACAGAGATGCGATATATAAATGCAGAAACAGTTTAGTAAGAATGTCTGTGTTTCTTCTTGCTATATGCTAGAATGTAGCAGGAAGAAAATACCAACAAGGTCTGTCGAGCTGGAATAGAATATGAAAAGGACATACTTACCTCTCCAAATGCACCCTTGCCTATCATTGTCAATGGATCAAAATCATCAGCACCCATTTTATGCCTTTGAAGGCGCATGTATTCAGTTTCCTTCTTCTCTAAATACTTAAGTAAGTTATTTTGTTCTTCCTCGGAGACCTCAGCATCAGCTAACTTCTTCTCCAGTACATTACGTCTGCCAGAAATCATAAACACCAAAACACCATCACTATCAATTTACTAAGAGTGAAAAGATCGCATGAGGGAGATGGTCTTTCAGAAAAAAATGGTGAGTTATATTCATTCGATGACCACTCTGAAAAGAAACGGAAAAAATTCCATGCACCCTTGAGCTGAAAGAATAATCAATGTTAGCATCTAATGGTCACGATGAATGCAATGCTCATGAACTCATACAGTACACATGCAAAAATAAGAATCAATCATACTGTTAGCATCCATATCGATTTCAAAGAGGGCACCAGAAAGCCATCAGATTCATCATGTATACTTTCACCCCATTAAAATTCTACTCTATCCCCACGAATATTCATCTGTTATTTTACTTCCATGAACACCATAAAGCTGTAGTAAAAGGAATTTTAAACAAATAAATTGCTTTGCATTTAAAGATCTGTATTTTACAATCAAGCAACAAATAGCCAGAGAGTTAAGACATCCCACCCAAAATAAATTTCAAAACAGAATATAGGAATGAACATTATGGGGCATGTTATCCATCTTGGAAACTTCAGTTTGAGAATTATTCATCATTAAACACTGCTTTCATCAATGGGCAAACTGTTTAGGGAAAAGGAGAAAGTCAAACAAGCGTTTCTGGTGAACAAAAGTATCAATATAGCATTTTACGATTTACCAACAGGTAAAATGACTGCACCCTAACCCCATCAGATAAGTATATCAACCACCTTCATTGATAAGGTCAGACATTGGAGACTTTGAGGTGGGCCAAAGAATAATTTATCAGGCTGGGCCTTAGCTAGGTGAGTAATCTTCTAGATAAATTGGGTTTGTCATCACATATGAAGCCACACTAGTCTACCTCCAAAAACTTGATGAACCAGTACCAAGACTCGCCAAACTATCCATGTCAAATTCATTATCTTGTTTTCTTTCTTTCTTTATTTTTTATAAAACAAGAAGACCAGAGTATCCAATCATTGTTTTTCATAATTAAATAACAATCAGCAAGAACATGCATTTACTATTATCTAGAAGTTATAAACAAAATAAACCCTTAAGTGGCACCAAAGAAAAAAGAAAGGGTAACGTACTATACTAGGAAAAATTAAAATAGAAACCAGAGGATCCTAATCAGCCAATTTTAAGAGATCTGGGGGGTGGGGGGGCAGTGACTAGTTGAATAATGGAGTATCCTATAAAAAAACATCTTCCAACCACCTGAGAAATTCAAACAGTTAAGCCAGAAGATGAAGTATGAATATAATCAGGAAAATGATTTTACCAGAACATAATTGCTATGATAAGATGCATTAAATCATACCGCTCCTTCCTCTCTTGCAGGTCCTTCATTTGCTTCTTATAATGGTTCTCAATATACTGCTTTGCAGCGGCAACCTTCTGCTTTGTTACATTTGATGGTGCTTCTTCACTGTTTGGGGCTTTTGATCCCTCCTTCACATTGCCTGCAGTATCTTTCTTTTTCGCTGACTTCAGCTTATCCTTTGACTTTAACCTATTGAACCAACACCCTGTAGGCTCCATATGCACTTGACAATTATTTCAAATTTCGTATGAGACAGGGCCTTATTGTCACAACCCTGAACTCTCAAATATATGCATTTGATTTCATAAGTTACTGAATATGCACCCTTTGGCTTAGGCACTCATTTGACTGATAAAGCAGATTCTTATGCGCCACTCATTACCAAGGAATTCAAGAATTTCCTCTGTAAAAAGACACAAACAACTTGAATTAGCTTAGCATAATCATCATTGCATTCTCCTCAGACTTCTCCAAGCAAATGCAAGAAATCAGAACTAAAAACATATATAACCAGCATCCATTTAAAAACTTTAGACAAGTAACACAATATCAAATCTCTCAAGAATCATAATTTCAAAAACATAAGATGTCTGTCTCATGATTCATCAATGAAATATCTGCATTGTTTCTTTTGTTTTTCGAAATCAGTGCAGAATGTTCCTCGATTTCATTAACAAACCAACCCCGGAGTTCTAAACCTTACAAATCAAAGCAGGAAACTATTGAGCACAAATGTTGCCTCCCTCAACAACTTTGACAACTTGACAAGACTCATTCTCAAATCAGCAATCTATCTGCATCTCCTAACACTAACAATTATTCGTTCAGTTTGATTCGTAAATACCAATCAACTTGAGTTGCTTCACTGATTCAAAATATTTATTGCCAGACTCTTTCTAAAATTTTCTCAGCAAACAGAACAGAAAATCATAAATAAAAAAAGACATTATTATTTACTAATTCAGAAAATGAAAATACAAATAAACAAACACATTTGATTAGACCTAATACTAAATTTACTAATTCTTCCACACAACAACAAACTCCAGATCCTAATCACGCAAGACCCCCTCCCCGCCTACATTTTCCGTAAACAAAAAGAAATTCAGAGCTAAAAAATTCGAAACCAGAAAAATCCTAATTTAAAAGAGTTTTGAAAAAATCAATAAAGAAATAAAATCCAAAATCTCAGACAAGAATCACTGCTGTTTCCGACATTTTCTTACTATCCACGCATATATTCAAATCCTCAAACTCGTAACAGCAAGATTAACTTCTCAACAAAAATAAAATAATAAATTCCGATTAAAAAAACAAGACGGAACCAAATTAGAGAAAGAGTGAGTACCGTAAGGTAAGAATTGAAGGAGTAAGACTAAAGAAAGATAGGAAGCGGAAATGTCGGAGAATAGAAGAGTGAAGAAGAGAAGTACACTCTCTCTTCATGATTTTGATGACCCATTCGGTTTGTGTTGAAACTTTAAGCGCGCGCGCTCTCTCCCTAGATTTTCTTTCTCTTCTTTTCCTTCGCTTTTCTCTTTCTATCAAACTCTCTGTGCATCAATCAAACACATTCTTTTTCGAGTTTTTTCTCTTTACTCACAACCAAACTAAGCGTTTTTATTTCATTATTTCCCCCTGTTCTTAACGGTCAATTATTTCCAATTCCATCATACTTATTACTGTGAGAGTAACTGATGAAAACGTGTTAGTTGCGAGCTGTTTTTTTTAATATATATATATAAACAGCTCGCAACTAACACGTTAGTTTATCTTGGTCATTTTATACACATCTAAATTAATTCTTGGATTCATGCAAACACAATAAATAAATAAATAAATAAATAAATAAAGCATATGCAGAAGAAAAGAACAAGTCATCTTCCTCCACTATCCCAACACCTTACTTGCAATAACATGTCTTGTTATTCAATAGCATGTTTGTTACTAAATTTTTAAGAAATATTTTCTATATTTTATTTGTTTTAATATTTAAACATTATTTTATTATATTAAAATATGTTATTTTAATTATTTTTAAACTAAAAACACTTTAAAAAACAACTTATACAATATTCTCAAACATCATCCTTACAACAAACGCATGGTAACAATCTAACGATAATTATCATTGGATTATTATTATTATTATTATTATATGTGATTATACATGTGACAAATTAAAAGCTGGGGACAAAAGAATTTGTTATGGGTTAAATTTCTAAAAATATTATAAGTATAGAAAGACTCTTTAAATATTTATTTTTATTATAGTTATATATATGTATATATATATATATATATCTTTCATTTATGTACACCCCGATTATTCTGGGATATTAGTTATTTCCTTTCCAAAGATAGCTGAGCGGGGTTGTATAGTGGTGTGTGTGTGTGTGTGGAGGATCTTTAATCAAAAAGATATGTCGAATTCCTCTAGGAAAACTCTATAGCTAACATAGAAAATAATTGTTGTATTGGGTTAGCACATTATAGTCATGTCCATTATTTGAATTGTACATTTAATATTTACCCCTATTGATTGTGTGTCCTATAACATGTTATATTTTTAATATTAAAGCAATATAAATATCAAATATTTTTAGGTCAGCCCATAATTTTTTTTTGGTACTCTAGACTTACCAAATCAATTGTCTCATGCTGTAGAAACTCCCATTGGATTTTATTTAAACCCATTCAAGAGTTTGGCCATCATCAACTTATGGTTTGTTTTTTCCATCACAACGAGTTTCAGTTAGGTCAACCTTTATATGTATCCATAGTGTAACGCAAGCAACAAAACTAGTTAGTTGCTAATAAACTAAGCTCTCCCACCGTTCATATTTTTTTTAATAGTCAATTTATAAAATTATTTAAAACCAATGTTGTACATTATGCTTAAATTGGTTATTTCATTCTCCATAATACTTAAAATATCCACAATTTTTTCATCTTTTATCGATGGAATTGCAATCAATTTTTCCAAATTTATTTACAATTGATGGTGTCAATGGTGAGGTCAATATCAATAGAATCACCAATAAAAAGAAATTACATTATAATATCAACATAATCTTCATTCTCAAAACGGTTTATTCTTGCAGTGTTAAAATAAACTAAAGTGTGTGCTATTTTACGTGCCGAACCAGAGTAAATGTGAGATGTGTTGTCATTGTAAAAACAAAAAAAAATATCTAAAAACAAAATGTTGGGTGCTTTTTTCAATCGAGATGAAATACAATCTCCATATCCTTGGAAGGAAGCATAATATAAAAAATGTTGAGAGGGGGGAAGGGGGGGTGTTAGCCTAACAGTCATCGACAAGGGTGTTAAAATTGTGATTTTGATACGACATGGAAAGAGCTTGTGAAACTCGGATCGTAAGATCGTACTTGATTTTTTCCATACAAAAATCATAAAATCATAGCTAAAATCGTGTAGGTAGAAAAATCATAAAATCATAAGTAAAATATTTCCGAATACAATACATCATAATTATGGCCATAAAATTTAATTAGTTAAGGTTCATACATGATTTTAAATAACTTAAAAATATATTACAAAACAATTATGTCCATAAAATTTTATAAGATAAAAACTAACAAATTTAAAATAAATCTCTAGTTGGCATTTCACTGAAATAATAAACGTGTTCATGTTAAGTTTCACCCTAGCATAGACACAACAATTCAACATATAACATGGCAAACACAACATGCATATTAACCAAAGTGTTATGTATATAAATATCGAAATCAAAACTCATCTTCAAAACATCATCTTGAATACATTTCCCATCAAACTCAGCTAATCTAACACGAAAAAAACACTAAAATTAAGCCCCCATTTGCTTGAGTGTTTGTGCAGATATTGCAGAAGCAGAGGCCACAACACAAGGTCATCCATTGAAAACATGATCATTCATTCCCCTCTTTGCTCATGTAGGATTTTTTAAGCTATCATGTACAATCACATCATCTAGAACAACAATCTCATTCACCATCAGTTTATGGGGTATTCTATACATTTCTTGTGGAGATAGCATATAAGAGCAGTAATTCTCCAATCACAATTGTACAATAATCAAGACAAACATCATGTTGAGCTGCACTGATGGATCAAAAATAGATTGGTTTGCTCTGTGAAATACTCATCATCAATTTTATGGGGCATTGTTTGTTCCCTCTCCACCAACCATCCTTTACAAGATTCTTTTTATCTTAAAAAAAGAGAATAATTTCAAGCTTTTTAGCGCAAAATTAGGGTTTCACAGTGACACCTATAATGGAAAGAACGAAAAAATGAGCAAAATTGTTGAAAACATAATACAAGAAATTCAAGAAAGCAACACAAATTAACCAAAAAAATTGAGTGTTCAAAATAAACCTAAGCTTGTTTCAGGCACCCAGGAAAACACACACACAAAAATGAAGATCACCAATGTCATAAGCCAATGTCCAGTTAATGGTCTTACATGTCGAAAACTGAGAATTTGGGGGATGAGAACTGAGAAGAGAAGAGAAGATTTGGGGAAAATGAAAGATTAAAACTTAAAAGCAGGTTTGTTAAACGCCGAATCATTTAGGATCATAAAATTGAACCGATCCGATTTTATAATTTCATATGATTTTATTATTTTTTGATCGATTTTAACGTGAACTGATTTTTTTATTCGACTTAACATGGTTTGAGGAGTTGTGATTTTGTCAGTCCATTCATGACTTTAACATCATTGGTCACGGTCACAATTTTTTTTTTAAAAAAAAACATGAGGGTGTATGATTTTTTTTTTAAAACCAGAGAGGTTAAAAGAATAGATGCATGTGAAATTTTCTAGACGTTTAGGAAGGCTACGGCGGCCTCCGTTCCTTGAACGACCGCCCATGTCATACACAGTTAGCGATTTTAGTAGTGGTTGGTTTATTTTCGGTTTTATTATATTTTCATTTACTTTTTTCAGTTTAATATTATTTTTTTCAAGTTTTTAAATTTTTTAATATAATAATATTAAAAAATATCTTCATGTATTTATAAATAAATAAAAATATTTTTTACCGTACTCCCCGCCTTGAACATTGAATGCTACGAAATATAAGGAAAAGCCTACGATGAATGATCGATTTCTTGCTAATAATGCTTAACGGGCACACACTTTCGATGCTTATTATTACTTTATGCTCATTACTCTGTGATGGTGGAGCCGAGAAAGTTGACTTCTGTCGCATTGAGTGTAGGGATAGTGAATGATTGAGTTCTTTTTAAAAGTAGTTTTTATTTTATAAAAATATAAATAATATTTTTTAAAAAATTATTTTTAATATTAATATATAAAAATAATTTATATATATATTAAAAAAATTAATTTAAAATAATATTAAATCGTGAATTAATTTTAAATCTGCCATGGCAGAATCTAAACTTACCAAACATGTCCATTCTTCTTTATTAAGCTAACATGGCTTCTTAAGAGACAGATTTTGCAAGTGGTGATAAAAAAACATATAATATATACGATAAATTTTGAATTCGAGTTGAAATATATATATTTTTTATAAAAATTTAAAATAATCAGAATTTTATCAATTCATTCAAAACTACAAAGCATGTTTTCCAGAAAATTAGGTCTCACTAGAAAAAGAAAAGTATGAGTTGAGAAGCATGGCCCCATGATCCCTTCTGATGTGAACCAGCAACAAGGGCAGGAGGGTGGTTTCCAATTCAAAATAAAGAGGAAAAGGTTATATGAAAGCTGTAGACATGAAACGTTGCTGGATCTGATTTATCAAACTTGTGCACTAAAACATCATTATCAGACGTCATAAAGACGCTATTGGGTGCCAGCTTGTGGGGTAAAAAATCTTTTTTGCTCGTTAAAATGAACACTTCCCGGACAGCTATGCTTTAACCTGGCTTATTTATGGACAAATAAAGACTAAACAATATAAATTTGATTGACGGATACTTAGCTTAATCTGATACATTGCTTGGCATATGTAATAGAGCTCTGTTCATCAGGAAATCAAACGAAAAGCAAGAAAGAGCAGCCAAGTGGCAAGGATTCTAAGCACAAAACACCCATCGATGCCGAATATATATGCTCCCGCTTTCAAAGAAAATTCTAATAATATGTTTTCAAAATAATTTTTAAAAAATAAAAAATATATTATTTTGATGTATTTCCGAATAAAAAAATATCTTAAGAACCCAGGCAAGAATCCTCTCAACCATCCAGTAAATGTATTGACAGCAATTCTCTTTGAAACCACCTTTTCCAGGACGAGATGGCAAGATTTCCTGGAATAGTTTAGGAATTTCGAATATTATGCACACAAATTATTAACCCTAAAAAACCCAATCGATGAAGGTACAATATGATGGTATTTTTGAGACATGAAATCATATCCACTTGAATGCGATGTTTGACTGAATCAAGGCATTTGTCTTTGCTTTATAACACAAGACAGTCACGAAGCCACCATGTTCTCGTTCCAGGAAACAAGAGAAGGGGCTGGATAAAAATTGGGGGGTCGATTCGGGAGTACCGAGAAGGAAAATTCGAGTCGAAAAACATGATAGATGTTGGCAATAACTTGGCATAGACGTGGTGTGTTTGCTTATAGGTAAGAAGCCGTGGCCATTGGGAACCGCCAAAGTGATTTTATTGTAAGTATAAGAATTAACAGTCATGTGCGTATATTAAAATTATTTTTAAAAATAAAAAATATATATTATTTTAATATATTTTGAGCAAAAAAATCACTATAAAACAACAATCAATATCACGCTCAAAAATGAATTAAAATAATATTTTTATTTTTTAAAAAAAATTATATTTAATATCAACACATTTGAACAATTCAAATCATAAAAATATTATTTTTAAAAAATAAAATTTAAAATCAGCCTTTATTTGAACGGCAATCTAAAACAAAGGCTAGGAACTATTATAGATAAAGTTGTTTGTTACAAAATACAAACACCCCCGAAGACGAAAAGCACCAGTCGACGTATAGGGTACCGATTTGTGCTGTGAAGCTAATGTATTTACAGTGTTGATTCTATGAGAGTTGATGTATTATTGACGAGTCGGGAATTTCAATAGTAATTATTACATAGAGAATAAACAACTATTTCATTTCACGGTGCTTAACGAGGGTTTTGAACTCTTTGCATTGTTGTGAATATCATTTTGGTCGTAGTTACTGATTTTTCATTGGAATAGAATGTTTTGGTTTCAGACTGTTTTGACGTGTTGTTTTAGTGTTATATTGTTCATATATATATATATATATATGAAAAAAATAAAATATTAATTTAACAAGCATAATTAAAATTCAAGATAAATTAACTTTAAATTATACAATACAAACACAAAGTCAAACAAACATAAATAAATATAATTTTTATTTTTTATAAAATCAAAATTGATGCAACAATTTTATTTATTTATAATATATATCTTTTTAATTTATTTATATATATATATATATATATATATATATATATATATATATATATATATTTGTCCTGTGGATTTTTGAACGTAACTTACAAGTTGTAACGTTAAAGTTACAATTGATTATTTGATTTGTCCGTGATTTGTCCAGCAGACAAATCGCTGGATTGATTTGTCTAGCTGGACAAATCAATTCTATCCCACATTGCTAGATTGTGGGATAGCTTTAGAGTCTGGGGCTTTAAATTTTCAAATCTATCCCCTATCGCCTAAATAGGATTCCAGGCAAAGGGTTTTCTCTATAAATATAAGTTAGGAAGTCAATAATAAACATGCTCATCGGGTCCGTTGAACAAGTAGACTTTGTTCTTAGGCTCAGTGAATTTTATGTTTAAATAAATAAAATTAAAATATTAATTAAATAAAAATAATTAAAATTCTTGAGAAGAAGTTTTTGGCCGAAACGGAACGCTCGGAATGATACCGAGGTGTTCCGCTAGAATTTCTAATGACCGAATTAAAACCGAGACAAAACAATATTATTTTGTCTCAATTTTTAAACATAACGGAATAATATTTACAAATATGCTTTCGAGCGAGCATTGGAAGATTCAGCTCATGCTGCCTTTTCTTTTAATGTATTTGTCAACTCTTTCGAGAGACCAGGATCTAGGACTAGCACAGGAAATAGGGAATAATATTTTATAAAAAACTATTTGATTTTATACAAGTCCGTGCTAGGTGAAATTAAGCACGAGGCTTGATGGAAATTTATTATTAATAACTATATTCTTGGCAGAAAATTAAATCTAATGGGATGTGTTATTTTCGTATAAAGAATCATTTTTCTACAGGGTGGGTGGTGGGTGGGGGGATAAAAAAATCTAGCCTGAAAGCCTAAAATTCATCGGACAAGTTTTTTCAGGCTACCATGTTGTGCTTTAGGTTCATAAGATAGGTTTTGATCCATATGAATCTTTCCTTGCGAAAAACTAGAAAGAAAATGGACTCAGTTTCCGAGAAATCCCAGTGATCCATTTAGGATGGTTTCAATGATTGTTCCATGCTTTGAAATTCGGCACGGAATCTTTAACAATATTAAGAGATTATTTGGTATTGCAATTGCTTTTGTGGTTTAGATCATTTCCCCCCATAAAAAGTACTTTTAATTGAGATTTATAACTGATATTAATTTTTTTTAATAAAATGTCTGTTTGTTATTGAGGTTCTACTTGTGTTTGGAGGAAACACAGGTAGTTCGACGTTTGGTAAAGGGTACCCTACAATTTTTAAAACTATGGAATCCACTAAATAACGAGGTCGAACCTTATTTTTAGAGAAGTAGCACAAACCGCAGTCTCTCTCACTAGCACTGGCCTCTATCTCGCTGGCACGAAACCATCCCGGGGTAAAGACCAAGCTGCATCCTCACGGACACCGACAACAGTAAAAGCACTGTAGAAGAGAATTATTGGCAATGTCTCTCTCCTATAGTCAATCGATATTCTCTCTCTCTCCCCACAGTCACCAGCAATTCTCTCTATTCTCCAGCAATAATTCCTAGAGAGCACCACCATAAGGATGCTTCCTCTCCATGCCATAAGCTCCACCATGACCTCCAACAACATTAGTAAACCCTGGTGTAAGCAGCGACAACGACGACAACAACAACAACAACAACCTTCCAAGGCTCCTCTCGGCCACCATTTACAACATCATCACCACAAGAAAAACCACCTCAGCCTCTTTTACCTATTGATATCAGCAATTGAGTCTTTTGTCACTGTTAACCGACTGTTACTGTTCACGTGAATTAATTCACACAAACAGCCTGCTACAAAGTTCATGTTTTCAGAAGACGTGAATAGTGCAACACATCGTTTCACACACACACATATATGTTGGACTTGGGCTGGACCTCCTCTCGGCCCAGCCCAAGTCTAGCAAAGTTGGGCATTTTAGCCCAACTTACCTGGCCCAACCCATTTAGGCGGGTCAGGCCCATACTATTTTTTTAAAATATATATATTTAAAAAATATATAGAGAGAGAGAGATCAGTCTTGATAAAAGAGAAAGGAATTGAAAGGGAAAGGAATGTGACTTTGTTTCACTCCACAATTCTGTTGTTTTTAGATTGATTATGAATTAGAAACTTGCAACTATATTTGGCATTGGATTATATCTCTATAACTAGATCGCATATGTTATTATTAATTATATTGTTACCAGGTGTTGTTCCTCAATCAAATAGCAAGGGATCACAGAGGCATTCACGTATCGATTTGTTTGTGATGAAATTGCAAGTAGTTTAATGAGAGAATAAAAACAAATATGTAGTTTACTTAAATTATTAATTACATTTTATTGTTATGATTATTAATCTATAATATTTAAAAAACAATATATATGCGTGTGTGTTCCTTAAATTAATTTCACAAGTTGACAACAATATAAAAAACATAGTAACAAGACACAAAACTGTTTTTCATTAAATCTCAAACTCAACCACAGTTTTAAACAAACATTTTAATTACATGAACCGTAGTTAAAAACGCTTTTCATGAAGAAAAAATTTTTAATCTCAACCACACTACCAAACACACCCTAAAGTTGTGGTTGAGCTTAAAGTTTAATGAAAAACAGTTTTTTGTGTTTGGTTATCATGTTTTTCATATTGTTGTTAATTTATAAAATTGACACACACACACACACAATATATATATATAATATTATTTTTTAAAATATTTTAGATTTAATAATCAATATTAAATCATCAATATTACCCCGTGGGAGGGTTTGCTAGTTGTCGATGTGTGTGATGCATGGTTTGTGAATTAATGATATTTTATGGTTTTTTCTTTTCTCTTCTTGTCTTTGGTACGGGTTTTTACTTTCTTTATTTCTTATTCTTATTCATCAAAAAAATATTGTTTTGTCAAATTAATTAATATCAACAGTGTCATAAGCAACTTTCCAACATTTATAGCAATGTTTTGGGTGAAAACTATCTTTATAAACTGAAGTTTAACCTCAGTTTTGGCTCCACGGTTAGTCTCAACCACATAAGCCATTGCAAAGTCAAACACCTACTAAGAACTATTTAGGATTTAAGAACCATCAGAATGAGATTGAAATAACAATTGTAAGATTAAAAGTGCATTTAGAAATGTATTTGTGGTTGTTTTTAAAAATAAAATTTTCATTAATAAATGTATCAAAATGATGTTTTTTATTTTTAAAAAATATTTTTTTACATAGGCATATGAAAATGATGTAACAACACCAAAAGATAAATAAATTTAAAGTTTAACGTAAAATATATATATATATTTTATTTTTCAAAAATACATAAATAATTACTTAAAAACATACAAGTGATATTATTTTTTACCAAACCCCTTCTTTTTCGCAGGATTGTTTTTACTCGTGGGTTTAATATTGTTTTTTATTTTAAATAATACGCGTATTTTTATTTTTAAATTATACTTTTAATTTAAAAATGATATAATTTCAAAAATCCATTAAAAAAACAATTTCATTTTAAAAAACAAAAATTATATAAAAGTGACTGGTATGGTACGAGAAACCAATGGAACCCACTGCTCTCCAGAGCCCAGTTCAAGTTTACACAGAGTGGAGTGCACTACGACCCACACTTTGCACGTGCTCGCCGTCATGTGACAATGTCCCTCTAAGACTACCTCGTTGGGACGGGACCCATGGTTCCCCTCTTCATCCGGTCAATCACATGATCCTATGCTGATCCATGGCCATGTGCTTTCATAATTAACGTTTTGTTAAAAATTAGTTTTTATTTAAAATCATATCAAATAATATATATTTATTTTTAAAAATAAAAATAAAAAATGTTCAAATTGTAATGTCAAACAAAGCATTACTGGATGAACCACCCAGGAAATCCAGCACCCCATTTGTAATTCTCAGCAAGTGATAAGCTCAAATGGTTCTTAACGAAACTCTTTTAAGTTTTAACAATCTTTTAATGTTATTTACTAGCTTTACAAGCTCCCACCACGATCCAAAAAAAATTAACCAAAGAAAAAACAGTTCATAAGAAATCACATGTAATTGTTATTAAACTTGATTTATTATGTCAATTTAAAAATCTTGAAAGTAACCCAAGTGACTAATAAAAAAATCAAATTTACTATAGCCAGTTTTAGTTAACTTGAAAAATCTTTGAATTAAGTCATTATATTGCGATAGAAATAATAATAATAACAATTATAGAATTCAATCCTAAGCAATCGAATAATAAATAACAATTTTTTTTATAAAAATCTATCTATCTATCTATATATATATATATAAAAAAAAAAATAGATTCAGTTGTGGCAAACCTTTTGAACATGCAACATGGATCATCATAATATGATGATCACGTAGAAAATAAATTGAAAGAAAGTACAAAGTTTAATTGATAACTTACCTAAGATAGAAGGACAAAACTGTGAGAAAACAAAGAATAAAAAACAAGACAACATGAGTTATAAAACCATGATAACTCTATATATAACAAATAAAAAATAACAAGCTTTAATTCCAAAACAATCTAATAAGGAAAGATATATATATATATATTTTAAAAAAACTCAAGTAAATTAGAGTGAACCTTTCAAACCCATAACTCAACTCGTAAAAGTAAGATTATGTCCCCGAGGTGGTGACCTAGCTGGTGACGCTAGGTTACGCTCTGCGGACACTGGGTTCGAGCCTGGAAACAACCCCTCCACATAAGAACCCGAGACGACCGAGAGGTTTACGCATGTCCTAGGCCCACAAAGTACGTTTTCCGGGTCATGTGGTTTCCCGTTCCTATATGGATATCAAAAAAGTATATTGTGTAACATAGAATAAATAAAAAAAAATACAAAGATCAATTCCTGACTAATTAAATACTCGGGGATTAGATAAATAAAACAATTTTTTTTAAATAAATAAACCAGGTCAATATGAAAAACATTTAACCCAATTTATGAGACCAATATCACCCCCATGAAAGGAAAAGGATAAAAATATAAAAAAAAACTCAATCTTCAATAAATAAAATATTAAAGAATAAAAACAATAAAAACAATAGTTAAAATAACGAGAATCGTTCATATATATAATTGAAATGATCAAGGTGAGAGGAAAGGAATGCATCGCCCATGGTCGTAGAGTATGGCGAGTGCCCTCCAAGTGCAGCTGCCTCTTCTACACACTAACCATCTATTTCCATCCAGCCAAACTATAAGTTGCAGTTCAAGTCAACTAATTACATAAATAACAAAAAAAATTAAATAAATCACGCCACCACATAGTTTAAATTTTGAGTGGTAAGCACCCTTTCGTTTAATAATTTTTTAAAACAATTCTTAAGAGTTAAATTTTAATTTATATTTTAGAGGAATCGAGTGAAAATAAAATAAAAAAGTATTTACCACTAATTTAACAATCATTTTTTCTACTTAATTGGTCACAATCTATCCTATTCGTCTACTGAAGGACGAATATTTGAGTTTAAATACAGAGGTAACCCCTTGTAGATACAACCCACAAAAGGACTTAAGACAAGGTCCCAGGGCCCAAGTAAGGCCCAGAATATAAACAGCCCAATTCCATAAATCGAGGGAGGAGGAGGAGAGGGAGGCCCCCACCAAGCTGCTATTCACCCACCGCCGTCGTCCATGGTCACCCGATTCACTCTTACACATGGAAGTAAAAACCATGAGGTCTCCATAATGGGGCGCAACCGCCACGACGGAGGGCTTATAAGGAGAGCAGACCCCTTTTCTCCGGCACAGGTATCTATCTACACCATGAAAAACACCAACATATCCCAGAACATAAAATACAAGCTTCAGCATCTCCCAACTTTAATTTACTCTAAAAATGCCGATTTTCCACATTTTTCTAGACTCATCGATCGGAAAACCCCGTGAGTGGAGGTCAGTTACTTTCTCCCTTGACGATCAAGAACCTTCATGAGAGGTAGACCTAGATATCATTTCATCTCCCCGTAATTAATAGGACAATAAGAACAGGGAGGGACTTGGCACCGGAGGGGAGAGAGATGGAAACCTTCTAAAAAAACCTGACCACTTGAACGATGACGGGTTAGAGTATAGTGATTTTGCAAACGAAAATATTATTTTAATATATTTTCAAATAAAAATACTTTTAAATTTTCTATTTTAATATTTTTTTTTATAAAGCAGCACATTCTAAACCCAGCCACCAGAAAATCACTCGAGAATACTGCTGCAACAACGTGTGTGTACTGTATAGTCCGTGCCTCTCACTCCTACACTGTTTATGAAGTCACCATCTCCGCCTAGCTGAGCTTGGCTAGCTAGCTTAGGTCAGATTCACGGCGAGTTAAGGTCAGATGGGATGCATCCATGCCTAACTTTGATAAATGCTTTATCGACAGATAGTGAGTTGTCTTGTCAATTTCTGCAGCTTCAGACCGGCATAACTTGCAGTAAAGCCAGCCAACTGGTCAGCATGCACCGGAAACACTCTGATGGTTAAGGAACAGCAGACTGAATTCAGATCATCCGACTTTTCTTAGCCCCCTGAATTACAGGTACGTGTGTGGAGTGTAATGTGGTAAGAAACTAATAATAATAAAAACATATTCATGTCAGAGGGTAATCTCAGATTACGAAAATAGAGCCAAATTTCTAGCTCGTACGAGCTTATTTTACGAAAAACTTGACCATTAAATATTTATGATTGTGGATTGAACAGAACGGGATCTATCACGAACCAACCCTCTAAAAATGGAATCTTTTCCTTTTTCTTTCTCCGGGACATGAAAACCCTACACGATTCTGATCATTACTTGAAGCAAAGGGACTTCGATATCTTATGTAGCGATCTAATTAACCCCAGCTGGTAGCAGAAGCAATCTAGACTCCATTTAATCTCTGCAGAAAGCAATCTACTAACTACTAATCTACCCAGGGGATGATGTTTGAAACACAATATAACGAGATAATTCTTATTTAAAACTATTTTTAAATGTTTTTGATGATTTTTTAAAAGTAAAATAAAATTATCTTGGTCAGAAAAAACCACTTTGAAGAAGAAGAAGATCAAAACCTATGTGCACCGCACAGACGTGAAATCGTTAGTTTATACCTGAGGTCAAGATAAAAAAAAAAAAAACGAATGATGCATGTAATAGCCCTAAGAACACATTCATGTTTCAAACATTTTCCTGTCCATCAACATTATATGCATCATTCTTTATCAAAGATAGCTAATTTATTTAACAATGTTTAACGTGCAATTTCACCTAAGATTATCAATAACGCCAATGTCTGGCTCAAATAATAATGCACCTCCTATGTATATTACTAAGTTTGATTTGACATAATAGACTCCTGTAATCATATAATACTTTATAATAGGCACACAGCATAATTAACCATGCTTTTTCAACAGCGGATATACATTTTCATGGCATCTTACCAGTATTAATTTAATCAACTGCTTAGGCATCTTATCCTTTAACTTGTCCCTTGATTGGATATGAGAAAACCTCCATGCAAACCTAGATCCAGGGACGAGAAACCTACCTGCATCAATTTAAGTTCCAATCCTCGTGCCGATTTACACACCAGTTTTTAGCAAAAACATTTTGAAGGGTTTTACGGACACATCTAGGGCCATTTAAGAGAGAAGATTCTATCAGTGCTAGTCTTAAAACTCTAACCAGAAAATCAAAAGAATCGAATATTTCCTAGCACTTGACCTGCTCCTTGAAGTTCTACATGGAAAACATCATGGATAGAGGTCCTGTAAGAATCTAGAAATCTAGCTACCACATCTAATGAAAAATCTCAGGGATAGATTTGAGAGATCTACAGAATGGATTTGTGATTGTTACAACTAAATATAACCCATGCTCATGGGTCTGCTGTTCATCATGTGATAATGTGTTTTCTCACTTTTATTTATAATGATATTCCCTCTTCGGGGAACAGCCAGGATTGATATGGCATGATTGAGAAATTGCTAGGGAGCTCACTGGTGATAGATTTCTTGATATAATATCATAATCTTGTTGATTTAATAGTCACGAATTTGAATTTTACTATATTTATTCCATTTGATGAAAATCAAATACAAAGTAATGTAATATTGTGCAAGTTTCAAGCTAAAAGAACTTTTATTTAATAATATATATTAAAAAATAATATAAATCATATTCTGAATTATATCGTTTATATATGGATTTGATAAGAAACGAGGCAACAGACCATTCAAATACAAAGACCCCACCCCACAGCATAACACAAATTAAAGCAGATAGTGAACAACATTTGTTCAATCACAGTTGGATCCTATTTCCTATACCATGTATTCTAAGAGTCTCTTTCCTTCCTCTCCATCAGTAATGTAAATTTAAATGCACAAATTTCATTCTAAGCTTGAAATACCACTCTGACATCGATGTTTGCAGGGTTGTTTATGTATGATCTTCTAACCCATATCCATACAAGCTTTGCAATCATGCCAAGGTGTGAGCAAAAGCAATGGCAGGAAGCAGGAGGGGAAGCAAAAAACAAACAGAGTCGCAGAATATTATGCCATATGAACATAAACAAGCATATCACAAAGACAGTGCTTGACAAACTGACACACAAAAGCTTTTCAATGGCAGAATGATTTGCCAAAACAAGCAATCAAACATATTACTTGACAAATGATATGACACAGATCTTTTTAATTGCCTGAATGATTTGCCAATACCTCAGTAATATTATATAAAACCATAAATAAAAGAGACATGGAAACAAAGAAAGGAAAAGGAAAATATATATTTTACTGGCTACTACTATGCCTATTACCGGGAACCAAAATCCTTATATTATCCAACAACGCAATCTCACCACTTTATAAAAGCTCCTTAAACCCAGCATCCAAGATTACACATATGACGCAAGAACAATGATGACAGTAAAGAAAATGCCCTTAGCTAGTTGGAACATCCATTACTTAAATATATTGCAAACATATTTTAGGAGATCATCAGTTGCTGTCACGAGTTATATAATATACTCATTGATATTTTTCTTTAAAACCCAAATTTAATGCAAATAACTAGATTACCACTATAGCTTAATTTCTTACTGATCATGATTACTTGCACTGGTAGTACTCTCTGGTAATGCTTGAGGTGGCATCAGGGAAGCAGGATTATGCTGCTGTGGTGGTCTCTTTCTCTTCTTCTTCTCGTAGCTAATCCCCCGAGCTTTTGCCTGTGAGTCCCTAACTTCACGTAGATAAAGCCTAACAGCACGAGCCCCGAAAGGGTTGTTCTCAGGCTTGCCTCCGTGCTCTTCAAAGGCAGCACGGAGGCGGCCAATGAGTGCATCGAGGCTTCCCCAGGCCTGGCGGAGAGGGCACGGGCACGGTGCAGGCGGATTCGGGTGGCCAAAGAAGGGACAGAGCTGGGTGTGGACTTTGGTTTTTCCAAACTGATCAAGGTAACGCAAGAACTCCAGGACGTGGGCCCCACTGCACCGGGAGAGGGAGAGCGGGGGGCGGTGGTTCCGGAGGTATTGGCCAAAGGTGTTCCAGTCTCGACGCTTCTGGTTCTCATAGCGGCTGAGAGTGGAAGGGGAGGTGGTGGTGGTGGCGGGGAAGGAAGAGGAGGGGGAGGTTGTGGTGATGGTGGTGGTACTGTTGAGGGGGATTGTGATTGTTGGGTGCGTCGTGGTACTGCCGAAGTCCTGGACAGAGTCCATGTTTGGTGGCTTGATTTATCGGAAGGATTAATTAAGGAAGATGGTGTTTGTAGGCTGGAAGACTTCACCTGAAATCTGATGATCCCATAAGAAAAGTTACACAGAGACTAAGATATCACAGTACTACTGTTATTAGGTCTAAGAATGCGAGATGTGGATGGAGGGAGCTTCAAGAAGTGTTGCTGAAACACGAAGCCAAAAGGTAAGGGCTTGATTATATGTCAAAGATGTTTAGACTTCATCTAGGGTTCGAGAATGCCATTAACATGAACAGTACTCTCCATGAGAGAGCTGAGATGAAAATAGTGTATCAGTGATCTGCTGGAGATGAAAGGAGGTATGGGGAGGATGATATATAGGGGGAAAAGAACAGTACCTACAGATCTTTTATTGGTTTGAGGATTCTTTTCTATTTTTTTTTGTCAATCCTAGAAACCTTATGAAAGGGTTATGATGTTGGTGGAGGGCCTTTCCTAACTTTGTAGTCTGAAGACATTTGTAAGTTCGGCAGATACTTTTTCTTCAAAAAAAGAGGAAGCAACTCAGCTACTGGTAACCCTAGCTAGCTAGCCCTGCAAGGGATGGTAAAGGAAAATGGTTAAGTGGAATGTGCTCCTTTAGGGCTTTTGTGGAAATGTAAAGAGGTTGACAGTGAAAGACAGGAGGAGAGAGAGGGAGGAGGAGAGAGGGATATGGTGGACGGAGGGAGGCAAGAGAAAAGCTATTGGTAAAAAATATACTAAGGGAATACCATGATTTTGTTTCTTCAACCTTTTGTGTTGATTGACAACACCTTTCTCCAATGACTATATTGCCCTTCTTTCATTTCTTTTTCAGGAAAATACTTTTCTTACTCGATGGCATCATGGGTCCTGTATATTTCCACTGCAGTTGCTCGGCACAGTGCATGTACACTGTAGCCATAAGCTCAAACCTTTCTTCTTCGTCTCCTCCTCCTCCATGAACAACCAGTAAGATCAATCAATTCACTAAATCAATTCTCTCAACCAAAAAATATAATAAAAGAATTACTGATATTACAATAAAAGAAAGGGAGTGTTCATATAATGTAGATGCCTGATTTCATTACATTTTTTTATTTTATTCAAATCCAAGCAAAACTAGAAAGGTTTAAAATTATCATTCGGAGTTGATTCACGTCTCAATTTAAAACATTCAAAATTAGTTTTAATTTTCTATATATATAAAAAATTCTTTAGAACATCGTTGTTCTAACCTTTTTTTCTTAAAAAATAAATAAATAAATAAATCGGGCATCTACGGACGTGGAGATCTCAATTTTGGCTGTTAATTATATTATAGAATTGCTAATTATAGCTGCCTAGCTTTCTGATCCTGCTAGCTAGGCTGAGCATAGCTCGGTAAATCTAGTGGCCATGTGTCGGTGCTGCCCCATTTTTATTACGCGGGCTGAGAAACAGAGAGGCACTAACTTCTACAGTTCCTCGTCCAGGAAGGTAGATCGATGGATAAACAAGACAACAAGTGTTCAAATTATTGGTTAAGATGCTTCACTTTCCTTTTCAATAAATGACAGGCTTGCATTCGATACTTTCTATATAAAAAAAACACCCCAACACTACTTAAGCTAAGGTTTTTTTGACACTAAATAAACAAAGATAATATAAATATTGATTTGTATGTTTTTTAGAAATTAAATCCGTATTTTAAAAGTATTTTTTTAAAAATGAATTTATCTTATTTTTTTAATTTTAAACTAATTTTTTTAGTATTTTTAGATTATTTTTATATACTGATATTAATTTTTTTTAAATCATTTTAATATATTTCAAAATAAATATTGTATTTTGATATAAAACTCCGTAAAAACAGGAATTTTTCTTCTACTTGGAAAAAACTAATCACTTCTATTACTTGATTTTTATTTTTATTTTTATCGAGGAAGACCAAAAGAAAACGCAAAAACAAAAATATCATATAATATTATATTATAACAAATTTTAATAATATTTAAGAGGAAATATGTACTAAGATATGATTTTTTTTATAATATTGTTTCCTTTCTCCCATGTACTTTTTATTGAACTTTCATTATTATGCTGCCTTTTTCGAGTAGCTTGGTGCTTTATTATTTAAAATTTGAGTTAAAATAATTATTGGTAATTATTACCGGAGTATCCTAAAAGCTTTTATATTGATACATGAACACATATTGTATCCAATTTTTTTTTTTATCATTTTCTTTATCTTTACAAGAGAAACTCAATAGAATAAAAAAAATGTCGCTCGGGACTCGCCTATCTTTTGCAGAATAAAAAATATGTTTGGGTTCTCCACCTTCATCACAAATATTCCACCTCTTTTTTTATTCGGTTATACTCTATATATACTTAAAGAATCATCTTGTTTAAACTCTTAAATGTTCTAATGAAACTTTAATATATAATTTATATTATTTTCTAACATATTTTCTCAAATGAAAATCAATTAGACTTGAAACTTGTGTACATGTCCATATTATCTTGTACTTAATTTTTATCAAAGAGATCGAGTGTAGTGAGATTTGAATTCATGATCGTTGGGTTAACAAGAGTATGATATTATATTAAATAATCATTTCATCTAAAAACTTAAACTGTTAATTATGATCTCAAAATATGATTTATATTATTCTACAAGACATCCTGGAATGGTAATAATCATGATCATGTAATCAAATAAATTAAGAGCTTAATCACCAAGACCTAATAATAATAATAATAATAATAATCATAATCCATGTAATCAAGAGTTTAATCACGAAGACCTAATAATAGCTTAGACGATGGAAGAAGAAGAGAAATAAAAATATAGCGACAATTGTTGGCCCGAGAAGAGTAGAGATGCAGCGGCCTTGTTTCACGGCCACTTGGATTTGGCCTCCGAGGTAAACTGTACCTGCAATGTCAGGCGACCTCGACGAACTGCTAGCCAATCCTCGGAATCTATAAGTAAATCAAAGGCCACTTATAGAATCTGTACTATTTTTAGATAATTAAAACTCAACACATGGCCTAGAATTACCAACCTATATCTGGTTTTGCTTGACGTTGGGACTTGGTTCGACCAAAAAGTGTTGTTGTGTTTCTCGAGAAATTAACAATCTAAAAAAAGCTTAGTGACTGGTTCGGGTGCTCTATTTATTCATAAATTCCCCTGTCCACCCATCTATCTATTTTTGGCAAGCAATTCGTTGAACCATCGTGTTCTACCAGATCTAAATCGAATGCTAGAACCCTACATGCTAGCATGTATCCTGTAGGTTACCAATATAGAAATTCATGTGAATAAAGCATAAAATATATATATAAAAAAAGGAAAATCCTGTTTATATTTTGTACTTTTTTGTCTAACATGGGACTTCCCCGTTCGAAATTTCTTGTTCACTGTGGATTGCATGTTTGACGAGGAACGGACCCGGTATTACTTTGAATACAAAGAGGCTATGTATTTTCCTTCTTTTATCTCCGGTTATAGTTTTGATCATCACATATCCGAACCTAACATAAATATTGTTTATTAAAATACTATTTCCCAAGAAAATAAGTATATAATTCAATTATACACTCACTAAGTAGTAGTCCTTAATGGACAAATAATTTGAGTTCTGCAAATCTCAAATTCGAGTTAAAACATGTAAATTTTATAAAAACGTGAAATAATCAGGATTTTATTTGATTTTTTAGATCTGCAAAACACGTTCAAGAAATCACATCCAAAAAATTTAGCGGAATGGAAGCATGCAAATATTTTCTCATCATACTTATTGACCATACACGGTCATAGATTGATTGGCATATATATATATATATATATATATATATATATGTATATATAAAGTAATAGATTAACATGGAGAAACAAATGTTAAGGTCACATAAGTAATTAAATAGATGTGGACAACATTTAGGTGAAGACAGAAAACATCTTACGTGCTTTGTGGAGTTGGATTGCGGAATCAACTTCAGTGACTTGCAATTGAATAAAACAAAAATCCGTATCCTTGGTTTCTTTCTCTTTTTCTAAAGAAACCAATGGAATATCTTGGATTATATGCTAACCAATCTCCTAATCATCGGCATTATTCCATGTTTTTGTACTAAGATGGTCGAGTTACTACTTTAACTGTAAGATTTGCTTTTAATTTTGCCTCAAGACATTGAAATGGAGGATTGGTTAGGGGGAAAAGTTACTAAAACATTCATATCAAATTTATGAAATTTCTACTCCAAGTATTTTTTTTATTTCCCTTTTATTGAGAAAAGCAAACCACCGTCTATAGACATGCATGGAATTTGGTTCGATTTTCTTGAATAGTTTCTATCATAACCCATTTTTGATATGAAATCTACCCTTAATAAAATAAAAATACAAAAAAAAGGGCTAACATTGGTAGAAAATCAAGTTGAAAATTTTAGACGAGAGCTCAATCGTATCTCTTTTGTGCCCAAAAATGGAGGAAAATGCAAATTCAAAGCTAAAATAATTTATTATTGGATAAATCTGCGTAGAAATTAAGTCGAAAGACATAATTATATCTTTTATAGGCCACTTTGATTTAATCATGGGCAAATTTAAAGTATAATTATGTTTAGAAATTAATTCAGGGTCCAATTGAAGGATTTATTAAAGTGCAAGGACTTAATTATACTTTAAATTGATCAAATTAATTTTATTAAGGTCTTAATTGGTAAAAATATCAAGTTCGGTAGCTTAATTCGGGTTTAATTGAGAAGATTGAAATTTTCAGACACCAAATTCGAGTTTTACCAAGTCAATTGGATGAAATTAGGGGCAAAATTGAAGAAAAATGAGAGTTAAACGGTCATTTTAGGGTCTAATTGTATAAATCCAAAGCCAAGGACTGAAGTAAAATGGATGTGTAAAGTAAAGGCTGCTATTAAAATTTTAGCGGGGATAAAATTGCATAAATTTAAAAAGTTTAAAGATAATTAGAAGCGCAATTAGAAAAATTATAAATTGAGAGATCAAAGTAAATTTGTGTCACTATGCAAGATTTGAAGGCGTGACTCCACTGTTCGGTGATCCGAAGAGTATAGGCATGTCATTGCAGAAGCTGCAGAGGTCACCTATGTCTACACACAAGTAGCATTTGAAAGGTTCTTCCTATATGCCATTGTGGAAGTTGTAGAGGTCACTTGTGTGTACACACAAGTAGCGCTTGAAAGGTCGCTCTTCTTCCTATATATCATTGTGGAAGTTGTAGAGGTCACCTGTGTCTACACACAAGTAGCACTTGAAAGGTTGCTCTTCTTCTATAAAAACTTGCACACAGACGAGGCAAAGGGGATAAAAAAAGAATACACAGAACACAAGGCAGAGAAAAAAGAAACAAACAGAACAAAAAACATGCAATATTGAAACACAAAAACTACAAGTTAATTGTCCACCACAACTTTTCCCTCTCCATCGTCGGCAACATGAATTCTTTATCTCTTCATCGTTGGCGTCACCAACCACAACTTTAAGCCCATTGCCGACGACAACTTCTTCGGCAATAGCAACAACTCATTCCTCTTTCTAGCAGCAACTATAACTCATTTCTTTCTACACTATCAACGATTACACCTTCTTCTTCCTCTCTAGCTATCAACCCCAGTTCAAGACTACCAGTCGATAACAACCACCATCATCTCCTTGGCACCACCACCAACTTCTCCCATGGTAGCAACTTTTCTTCCCCTTCGAGCACACAACAGTTGCACGCAGTGACAACAACCATTGCAACATATTTCGATGTATCTCCCGATCACTATAAACCACCATTCCCAATGCCAACACCACCAGTAGAACCAACCTAATCTCCTCTACCTGGCGGCAGCGACAAGGAACCTCCCCCCTCTCCTCCATATGATTCACTTGCATGTAAACAATAAGAAGTGCTGCATATTTTGTCCAGCCCATCTTGGCAGTGGTGGGACTAAATGGCCCACATGGCGAGGCCGATCCATTTTGTCGAGTCTGATCCACTTTGTATTTTTTTTTCAAAAATATAAAAATTTGTATTTTAGAAAAAAAACAAAAATGTATTATTTTCGTGTATACGAATGAATTCTAATTTTTTTTCTAAGCATATTTTTCATAGAAAATCACATTTTTTCTCTCATATTTTTAAAACAAAAATAAGATATTCTAACTTGTCTATGATTATCTGTTAGATTTCAATTAAAATATAAAAAATCTTTCAACAATATTTTTTTTTCATTTTTTAGCTGTAAGCTTTAGTTATAGGGTTGCGATCATCAATATTAAAGAACAATAAATGCAGTGTGTTGGTGTCTCGCAACAATTTTTTTAAAAGTAAAAACAATTATTTGTATTTTTTATTATAAATAATGTTTTTGTATTTTCATATTATTTTGCTGTGTTGATGTTAAAATAATTTTAAAAAATAAAATAAAAAAATAATTTCTTAATACATTACTATATATATATATATAAACACTTACCATACAATCACTATCATTATCACCTAGTACTAGATATAAATTATTAGCCACTATGGTTAAATGGGATGAGAGGATGGATAAGATAACTCGTATCTTGAACAAGCCCTGGAGAGGCCACAAAAGTCTTCGTTTCCTATCAGATTTATTATTAACAGCTGCCTCCTTGTGAACCATAAAACGCTAACGTAGGAAAGTGACGGAGCAAAGTGTGGACGTGCAAAATCTATCAGATATCTCTCTCCCTGGAAAAATGAAGCCCGTCCACTTCTCGCCCCACCATCTTGTTATCCAAAGAGATCGAATTGCTGATTGGTGTTTTGCATTCTATTTTAAAAATATTTTTTAAATAATTGATTTTTTTAAATTAATTTTTTTGATATTTTTAGATTATTTTCATGTGATGATATTAAAAATAATTTTTAAAAAATAAAATAATATTATTTTGATGTATTTTTGAACGAAAAATGATTTTAAAAGCAATCCCAACCACACTCTCAAACATATACTTAGTTTTTTTAAAAATATTTTCATTTAAAAATACATCAAAATAATATATTTTCATTTTAAAAAAAAATAACACATGAAAATAATATAAACAACTATTTTTTTTAAATTCAAGTATAAAATAAATAAAAATTCAATTCTTTTTAAAAATATTTTTAAAACTCAATATAAAACAACTCTAAAAACGTCATGATCATTACATGGTCCCTCACGTTTCGTGATACAAGCTATTTGGTTTTAATTTAATTTAATTTAATTTTATTAAGATTACTGTTTTTGATATTTTTAAATTGTATTGATGTCTTGAAATCAAAAATAAGATTTTAAATGCAAAATAAATAAAATTTTATGTATATAGCTAAAAATACAAAAGTATTAATTAATTTTCACTCAAAGGGAAAAAAACTTGAAAGAAAGCAAAGAATCTAAAACACATTGAAAGAAAAAGGAGCGAAAGTAATGCCATGAATATTGAAATTTGAACAACAACAACAACAAAAATTTATACTTGATTATCTATATTTTGTTTAGTCACTAGATTATTTTTCAGAGGTAATTTAAAAAAAATAGTTTAATAATATTTTCAATAAAAAACAGTTACAAAAATACAAACCAGTCACTAAATAAAATTTGATTCTATTTATTATTCCGGTTTGGTCATGTTATTCAAATAAATAAATATTTTTAGTATTTTAAAATAATTTTAATACGATAATATTTAAAATAAGTTTTACAAAATAAAAATATTATTGAATACATTATTAAATAAAATATTTTCAAAAATAATAACTGATATTTTAATCTAAATTTGCAACCATCAAATCATAACATTACATCATCCAGTAAGATAAATAGCATAGACCTATCACAAATTGACATGCAAGTTACGGCACGAAAACTTACAGGCTATGTTGGATGGTGCATGTACAAACATGCACACTATCCTGTTTGTATTCATCTATATTTTTATTTTATTTTTAAAATATTTCTGAATCATTTTAATTTATCATGTCAAAAATAAATTTATTTTTAATATATTTTTAAACAAAAAAATAATTAAAAAACAACTTCTATTACTTACAACCAGTTATTTTTTAAAATATAGTTTTTAAAACGATATAAAATATTTTTTTAACATTACCATATCAAAACAATCCAATTTTTTTTTTCATTTTTTATATAAAAAATAAATTTTAACAAAAATAAATCCAGCCATACAACCAGAAAACCATGAACATCAATCCCAGAATAAAAGATAAAAGAAAAAGAGATGCCTTTGATGGAGTATAACGTGCCTATTTCAATCGGGAAAGATCTTCCACAGAATCCAGTCAAAGCCTTGTTTTGCAAGCTCAATTACGGAGGAAGTTGTTGAGTATAGAATCAGTACGAACAAGTTATTTTCAGAAATGATTACCTTGAAAAATACAAAAGCTTTGAATCCCTTTTATGCAGTTTATATACAAGCACAGTGGAATCTCATGTATACAAAGAAACTATTATACGCACATGAGGTGTACCCTTAAAAAACGCATACATGGTCTTTATAATCACAAGTACAGGAGTAAAGTGTTCGAAAAAGTTGCCTAACATGTAAACAAGGTGATATGCTGCTGCTGCTGCCGCCGCAACTCAAGCTGTCGATTCTCTTTGCGCTGCCAAGCTTACCTGCAGAAACGGTTGCCATCAATTTAGCATTATTTTTTTCTCGTAAATTTTACTCTAACCAGGATCCTACATTCAAATTTATGGGGAGATCAATAGACTCCCATTTAGTTTCACAGAAATCAGTAGACTCCCAAAAAACTAGTATCAAGCTATTCCCAATGAAAATGCTACCACTTTCCAACAGTTGCATTTACTTGTGTGATTTAGATACAGCGGGAGGAGGATGATTAGCTTCAAACTGTAGGGGATTTCAGTGATGTTACTGAAAGCATAAACACTAAGGTATACTTGTTCAATAATTCAGAAAAAAAAATATAAGGTCATATATATGAAAGAGAACATCATTCTCCAAGGTGCCCAGAAAATAGTTACCATTTATAACTTCATTCTTCAGCAAGAATCAAACAGCATAGAGCCTCACAACCTGGTTAATTGTGGCACGACACACGGGGCAACCCCATTTTTTGTCTTTAATTTCCTTCAAACAAGACATGCATCCAACCATGTGGCCACATGGAATGCAAGCTCCCTCAACCGGTGCATCTAAACATATTACACATGATGATGGACCTCCATCTTCTTTCTTTTCACCTTTGTTTCCCGGTAAGTTTTCAGTGGGCAGGGAAGAAATATCAATTAGGCTGGAATCAATTGATGGGTAGTGAATGGGACCGTCTTCTACAAGCTCATCTACAATGGGTGGAGCTGATGGGACTGAATCTTGGGAATCAGTTGCTGTCTGGACATCAGCAACGCTGCTATCCCGGATCTTGGTTTGCTGAGTTGAGCTGCCACTAGCTACAGCTTCATTCAGTGCCCATCTGCTGCTAGTTGCTATTGGAGGAGGTGCTGCTGGCGCATCCATAGCCCCTTTACCGCCAGCATTAGCAGAGCAACAACTGCTAGTGGACGAACTTGCTCCAGTGCTAGAGTGGTTATCAAAAATAGGTTGCTCTGCCATGGAAGACTGGATGGAGGCATTTAGTGCCATTGCTATCTCTTCATCTTCAGCAGATGGTGGAGCAGTTGCTTGAGCAACCAGATTCTGAGATTTGGACAGAAATTCTGGAGGATGCATTGCCTGTAACATTATAAGCATTCATGTCACAAGTCCTCTTGTAATGAACAAAGTCTTTGACTAAATGATATATAGCTCTTGTTGAGCATGTGAGTTTTTACATTAAAATTTCCTACACTATACATAGATACGTCAACAAGGGAATCTCAATTGGAGGGTATGCAACAAGCTTGAAATGCTAATCAGAATTTAGACCGTAACAGATCACAACCAGACAGAGACACTTGTGACATTATAAGCCTTTTCTACATTTTCTAAAGGAAGCAAATCAACTGTTAAAATTTTAAATCTGAAATAATTAATCAGTACCAGAGGAACCTCAATCAGCAGTCCGTATGCATTATGATTAGAGTATTTCTGCCCATTAAAGCAGTGTAGCACCAATCAGAAATAAATGCATTTCATCAGCAATAACCGTAGTGTAGTGACTAGTGTGCATTTCAGGTGAGTTTGAGCATGAGCCACCACTTACACAGTAGCAAGCGGTCCATAACTGGCTAAAGGAAAGCATAATGACTAGTGTTAATTTCAAAGGAGTTTAGTGTGGGATCATAAACTCGTGAAGGGAGACAATGAGCCTCAAGGGAAGTAGTCCAGTACATAATATATGGCAACAAGAGAGCAGTTATAATTTATTATAGACATTTAAGCTTTGGTTTCTCCCAACCTGAAACAAATGTATTGTTCTTCAATATGAGTTTTCAATTTGACCCAAGTTGACATGGAAACCAATAATAACCCAAAAATAACTGAGCCAACATTTAAGCTTTGGTTTCTCCCAATCTGAAACAAACGTATTGTTCTTCAATATGAGTTTTCAATTTGACCCAAGTTGACATGAGAACCAATAATAACCCAAAAATAACTGAGTCAACATAATTCCCTGCAACAGCATCACATTTCTACCGTTTTAGAGGGCTCAGAATTGTCTGTACGGGAGTTTTCATGTCCTCTTCAAAATGGATCTACTGGACTCCAGACAACCCTATTCTCAAGGAGTCTTCTTGTTTGGCCATAGCATCTAAAATTAGTTATGCAGGAGTCTAGATAGTATTGGAAATTATAGAATTATAAAAAAAATTCTTCAAAAGTTATCATGGTATCAATAAAAGGAAAGGAAAAATGCACATTTAAATACTTCAGCTGAAAAATTATCTCATCTACTTGTAGCATACAAGTTGTCAATTGCTCTATGACCAAAGAAGAACTGTATACAAGTGTGAATCAAACCTGTGGTATTCCTTTGCATGCATCACAAAACCACTGAAGCTGCTGCTTGTCTCTTTCATTTTCAGGTGCGAGTTTAAAGCGTGTTTCTGAAAACAAAACATATCAGATTTAAGTTTAAAATAATCAATACAAATTAAAAAAAAAAATTTAAATCTTGATCAAAAGGAAGTTACATTTGATGCGGTGAATTATCAAAAAACATAAAAATTGCTAGCTATCTGGTATGTCTAATTCGCGTTGGAGGCAGGAGCATGGTGAGGTACACTATATCCAGAGTAGTTTGAAAGATACCTAATTCCTTATGTTGTCAGGAATATTTACCATACTTACGCCTAACAGTTTGAGGCCTACACCTCACTCATCTCCACTTCCTGCCTCTTGAGACTATGCATCGACATAAAAAACCCAACGTAAATGTAGGGACTAGGCAATCAACATGATGTAAACTTCAACAAAGGTCAATAGTTATCATCATTGAGAAATTACTGGTGGAGTTGTCAACAATCATCACGGTAGGATCGGAGCGGTGAAACTTTGGTTCTTCCAGATTCACTTTCCATAATGCGATTATCGTGCGTGGTTGAGCATCCTGGCCATCCATTAATATGTAAGAAAATTAACAAAAACCAGAAAGTCATAAGCTTTAAAGAGAAGAAAATATAGCACATTAAAACATAGGAATACAGCATTTTACATATGCAAACACTACTTGGAATACAAATTCAAACTAGGAAAAAGGACAACGAAACCAAGATATAAAACCCTGATAACATACTACTACCGTCAAAGGAAGAGCCTGTTGACAGTGAGTTGCCAGTCCCATTTCATGCAACTTCATGAACAAAGTTTACATTGTTTTAACATGCAGTACACAGTGAGTGATTCCAAAACGCAACCTATTCTGCAAAATTCTAACACCAGGATGTTCCAAGCGGTAATTAATGCAAAGCATGCTTGGATGTGGAAGCAGTAGGTAAGACATCACCACCTCTCATGCTGAGATATTCTCATTTCTGAATGCCGTGAAGTATTGACATCTTTGAGGACTATTTCAACAGCATGAAAACAGCTAAGAAGGAACAAACTAGCAGCAATTTTAACCACCAAAGCTTGGAACCTTAAAAAAAAATCTTTAATTCAAGCCACTATGCTAGGTGGGATGAGGTAGGCTTCAACCTAGGAATGATAACCTTGTGTCTCACTCACATGAAGTGGCACTCACACAGGGATTTTAGAGGGATATATTCCATTACTTTGAGTCTCAACCTGAGCTTCTATTTCGACCTGTGGAATGAGCTAGCCAAACAACATTTATTGTTTCTCACCACATTTTATCAATTAAATACATGGAAGGGTTAACAGGTATAGCTATAGCCATTATGAATTCAAAACCAGATAAATTTGCTAAAAATAGTGTGCGTGTTTTTTTGGTAAAACCAATAAAACCACCAGAAAGCCAACCAATGTGTATATACAGGAATAAAGATAAACCACCGATGCAAACCATGAATGTACCAAACAAGAAACCCAAAAGCTTAAAGACAAAAACAAGTATCATTAAAGCAGAGCCTAGAACAAAAAAATAATTCTCAACTGCAGCATAAACACAAAGGCCTACATCGTAATAAACTTTTATCAATGAATGTGAATCTGGTATCCAAATTCTTGCAAATTAAAAAATTCTACTTGTCATACCTGCAAACTAGAATACATGGCAAGCTCCAACTTGTAAGGCATTCTAGGGTTACGGGAACCAGTAGGTAAAACAGCCACCCATCTACAAATGCCATGACACTATCAGGCATAACAAATCAAGTGCTTTTTGAGAACAATTAGCTGTATAGCAAATGTTACATGAAACCAGCCATTTCAGACTGCAATGACATATTCCGTAACTTAAAATGAAGTAGCAAAAAACAACCAATAAAACTCCATCAATGCGAGAGCACATGGAATTGATACCTACATTTTTCTTGAAACCAACTGAGGGACCAACATTTCTAGGAATCCAGGCCCATTAAACTCCCGCAACCAACCAGAGAATAGGCAAATGTGACTCTGCAAGGAATTGGAGGGGAACAGAATCTTTTTTACATGTAAATAACAGAAATTATTTTCTCACATTGTCCAGTCACAAAGTAGTTACAGCATCACAGAATGAACTGTTAAGCATACCTCAATTGCCCGGACAACATTGCTGTACCCTTTTGCCCTAGCAACTTCTAGAGGAGTTTGACAATCATCATTCATCACTAATGCATTTGCTGAAAATTAAAAAATTAAACACTTACTAAACTACCGCAGACACTAAAAAAACAAAAAAAAACCAGACAGCTGCAAGCACATAAAGTTTCCACATTGACGGCAATAAACGACAGTGCACCTCACCTCCATGTGAAAGAAGTAACTTGACAGTATTTTCATGACCTTTTTTTGCCGCATGGTGCAAGGGAGTCCCCCCAGTACGACCTACAGCTCAATAAAATAATAATAATTATACTGATCAACAGATTAATCAAGCATCCGTGGGCAGAGGCAATTCGAAAAAAAAAATCCTTTACTGAAATATATTAAAAAATGAACCTGTTTTGTTATATATTGAAGTACTAAACTAATTAAGAAGGAATTAATTTCTCTTAATTGAAAAATTAAGAAGCAAATGAATATTTAAATTAGTAAAGAAAGGCATACCCGGGCGATAGGCATTAACATTAGCACCGAGCTCAATCAAAGTTTTAGCCACATCAGAAGATTGAGGATTCAAACACGCCACTATCAGTGGTGTTTTTCCTTCTTTATCAATCCACTGCACAACATAACCAATTATATTTTGTTTTGTTGTTTTTTTTACTTAAAAAATAAAAAAGGCGAAAGATAAAAAAGGTTGGAATAATCGGAACCTCGAGGCCAGCGCCTTCTCTGCGAAGAGTTTTGATGCCTTCTATGTTGCTGTATTTCACTTGCTGATACAGTAACTCGTCCTTTGATTGGTGTTGCCCCATTATTTTTATATCACAACCAAACAAAATGGACTCCTTCCTTCCCGGATTGCCTTTCTCTTCTTGTATAATTTAGCGGTAAATCGGCGCGGTGCTTTCCAGGAAAGCTAAGACTATAATTTTCCGGGAAAGTGGAACGATTTGTTTTTTGCTTAAGAAAGAAGAAATTGGAGAGTCAATTGATGGAAAATTAAAAATATCGGTGCAGTGAGGAACCAAACGGTCAGAGCTGAGCTGACGTGTCCTCTAATTTTATGATATGGGCAAGAGAGCGCGTAAATTGATGGTGGACCCGAAACCACCTTTGATTTCAGTATTAAGGAAATTACTTCCTTCTTCTTCTTTTTCTCTCCCAGATTTTTCAATTTCCAAGAAAAAAAAAATACAAAGCGGGCTCAAGGCCCAAAGACACAAAACCTAGATGTAACAAGAGAAGCCCTAAAATCATTTCTACACTACGTCTTGATTTGGTGTAACTTTTAATTTTATTTTTTAAAATTACCTATAATATAAACAGCGTGGGTAAAACATCTGTGTCCACGCCATTACATATATATATATATATATTATATATATTCTTTTAGTATTTTTTAGATAAAAATAATTCATATTTTATGTATTTGTGGTTTTAGATTTTATTTTTATTTTTTCATTTTATTTTTGTACTTATCGTTTTGAAATTTTAATTTATGTAGGTTACATTGTATTTTATTCCTAAAATTTTTATTATTATTTTCGGTCTCAAAAACACTCGTATCAATCTACGAGTGTTTTTCATGCCATGATAATATATATATATATATATATATATATATATATATATATTTAGTGCTCTTTGTTCTTTTGGACAAAAATAATCCATATTTTATATATTTGTGTTCTTATATTTTTATTTTATTTTTTCATTTATTTTTTACTTATGGTTCTGAAATTTTAATTTATGTCGGTTATATTGTATTTTATTTTTAATTTTTTTTGTTATTTTCTGTTCCCAAAAAAGCTGTAATAATTTACGATGTTTTTCCACGCTATGATAAAAGGATATATATATATATATATATTATTAACTATACAATAAAACACGTTCGGTTTTATTGTGCTAATCAACGATAACATCTACTATTAATATATATTTTTGTTAAAGATAAACATTTGTTGAGGTAGTTGTGATGGTCTAAATAATATCAGATTAAGGTCCTCTCAAAGGGCATCAATTTGAATCCCACTCTCAACACTTTTTTAGCGAATCCATATTAAAATTAAATTTAATATATATTTTCGAGAAAGATAAACGAATGTTAAGGTGACCGAGTGATTTTATAAGGCGAGAGACAAAAATTCTGTTTGAGAGGTTGGAGGTTCAAATCCCACTCTTGACAGATTTCTATTTTACTTTAAAATATGATTAATTTTTTTAATGATGATGTAATTTTTCTTGCTTTTTTAATGATGATGATAATTTTATGTTTGTTATTTCTTTTAAACCTATTGAACTAGATAAATTTATATCGATTTAAAATTCATATATTTTATAGAAAACTTGCACTTCATAAGAATTCTGCACAAATTTATTATTTTGACAAAAAATATATTATAAAAAAATAATCAATATTTTTTTTGTTGAAAAAATATAGTACCATCGCATGACGAGACGCGGACATTGGCTAGTTGTTTTGATATGTTGCTATAAGAATAAGTTTTTAAAAAATATTATTTTTATATTTTTATAATAAAAAATAATTTAAATAACAATTGATACCCACTCCCAATCATTATACTCTACTATATAAAATTATAAAATTATAAACTAATATTCTATTTGTGTATCCTGCATTTGGATTTGGTACCAAATGATTTTAGGAACCATTCTCAATTCTCAAAAAATGTTAATTATCTTTTTATATTTTACTGTTTTTATATTATAAATAATCAAGAGAATAAAAATATAATAAAAATCCACCCCGTGATTCATTAATTAACATTCTTATTAAAAAAAGTATTTCAAGAAGAAAGTTGTTTTTCTTTTCAAGTAACTATTCCCTTATCACTGCAATAATTTGGGATTTGGGATAATGAAGCTTTTATATTTAGGATAACCTCTTATCGGTCCCCAATTCATGCACCAATTTTCAATTAGGTCATCAACCTATTTTTATATTAATTTAATCATAAAATCTCATTTGGGTTTCCATGTAAACTATGTAATTTATGGAAAGAATAGACTTTCATTTATGCCATTTTTTTTACAATAATTTTAAAAACATGTTTGACATTGCGTTTTAAAAGCGCATTTGAACTAATTTATTTTTTTACTTTGAATTAAATATTTTTGGTGATTTTAGATTATTTTCATGTGTTGACGTCGAAATTGATTTTTTTAAAAATAAAAATATATCATTTTGATGTATTTCTAAATAAAAAAACACTTTCAAAAGTAACCTAAATCACAATCACAAATATGCACTAAGAATTTACATGTATTTTCAAGGCGAGTTGCTTGTTGCTATCCCATCCTAAGTGCTTGTTTGGGAGTATGATTGAGGTTGTTTTTTAAAGTGATTTTCGTTCAAAAATGCAATAAAATTATTATTTTTTTAAATATTTTTAATTTTAGCACATGAAAATAATTTTTAAATTCTATTTTTTAATTTAAAATAAAAAATAAAAATAAATATTTTCAAAAAAATTCAAAAATATGATTTAAATAAAGAGTTTTTTAATCTCTTAGCATCCTTGAATGAGGGGTGGCATTTTGGTTATATAAAGAGAAACTAGAAGCATATATAGGGAATATAAATGAGCCTCCATAAGCACCAATGCTCCTTTCCATGGCTGTTCGGTTTACCTTTGCAAACCCTACCCCATCAGAAACCTTATTCCTTTCATTAGAAAACCATAATTGCACATAGGATTCAAAACTCAATGTCTATTCAAGCTTCAACCACCCAACAAGGCATCGAAACGTTTCACCAACACCCTGGAATCAAAACTCCATCATCTAAACTTATTCGAGGCGCCTAGGTTATCAAAACCAGCTCCAGTAGCCTCCGAGGTTATTGCGATCGCCATTTCTTTCTTCCCTTCAAGATACGTTTCATAACAAAACCAAGATGTCGCAGCCGCCAGTGTAAGCATCTTTACAGAAATAAAACACCGCTTTTCAATACCTTCTCACACGCAGAAACAGAGGTAAGGACTTGGTTGTTGCGAAGGTTGTGCCGAGAAAGGAAGGCACGACAAGGGAGAAGAGTGTGTATAGCATTGAAGATGCATGGAGAGAGAGAGAAGTTATTGCTAGATCACTGCATCGGCGGTCTGTTGATGAGAGAGCTGAGGAATTTATTTACACATTTCGTGAAGTGATTAAGCTTCGAAAGGATAAATCAGTTTTTGAATTTGAGGAGAGGTTGGCTAGGAGTGCCTAAAAAATATTTTATTTTTTCATATTTCATACTATTTCTGATGGCAAGAACCAGAGCTTGGAGATTTTATGTACATAATTGAAGCTTCATTCTTGTTTTTTTGTAAGTGAAGATTTCCTCCACGGAATGGTGTGATTATATATAGGAAAACAGTTTGTGTGAGATTCTTTGTATTGTTTCCTATTTTCAATTGGTTTCTAGCAATTTCAAGACATTATACTGCCATGTTTTCTACTCTTTTTTTTCTTTCTTGGATAAAGAATTCCAGAGGCTGAGATAATTGAACGATTAGAAAACTACATGTAAAATAAGAATTCATCCTCCCAGGATGTTCAAACTTTATTTTTCAAAACTAGCATTGAGTTGAGGAATCTTTCGAGTCACTAAAAAGAAGCTTTATGCAATGGTCTGAAGTCTAAAACTCGTTGACAACAGTTCCATCTAAGCATTTCAAAAGAAAGTGTATTGAAATATTATTTTTCTTTTTCTTTTTTATATTAACATATCAAATTATTTTAAAAAATCAATTTCATATTTTAAAATATTGAAAAATAATTTTAAAAACAATGTTGTCATTCCCAAGCCCTAAGATTGAAGATATGTTTGATGCTCGTTATCAACTTGTGTTTGTGAAATAAACTCTGTGCAATATGCTCTGCCTTGAAGATATGGAGACTTCAATAGAAGAAGCTAATCTACTAACATGATCAAGTAAAAAGGTTAAAATCAGAGATAACAATGTCTCAGGTGGATCAAAGGTGGGTAACAGTTACATCGAGTCACTCATGAGAGACTTATTTGTTGAACCAAAAGTGGATGACGACATGCATGACTCTTGTTGCTACCCAATTTTGACTCTTTATTTTTTATTTTTCGAAAAAAGTATTTAAAAAATAGATTTTGGGTTCAAGGGAGAAATCGAGCAATTTAAGAGTTTAATGGCCGATTGAGGGTTAAATCGCGAAAATCAGGAGCCAAAGACCAATTTAGAAAGTCGCGCATAAGCTACGGTTGAGATCGAATTTTTGATGGAATTTAATTGCATAAAATCAAGTTTTAAATCCAATTGGGTGCAATTAAAGAATTTTTAGAGGACCAAATCGATTTTTTTACCTTCAAAAATTTTGAAATCTGCATTTAAATAAGCATGCACTGTTCCGACATGCATTTTCATTGATTTTTCAGGCTCATTGATCAACAGATCAATCAAATTTTCCTTCCTGTCTCAATTTGATCATCTTCCCATTTCATCTCCATCACAGAGATCAATCAAATTTTATTCCTATTTCAATTTGATATTCTTCCCATTTGGTCTCCGCCACAGCAAAAGATCAATTTTCTTCTTATCAATCGGGATTTTCTTCCCATTTCATCCTCTTCAATCAACGCAACAGTCAATCAAATATTCTGCCTATTTAAGTCTTGATCTTCTTTCCAAATTGGTCTTCGAAAAATTGACGTCCTGATTCTCCTCCCTGTCTTCCTGATTCTCCTTCGATTGCATTTTATACACTGCATTTAAAACGTTGATCTTCTCGGCTATAAGTAGCAGTGCACGGTGACAGAGGAAAGGAGATGTAGAGAAAAACAAAATTCTGGGATAAATAGAGGAGAGGAAAGAATTTCGTAAAACTCTAGCATTTTTTTTGCAACCCAGTGGCATCAGTTCTTTTTCTCCTTCTTTCCTTCTTTCTCTTCTCCCTCGGTCTGTTCGACCGTCTTCTCCCTCTAAAGAGAACAGAGGAGCCTCTATCACTCTCTCCCTCTCGGCCTATCAGCCATTTACTCCGGCCATCGCACTTCGCCTAGACGACACCGGACTCTCCTCCATCACTCCAGAAACTCAAGCATCATCTTAAACCGAGTTTTTTTTTGCAGAACAGCTCCATCACAGCAAGCAAGCCCGTTACCTTCCGATGCCGTTTCCGGCCACCTCAAGCCACCATTTCCGACGCCGCCACGACCAAAAGAACCACCTCGGAATCCTCTACCCAAAGGTGTTAACAGGTAAGACTTTCATCACACTCGGAAATTTGGAGCATCACTGTTCATCGTCCCTGCATTTGCATGCGGGGAGTGAATAAATTCACTCCCCGCGTGGGCTGGTGGGTCGGGCCTTGTGCCAGGCCCGACTCTGAAGACGACCCAGGGTCTGGGTTGCCAGCCATCTGGGCTAGCAGCCCAGCCTGGAGATAAGGTGGGTTGGAGCCCAGCCCCCCTAAAAAAAATATTAAAATAAAAAAATACAATTTTCTGAAAAATATTCTTATTATAAAAAATGTGTTGTTTTTTTGCATACGGCCAATACACTAGCATATTTTTAAAAGTTGTTCTTTTGTTGAAAAATATATTGTTATCTTGGGTTTGAAAAAAAGAGTTTTAGCATGGATTTCGCAAAGAAAAAATCATTTCTTGCATTTTGAGATTTTACAATAGGTTTGTAAAATCCAAAGGGCATTGGCCAATATTTCAAAAAATTTAAAATCTTATTTTTTTTTTGGGGGGGGGTTATTATTCACCGTCGGTATTTGGATAAATAAATCTTAAAGAGATAAAATCCAAAATATTCGGTGGGAATGATATGCTTTTATTCACTGTTGGTATTTAGGTAGATAAATCCTAAGGGGCTATTACCCAAAATATTCAACGGGAATAATAAGCTATTATTCACCGTCGGTATTTGGATAAATAAATCCTAAAGGAGTTGATATCCAAAATATTCGGCGGGAATGATATATTATTATTCACTATCGATACTTGGATAATCAAATCCTAATAGGTTAATATCCAAAAATATTTGACAGAGTAATATCCCATTTTTTTTAATTAGCACATGTTTTGAAAGTTCAAGGCCATAGCAAATCATAGGCGATCTAAAACGTCGAGCAACTTACCTTAGGTAGGGTGTACTAGGGGTGCTAAAACCTTTCCTTTACGCAACCAGTCCCTTACTCTAGAATCTCTGAAATACCAGTTTTTAGGTTTCCTAGTAACCATAATACTAGGTGGCGACTCCCTTTTTTACAAAAATAGAGAACCCCCCGATATTTAATCCCCCACTGACGAGGAAGAGTCGCCACGACGTCTCGCATACCACTATTTTTTGGGGTGCGACAACTCTGAAGGCGTTTTAAATGACGATGACGATGATTGCCTAGTAATAAAGCTTGTATTAAGAGAAAAAAAATGCATCGGAGCACCATGGAAACGGACCCTCATCATAAAGCTTATGGGACGAAGAGTGGGTTATATGTTCCTCATTCAATGACTGAAATCCATGTGGAAATTGAGGGGTGATTTCACTTTTACAGACTTGGGGAATGATTTTTTACTTGGCAAAATTTGCTAACACAGAGGATAGAGCACATATGCTTTTTGAAGAGCCTTGGATGGTGACTGACCACTATTTAACCATCCAATCATGACATCCAAATTTTGATCCCTTTGAGGCCTCCAATGACAAGGTGGTAGTGTGGGTTAGGCTACCAGATTTAACAATGGAGTATTATGATACTACAATGTTGTGGAAAATAGGAGATAGGATTGAGAGAACCTTAAAAGTAGACATGGCTACTTTGGTCAGAATGAGGGGGAATTTTGCTAGATTGTGTGCAGAGGTTGATCTCACAAAACTATTATTGGCAAAATTCAAACTTAGAAGAAGAATTCGCCGCATAATGTATGAGGGTTTACATCTAGTATGTTTTAACTACGACCAATATGGCCATAAGCAAGCATTATGTCCATATGTAAATCATGCCAAGAAGGAGGTAACGAGAGATATGCACTTACCTGGGGGACCAACAATGTCATTAGTCAGACCAGAAATAATGGAATCTCTTGGTAACTAGATGATCGTTGATCAGAGACCTCGCCAACCAAACAGGAGGTCGATGACCAAGGCAACCACTGCAACTGGAAAGGGAGAAATTCACGCCGGTAATCTAGGCATTACCTCACAGGCATTAAAAGAGAGAAAAATAAACGTATCTGCATGTTATGATGTGTTGATGACTGAAAATGAAGACACTGAGTTATGGGGAGCGAATGTTAATAAGGAAAGTAATAAAGAAGATAGAGGGAAAATGGAAAAATGGATGAGAGAAGGGATTTAAGTCAGGAGAGAGGGCGACAGTTGGGCCTTAAGAAACAAAGGGCTAACAACAGCCTACATGGACAGATGTTGGGCTGGACTACATAAACAGATGGGCTACATGATGGGGGGAAGAAAAATTAGTTATGGTTAAGCAGACCAAGTCGGGGGAAAGTGATAGGTTACCAACAAGATGTGGGAAGGGTAAAGAAAAGGTTGAAAGATACAAGTTACATGAAAATCACAAACAAATTCCTCAAATCATGATAGTGATCTCCTAAAATTCCCCACACCCAAAAACCATGCAGCCCATGTCGTCAAAAAATAATATGCATGGAGGTGGAACTATACAGATATACCAGCTGGTGGAGAGAAATATTAGGCCAGAGCCTCTAGATGAAGAATTATGGATGGATGAGAGAAGTGTGATGGTTGTAGAGAATGAGAGGGTTGCCGGATAAGACACACTTATGGGGGATATTTGTATGGAAGAAGGGGATGTCCAGAGGCATACTCATGTTAAAGACATAGTTCTTCTAACTGGTAAGATTAGTTGTAAATATTCTCTCATGAATTTGTTATTTTGGAATTGTAGAGGGGCTGGAAATAATGAGTTATGTGTGGTGGTGCATGATTTGAGGAGATTATTTCATTTTAATATTTTAGCGGCTGTAGAACCTAGAATCAATGGGGTTAGAGCCAACAAAATTGTTGAGAAATTAAAATTTGAATCTAGTTTTAGGGTGGAAGCTTAGGAGATGTCAGGAGGATTATGGTTGGTATGGAATAAGTCGAAAATTAATATAAAAATTCTGGATTCTTCTAGGCATTGATACACAGTATTGTGATTAAAGGGAATATTGATTCATGGATATTTACGGTTGTATATGTAATCCAAATGTCGATTTAAAGAGACAGTGTTTTGATGAAGTTACTCAATTGGCTAGGAATGTTAAAATGCCATGGATGTTATAGGTGACATTAATGAAATCTTGATGGCTGCAAAAAAGGTAGGGGGAGTTGGTGTGGATAATAAAAGAATCTACCATTTCGCTAGATGAGTGTAGGATTGTCAATTGATAGACTTGGGTAGCAAAGGTCCAAGATTCACATGCGAGGGGGAATTCATAATAGATATGGCAAAGTTATGAAAGGTTGGATAGGTGTTTTGGCAATGCTCAATGGAGAAAAATATATTAGGATGCTAATGTGCGAGTTCTCCCAAGGGTTAAGTCTGATCACCATCCTATCCTTGTAAAGCTAAAAGAGATTAAAGGAAGGGTCCAAGGTAGAGAAAGACCATTTCGGTTTGAGGCAGCATGGTTGAGTTAGCGAATTTAGTAAGAAAAAGTTGGGAGGCAGGAATAGAGGTTCCAAAGGGCCTTGAGAGTTTGTCATCTCCATTGAAGGTATGAAATAGGGTTGTTTATGATAACATTTTTCAGCGGAAAAGAAGGGTTTTGGCTAGAGTAAGAGGAGTCTAGAAAGTTACGGCGTGTCGTGGAAATCCATTTCTATACCAATTGGAGGAGACATTAGCAACTGAATATAGACAGATTCTTCGTTAGGAGGAAATTCACTATTACCAGAATCTCGATGCCAGTGGATTTTGTTTGGGGACAAAAACACTTCATATATTCACACGAAAACCATCATTAGAAGACAAAGGAACAAAATTAGGACATTGAAAAATGAGCAAAATATTTGGGAGTGGAAGGAGAAAAGTTTAAAGGAAATGACCAGGGAGTTTTATCAAAAAATATTCTGGCTTGATCATGAGGAGTTGCAAGAGGCTATAAGATTAGAAGGACACTTCCTTATTATTGACCCCAGTCACATGGATCAATTAGTAACCTCAGTACTAGATGATGAAGTTAGGGAAGCTATATTCAAGATGAAACCTTATAAGGCCCCGGGTCTGGATGGTTAGCAACCTATTTTCTATTAGTCTTAGTGATAGGTGATTGGATAGTCTGTTTGTAGGTATGTGAGGGATGTGTTTACAAGCAATATAGGCATAGCTCCAAGCAACCATTCACATGTGGTTTTGATCCCAAAAATTCCAATGCCTGAATACCTTCATCAATTTAGGCCAATTAGGTCATGTAATGTGATTTTCAAAGTAATTACTAAAGTGATAGTAGGGAGGCTGAAAAAGTTGATGTCGAAACTGATCAGTAAAGTTCAAGTAGTTTTGTTCCAAGAAGATATATCACAAATAATATCATTGTTGCCCAAGAAATCATCAATTCAATGCGTAAAATGAAAGGAAAAAGGGGTTTTATGGCCATTAAAATTGATCTTGAAAAGGCCTACGATTGCCTAAACTAGAGTTTTATTAAAGATACTCTAATTGTTGCTAGACTACCTAGTGAGCTAGTGAGAGTCATCATGGAGTTTATTGAATCTCCATCCCTTAGTATCCTGTGGAATGGTTGTGCCACTCAGAAATGTAATCCCAGCAGAGGTATAAGACAAAGAGATCTTTTATCTCCATATTTATTTGTTTTGTGTTTAGAAGGATTAACTCAACTAATAAATCAGTGTGTGGAGGATAATAGTTGAAAGCCCTTTAGTGTGCGAAGAAATGAATTAAATATTTCACATATGTGCTTTGCGAATGACATGCTTCTGTTTACAGAGACAAGCATAAAGCAAATAGAGAGTTACTCAATGTTTGGATATGTTTTGTTCAACTTCGGGACAGAGAGTTAGTGCTGCCAAGACAAGAATATTTTTTCCAAGAATGTGTCAGTCTCTTTAGCAAATGCTATTAGTAGGAGGAGTGAGTTTGTTGTTATTGTTATATGATATGATATCAAACTATAACAAATGCTATTATTGGGCTTATCTAATAAGATTGGACCATTGATGGACCAAAAAAAACCTTTTCCTAGCCCTCAAGGGGATAGGTGATTCCTTGAGATTTAATCTTATTTAAATCTTGGTGGTGCAACCAGTTTAACCGATAGCTAGTAGTTGTTAAGAAGATAGTTTGAATTTGTGATAATAGTTGTTTTTTAAAATATTTTTTATTTAAAAATATAATAAATAATATATATTTTTTTATTTTTAAAAAAATTATTTTAACATTAACATAATATAAAAAAATAATTTGAGGTAAAATAAGATAAATAATTTTTTTTAAAATATTACTTTTAAAATACAAAAACAAACTAGTTCTAAATTAGCATATCCTTTTAGGGTTATTTGGAAGTATATTAGCAGTTATTTTTTACAGTATTTCTTTAATAATATATTAAAATACATGTTTTTTTTAATATTAGCATATCAAAACAATTGACCACTCCCCACCAATAGTCTAAATAAAAAAAGTCAACAAAACGACGCCGGTCTTCCTAAACCAGTCACCTTATACATATTCTAGTATTCCAGTATTCCCTGGCACCATCCATTTCCACACACTCAAAGATCCCCTTCTCTCGCTCAAGAAAAGCCTCTTTCCACTCCCACTGTCTCTCCCTTCCTTATCGACGAGCGATCTTAAACGAATCGTTTCTGCTCTCTCTTTCTCTCTAGATCTTCACCAATGGCAAAGGAACCCGTTCGCGTTCTCGTTACTGGAGCTGCAGGTACTATAACAAAACAAAAAACAAAAACTTAACTAACACTAAGATTATTACAGATCTGTCACTTATGGTTGTTATTGACAGATCTTGATTTTGTAGATATTGATCTAGTGTAACATGTTCATGATTAGATTGAGTTTTGAAGGTGAAGTTAGTTGAATCGATTATTATTATTATCTCGTGCTTCATGTAATTAAGAGCTGATCGGTTACTGTTTGATCTATTTTAGAGTCTGTTTTAATTTAATTGTGCGCTTCGTTTAAATGATAGCGGCTTGATACGTGTAGATCTGCGATTCATTTAAAATTATTGATTGTGATCGCTCAAGTATTACTTGCGATAGTGCATAAAAAATCAAATTATGTATGCTTTTTTTTTTGTTAATTCTCATTTTGTTGATATCAATTCTTGAATATACGCGAATAGCTATTTGATTCATAAACTGCATTGTAACAAAGTGAATGTGTGATTGAATTTGCAGGGCAAATTGGATATGCTCTTGTCCCCATGATTGCTAGGGGAGTGATGCTTGGTCCTGACCAGCCTGTGATCCTCCACATGCTTGATATCCCACCTGCAGCCGAGGCATTGAATGGTGTGAAGATGGAGCTGGTAGATGCCGCATTTCCTCTTCTTAAAGGTATCTGCCCTTCATGTTCCTTTTCAAAATGACTAGACAAGTTGTTGAATTATTAATTTTGTTGTTGTGACACGTGGGATTGTGAGGAATCAGCTGAATGATCACGAGATCTGACCCGAAATATTTGCAACAGGTGTTGTTGCTACAACTGATGTTGTGGAGGCATGCACTGGGGTCAACATTGCAGTAATGGTTGGTGGCTTCCCAAGGAAGGAAGGGATGGAAAGAAAAGATGTGATGTCTAAAAATGTGTCAATTTACAAGTCACAGGCTTCTGCTCTTGAAAAGCATGCAGCTGCAAACTGCAAGGTACCACGTTTCAAAATATTAACAAGAAAATCTGTGTTTGGGTACTTTGTTTTAATGATAATTGGGTTGTATATTGTTAGATAGAAACGCATGTTTTTAGACTGAGAGACATCCATGGGATCTGATTTATTATATTTGAAATACATGTCCTATATATTATTTTTAGTTTGAGAAATCCTGTGAAATTCGAGCTACTGTTACATTTATGAAACTGAACGTATTTAGAGCTGCATCACTTGAACAATTCAGACTTAAATTTCATTTTAATTATTGTTTCTTTTTGTTATCTTCAGGTTTTGGTTGTTGCTAACCCAGCAAACACCAATGCATTGATTTTAAAGGAATTTGCTCCATCTATTCCTGAGAAAAACATTACTTGTTTGACAAGACTGGACCATAACAGGGCACTTGGTCAAATTTCAGAGAGGTTGAATGTCCAAGTCTCTGATGTTAAAAATGTGATTATTTGGGGGAATCACTCATCTACTCAGTACCCTGATGTCAACCATGCTACTGTTAAGACTCCAGCTGGGGAGAAACCTGTGCGGGAGCTTGTTAAGGATGATGCATGGTATTAATGATTGTATTTCTGTTTAGACTCTATTTAAGTTCATTCTGAAAGTTGTGGATCACAGTGGTAATTGTATTTCTTTGTTTAAGGTTGAATGCAGAGTTCATCACTACTGTTCAACAACGTGGTGCTGCAATCATTAAAGCACGAAAGCTTTCAAGTGCGTTATCTGCTGCTAGCTCTGCTTGTGACCACATTCGTGATTGGGTTCTTGGAACTCCTGAGGTTTGACAGTCGTCTACCTGCTTTCTGATGTTAAATAAATCTCGTCTTGTGTTTTGTGGTATGATTTTTTTTTCTTTATTGTAGGGTACCTGGGTTTCCATGGGGGTGTACTCTGATGGTTCGTACAATGTACCAGCTGGTCTAATTTATTCCTTCCCTGTTACTTGTCAGAATGGAGAGTGGAAAATTGTTCAAGGTAAGGGTGCACCAAATAAAAAATTGCCACATACCACTCATTCTTCATAAATTTTATGCCAATAAATGGGATTATAATAGAGTCAGATGTTATCTATTTTAAGGGCATTTTGGTAATGTGTTTATGGTGTTTGCTGGTGCTTGCATATATTTTTATGATGCACCACTCTTGGATCTCTGCAGGCCTGCTCTTTCTCTTGTATCCCATGTAGTGCACTTCTCTTTCTCTTTCCTGATCAAATTTGTTATTTTTCATATCCTTTGGCTGGTTTTGTGGTAGGCTTGTTAAAGTATATTTTTAGTGATGAAAAATGTAGTAATAACCTCATTTATTCTATTTTATGCTGCCACTAAATTTAATAATAGGTCTTAATATACTTGAGGTATGTCAGCTGCAGTGCATGTATATTCTATAAGATAAAGTTTTTAGGGAATTAATGATAGTAGTGTTTCGATTCTCGTTCTTTGGTTCTTAATGCAACCATATTGTGGTTATAAGTATAGAAAACCATGTTAGAAACTTTTATTTCAAGGATATTTTCATCTTGATTTTTGAACGAGTAAGCAAATTACATGTTTTTCTTTTAATTTTGCCTCTGTATGAAAAGTTTGTGGTAATTCAGTTCATATCTATCTTGAAAGTCAGCTTCATGGATGATTACAACTGTTTTATGTCCTCATTCTGTGACTCAGGGCTTAGCATTGATGAATTCTCAAGGAAAAAGTTGGATTTGACAGCAGATGAGCTTTCTGAGGAGAAGGCTCTTGCTTACTCATGTCTCACTTAGATGTTCTGTTCCTGTCACCAGCATGTAGTAAGTGGGCCTCTCATCTTCCAAACCAGCGGGCAATGCTAATTTTTTTAATAAAGCTACTGTTGTTCCTAGATGAGAGCTGCCTCTTTGCATCTTACTTTGTTAAAGACCATCATAAGACATGAGGATGTTTGAATTATTGTGATGTCTCATCGATTGAAATCTCAATAGTTGCATATACACTGAGTTTTCAGGGTAATTATATGACAGCTGTTTGTGATTTTGAGTTTTGACGTTATATCTCCTTTGAAATGTGATACTTTGGGTACCTGGGATTCTCCAGGCCACTGGCTGATCCGGGGTGTGACCTGGAGTTGCTGGGAGAGCTGACAGTTGTGTTGGATAGTTCAAGCCCTAGAATATTTGTGCCTATCCTCGTTTTTGGGAAACTCGAAATGGACAGTGGTATAACTTTTTGAGCTTGATGCAAATTTTACTAGAATTCAGTTTACCTATTTCACCTCGTCCTATTTTTGCCTCTTTAGGAATAATGTTTGATGGAAGATGTTAAATTTCCAGATTTTTATGGTTTTCTATGGTGCTATGTGGGTTATTTGCACATTCTAGCAGGGAATTCTCATCATCCCATCTTTTTTCTTTTTTCTTTTTATCAAGAAAGACCTTCACTGCACTTACGTTAGTAATTCCGATCATATATGGAGCTGTAGATATACATACATATATATATATATATATATTCTTTCTAACTTGAGGCAACATCCATTACTGAGACGACACCGTATATATATATACACCCCGTCTCAGTAATGGATGTTGCCTCTCAAGTTAGAAAGAAGTGGTTGCAAATATACAGAATTTGCACCTTAACCTGACCCTGGAGGAAGTATTGAAAACACTATAACCAGCCAGCTGGTATAATATGTGGAGGTTTTTTCCACTCGAATGTGTGTGATATGTTCTCCTGTTATATCGTGAGGCTGGTGCTCTTAGTTATAAACCGTCTACTTGATATGTGGTTCCTTGGTACATTCCTTTATGATCAAACGACTAACTAGATTTTTTTTACCTGTTATGTCAAAGTCCATCGTATTTTTTTTTTAATGTAAAAACATTTTTAGATGATAATAATCTGAGTTAATCTGTATTAAATCAACTAACACATTTAACTAGCTCATGATTTGGTATATGATGTTCTATACTTTTATAGAAAGCAACGCTAAAAAATAATCATAAAACTCTAATGATCTAATAGATACAATTATCGCTATATATATTGAATATCACTATATATATTTTAATTTTAAAGACAATGAAATAATTTTACTATTTTTTATAAAAGTCTTGCTGTTAAAAGCCATTATGTCTGAAAAACGTAGGTAAGCCTGAGCAATTTTATAATAATAAATAAATTCCGTGGAAAAGACTATATTGTTCACAAAATAGGCCATTTGGTTTTTTGTTGCAAAGGACAAGGACTTGTTTCGCAATCTACGTCTAGTCCTACAGCACCGATGGAATTTTGTGTGTTTTTAATTTAATGTGCTGTCAACATTTGCAAGGGTTTGATTTGATTGGCTTTTGAATTTAGCCCCGCCCCTCAATTTTATATATCAAAGGGAGCAAGTTTCTCAGTAATTTGTTCCATGACCATCCAGTCTAGATTCATGTCGTTTTGACAATTCTACTGCAAAGTTTCCGTCCGAACACTCCCTAGGAGGTTTTTCTTTTTTTATGAAAAAAATTTATTGTAAGAAATAAGGGTTTGTTTTTTAATTGATTGTTTGGTTAACTTGTGTGTATCTTAATTAAATTTTTCATGATTTGTTTTTTGTTCTCGTGAAATTAATCACACAAAAACAAGATAAATCATAGTTACACTAGGGGACATGACTCCATAAAAATATAATCAATATAACTCAATCTTGATCACGCATACATCCTAAAACCAAGACTTTTACACCTAGACCTGGAGTTTTGTTTGTGACTCCATAAAAATATAATCAATATAACTAAAAAAAGGGGTCATTTGCAACGGCAAAAATCCGTTGCAAAATTTGGAACGGAAAATCGCTTAGCAACGGTTTTACCGTTGCAAATCCAATTATTTTTTTTCGAAAAAATTTGAATTTGCAACGGCTTATCCGTTGCAAATTAATTAGTTTGCAACGGATTAGCCGTTGCAATGTTTCAACGGTAAAGGCGTTGCAAATATTAATTGCAACGGATACGCCGTTACAAAAGAATAAATTTGCAACGGAATATCCGTTGCAAACTCAAATTTTTTTTTCTAAAAATTAATTTGCAACGGAACATCCGTTGCAAATTCATTGTTGTTTTCCAAAATATATATATATATATATATACCATTTGCAACGGGACATAAATTGATGTCAGTATTCTTAAATACATTTAATATAATACGATGAATAAATATTATAAAATAAAAAAAATGGCTTCAAAATTTAATTTTATGCTATTATGTTAAAGTTTGTTTCTTTAAATAAATTGGTAGTGTTTTGACTTTTTAATTATATATTTGTGTATTCATGTCAAATTAAACTATTTTTTGCAAGTAAATGAAAAGACAACGGAAATGCCCCTTTGCTTCTGCTTTTTGGATTCCTGTCTTGGTTTGGCGTTGCTCAATTTTCCTTGCAACTTCTTCTTCCTCTGTTTTTCCATTTGTGGTACCCAATGGCTCGGCATAAGAAGGCAACTAGCTAGGGGTGGTGCATGATCCCAGATGATATTGCTGGGCGAGTCATGGCTGTACTCACCCCTTCAAGAAATGTAATTAAGGGTGGGATGTTAGACTATGTAATCTCTTGTTCGTGATAGAAAATGATGAACAAGAAAAGTAGGAAGGAGTAAGAAAAATATGACTATCTTATTGGCTTGAAATTAAGGATCTGTAACTTAATTAATTGCAATTATTTAGCATTTAACTAGCTATTTTAATTTGATGTAATCTGATACTACAAAGTTTAGCATTTAACTATCTGTACTATAGGGTTTTGCTAATATTAGACTCGGACATAACTTTTTAGATGATAAGAATTCATTTCAAAACTACTTAATTTGGTGTTAGGTTTTTGTTTTAATTATTTCATTGAAACGTATTTATGTTATATATGTTGGAAATTTAATTGTTACATGTTCTATTTATTTCCTTCATTGCTTGTTGTATATTTCCGAATTGTGTGTATTATACGTTTAATAAGCTCTTGGTCAGCACTCAGCATAATATAAAGTAATTAAGATGATATATTCTCCATGTATGTGTGTATCATAAACAAACTGTATGGCCAAGCATCTAGATAGGGTGCCATTAATTTTTAATGGGAAGAGAGATGCGAATATTTATACAGGCTACATTATTGATTGATATATACAATAAACTCGATTATTCTTGCCTACGAAACTCTAGACTTTCATGGAAAAAACGAATAAGATTTTGAACAGCTGATGGGATTGATAAGAGTGTATACCACAGAAAGAACACAAGGCCTTCAGAATCAGCTACTTTCAGCTATAAATTTGTCTGGCTTGAGCTCCTCTCACCCCTCCCCTCTCCTTAAGTGTATATTTCTTTACCCATGACATTACCTTTGCGGTTCTATTTATATAGTAGTGCATAATGATATGATTTCTACTGAGTGTTTGTAAGTATAGTTAGAGAAGGCTTAAAAGTTTTGGTGGCCTCAGGGAGGTAGGCATCATGATTTTATTTTTTAAATGCATTGCATTTTGTTGGCGATTTGATTTCATATAAAATACTTGGGTGAAGTGAACCATTCCCTCTCCATATTACTTGGAAAGAGAAGTCTTGTTTTGCATTTTGTTATTCTAATACTATCATTTATATTAAAACAATATTGGATCTTCAATGGTGCAGATTATTTGGTGCTTCTCCTGTAGGATTTCTATTATTTCTTAGCCTTTGTGCTTGTTATAGAGGTATGAATATATTCTCTTTATTTCTTTTTATCATGATGTAAACATAGTTAACATATATTAATGCTATAACATATATTCTCTTAACTTACTTATTTTGCGTTTTCTTGACTGGAATCATCCATAAATGCTCTTGCGTGATATTTGTGTTTACTTACTTATTTTATGTTTTTGTTCTGAGGGACATGAATTAGTTTGCTACATTTATGTTTCAGTTATTCAAAGCAATTTATTATTAATTTGTCTCTTGCGTGATACAAAATGAAACAACATTCTAAAATGTTTGTATGTCATAATGTTTACTAGATTAATATGGATGACCGCGAGTGGATGTATCGTCGTATGCAAAGTGGTCGCCTTAGTCCTGAATATATTGCGGGTGTTAGAAGATTTATCAATTTCACATTTTCTATTGATAAAAATATATATGAGGGAAAAATTAGATGTCCTTGTGTGAGATGCAAAAATAAAAAGTTCCAAGAATCAGATGATGTTTGTAAGCATTTATTGACAAGAGGGTTTTTACCTTATTATGAAAATTGGATTGTACATGGGGAACCTTTTGTCACAGATATATTGGGTGGACCTTCATCAGGAGGGCCTAGCCGTGTTGTGAATGATATGGGTGATGCAAATCCATATAGAAATATGGTTCTAGATGCAATGGGGAATGATGATGTATACTATAATGATAGGGTTTGCAGTGCCGTTGTCATAGAGGAACCTCTGAATGTAGAGGCATCTAAATTTTTTAAGTTGTTGAAAGCTGCCGAGGAACCTTTGTGGGAAGGGTGTACCAAGCAATCCAAATTATCAGCTTTAGTACAATTGCTTAATATGAAGTCAAATTTAAATTTAACTCAAAATGCCTTCAACAAATTTACAGAATTTGCTCAAAGTTGTATGCCTGATGATGCAAAATTGGTATCAAATTTTTATGAAGCCAAAAAATTTATGCTGCCACTTGGACTTGGTTATGATAAATATGACGTGTATCCGAATTACTGTATGTTGTATTATGGGGTGGATGCAATGAAAATCATTTGTGACTTCTGTGGAAGTCCACGATATAAACCTACAAATCCAACTATTCAAGGCACCAAAAGGAAGGCGGAGAAGCACCTCCGATACTTTCCATTGACACCAAGACTTCAGAGGCTATTTATGTCTCCACATCATGCTAAAGATATGACATGGCGTCAGTTTCACATGTCAGATGATGGAGTAATGGTGCATCCATCAGATGGATATGCATGGAAAGAGTTTAATCGTATCCATCCTAACTTCGCTGCAGATCCTCGAAATGTGAGATTAGGGTTATGCACGGATGGATTTTCTCCATTTAATATGATGTCAAATTCATATTCTTGTTGGCCAGTAATTGTGACAGTGTATAACTTGCCTCCTTGGAAGTGCATGACAAAACCATTTATGTTTTTATCAATGATCATTCCCGGCCCAAAGAATCCTGGAAAGAAGCTTGATGTTTTTCTAAGACCCTTGGTTGATGAATTGAATAAGTTGTGGTCTGTTGGTGTTGAAACTTATGATGTATACAATAAAAAAAAATTTCAATTGAAAGCAGCTTTGATGTGGAACATTAGTGATTTTCCAGCATATGGTATGTTATCAGGGTGGAGTACTCATGGGAAATTATGTTGCCCTTATTGCATGGAGCATAGCAAGGCTTTTAGGTTAAAACATGGTGGGAAAACTACATTTTTTTACTGTCATCGATGATTCCTACCCATGAACCACCCCTATAGATACCAGGCAGATAAGTTTATGAATGGAGTAGTTAAAGAGCTCCCTCCTTTCCTACGTCGAACTGGTTTCCAGATGATAGATGAATTGTCAAAGTTTACTCATGGACATGCTCATAGTTCTTGTGATAAAATTCCCGGTTTCGGTGTGTATCATAATTGGGTGAAGAAAAGTATTTTTTGGGAACTTCTATATTGGCATACTAATGTAATTCGTCACAACCTAGATGTCATGCACATAGAGAAAAATTGTTTTGAGAATATCTTTTATACAGTCATGGATCGTCCTGATAGAAGCAAGGATAATGTAAAGGCTAGGTTGGATATTCAGTTGTATTGTAGGAGGCCAAACTTACATTTGCAAGAACATGCCAATGGTCGAGTTTACAAACCGAAAGGTAGCTATTATTTATTCAAGAAAGAACAACAAGAAGTGTTGTTATGGATGAAAGAGTTATCATTTCCTGATGGTTATGCTTCAAATATATCACGGTGTGTAAAAGAGGCTCAATGTAAGGTTTCGGGTATGAAAAGTCATGATTGTCATGTATTTATTCAAAGACTTGTTCCTGTCGTATTTCGACCTTACTTGCCTAGACCACTATGGGAGGCATTAACTGAATTGTCAGTTTTTTTCCGGGACATCTGTGCTACAAATTTAAATGTAAACCACGTGGAACTGTTGCAGCGAAATATCATTGAAATAATATGTAAACTTGAAAAGATTTTCCCTCCATCTTTTTTTGACTCCATGGAACATTTAACGATACATCTTCCTTATGAAGCACAAGCTGGAGGGCCCGTTCAATATCGCTGGATGTATCCATTTGAATGGTATGATCTCATACAATGTAATTTGTTTAAAAATTTCAATTTATATTTTATTTCAATGCAAATTAATTTACAAAAATTATGTAGGTATATGTTTTATTTGAAGAAGAAAGTAAGCAATAAAGTGCACGTTGAGGCTTCTATTTGTGAAGCTTACCTAATTGATGAAATTACAAATTTTGCGTCGTATTATTTTGGTGATGACGTTGAAACAATATGGAATAGAGTTACAAGAAATGACAATGGTGGATCTAAAGGTGAATGTGGACAACTTTCAGTTTTTTCCTATCCTGGGAGAAAGTTGTCCAAGAAATTTTATAGAAGGCAGTTATCGCACGAAGAATTGAAAATAGCACACAACTATGTCATTTTCAATTGTCAAGAATTGAAACCCTATATGGAGTAAGTGTCAAATATATTCAATTTGGTCGTAATTTATAATAATTTAATATCACCTAACAATTACAATTTTAGGCAATGTCGTCTGGAGCTGAAGACAGAACAACCACAATTTACTGATGTCCAAATTGAAAAACTATGTGAGCAGATATTTCCAATTTGGTTGAAAAATCATGTAAGTATTTTCAATAAGAATCTTGTTATATTAAATATTTTATATGAAATTTACTAAATTAATCCATGGTTATTATTATTCTTATGCCAGGTTCAATACAAATCAACTGGAATTAAGAATCAAATCTTTGCACTATCAATGGGGTCGTCCAATTCAGTGAAATGTTATAATAGGTATTATGTAAATGGGTTTAAATTTCATACTCAAAGTTATGGAAGATATAAAAAAACTATGAATAGCGGGGTTTGTGTTAAAAGGAGTATCTACAATGAGAATGAGATTGATTATTATGGAATGCTTGAAGAAGTGATTCGGCTAAAATATTTAGGAAATAAATGCAAGGTATTTATGTTCAAGTGTCATTGGTATGATACAAAACGTGGACTTAAAAAACATTGTTCAAATGGTTTGGTTGAAATCAAACATACTTCTAGGCTACATGGGAATGAAGATTTTGTCTTGGTGGGCAGTTATAAAGACATCAGCTAGAAGTCGTTATAACGTACATATGGGGGAATTTTCTGAAAACACCGACAATGTTAAATCATTTGATGTTGATCAATTAGATGAAATTACCCATCCAATTTGTGTGTTGCCTGAGCCATCACTTGATGATGTAAATGTACTTGCTAACTCATCCTATTATGAAGAAATCAATCACCATGAGTTGCCTCAGGTAGAGGGAATTTGGGGAGAAGAGCATGAAATGACTTCGGATGAAGAAATTGTGTCTGGCAATGATGAAGAAATTGGTGATGATGTAGATGATGATGATGATGTAATTAGGAGTGATGATAATGATCATTAACATTGTGCATGTATTTTTGTTATTCCCTACTAAAGTATTGATGTTGATGGTACTGATTATTAGCATTATGCTTCTATTATTAATTTGGATTCATGATATGTATAATGTTGATGTTAATGATGAATAGTATTATGCTTGGATTTGTTATTTTGAAAGAAATATTTGATGTTGATGGTAATGATGATGAGTATTATGCTTGGATATGTTACTTTGATTGAAATATTCATGTTGATGGTAATGATGATTGTCGTTATGCTATGATTTGTTATTTTGATTGAAATATTGATGTTGATGATAATGATGATTAGTATTATAATGTTTGATCATGAGCTTGGGACTTCGGACATTTATCTGGATTTGTTAAATTGATGTTTAAGAATGTTATGATTATTAACGTTATGCTTCAATTGCTTAATTGACATGATTATTAGTTATTGCAAACAATTATTGATATGAACACCTTTGTTTTAGAATGTTGCGGCGTGGATCTATATTAGATTTGAAAACTGGTAAGTTTTCATCCAGATAAAAAAAAATGCATACAAGAAGAGTAGGCCTGCAACAACTTCTCGCCATATTGACAGTACAGACGTAGATGATACTAACATGACCGAAATCCCAAGCTCTTTTCCAAATATAGAAGATAATTACTTGTCCGGTTATCAGCATTTGCTTGTAAGTGATAATTCTCCGGGAGTGGATGGTGATCCTGTGGATGATGAGGAGACCGAAACTGATGAAACAATAAACGAAGAGGATAATAATGATCAAAATAAAGATTGTCACCAATCAGGCAGTGGTCAAAACTCAGCAAGGAACAATGTTGGCATTAAACGGACAGGTTTTGACACCGAGATCAATCCAGTAACAAAAAAACGACAATTGAGTTTGTATGGAAGAACAGAGTAAGTTTTATAGTTTTTTAACACATTCATTATTTATGTCTGTATTTGTTTTCTTAAAAAATTGCTATTATAATATTCCAGGTTTAATAACGCATCATATGGGCGTGAAATCGGAAACATTTTGCGCTGTAACTTCAAGGAGCCATGGCAAAGTTGGGACAAAGTAGATTTGTTTTATAGGGATGAATTGTTCAAAGAGTTCAAGGTATGACAAAGATAAGATTGCTGACTTTATTGCCTTGTTTAATTTTAATTCACGCAACTATTTACATAATTTTGATCATGCATTTTTTAAGATTATACTTTTCATATGTATGTCATAGAAAAAATATGACTTCCCTGAGGCAGATGAAGATATTGTTCGGAATATCTGGGAAGTTAAAGCTCGAATCTCTTTGAACCAACTATTGGCCCAAGCTTGCTCTAAAGCTCTGGCTAAACTAAACAACACAAATATTACTGATTGCATTGACAATGGTCCAATTTGGATACAAAAGGAAGATTAGAATAAAATGATACTTAAAGTTTGGTCAAGCCAAGAATTTCGTAGACGATCTGACGCGTCAAAACGCAATCGGTTGAAAAAAACTGATGGTAAAATAAGTTCTCATTGTGGTGGCTCAGTGTCATTTGCATCATATTGAGCCAGTATGGTAAGCATTAGGATTATTAAACACTTGTTTTTGTATTTTGGTTAATATTTTATGCTGCTAATTATTTTGAAAATTTTAATAGCAACAACAAGCCGGTGGAAAAGAACTTCCATGGGATGATGTGTTTTCAATGTTGCATCAGAATGTAAGTCATTCTGACCAATTCGTGGATAACAGGTCCAAAACAGTGGTGGTAAGTACTATTAATTTTTATGAATTAATTACTTGTTTATAATTCCTTATTTTTTAAAATTTTTTTGTCTTACTGTACTTGTCTGTTTGCAGGAAAAATATAGAAATGAGATGATTGCAAAGTATGGACCAAACCGAGATGTCCATCGTTCTTTTGATGGAGAAGCTTGGTATCAGGCTTCTGGGGGGCTCAGCAAGGGTAGAGTTTACGGTGCACCACGTATGCCAGCATCGAAGGTTGGTACAAGTTCATCTCAAAATTCGTACTGTATGAATTCGACATATCCGAGCACTGTAATACAGGAGTTGAAGGACGAATTGATCGTAAAAGATGTTGTTATTAACAACATGCAACGTCAGATTGACTCCATTACAACTTATCTTGCGAACCAGTATGGAGGTAATGTGAGACCTGAATTTATGAGTCCAAATATGTCAACACCATTTGGCACGATGCCATCACATACAATGCCACATATGAGTCCCACATCTTCTACAATTTATAGACCTCGACCCCATCCCCCAAATATTGGTCCATCAACATCTCAGCAACATCGTCAATCATTTCCACCTTAAATATGTATTCTTTTTATAATTTGTATAGTATTTGCTTTTACGTTAGCTTCTGAAAAATAATAATATTTCATAAATTAAATACAAAATTTAATATAAAAATTGAATAAAAAAAAATTATAATTCCACATTTGCAACGGCTCGTCGTTGCAAGCAACAGCAACTATCTGCAGTTGCTAAGTTGCAACGGCTAGGTCGTTGCCAGTTTGCAACGGCCGAGCCGTTGCTACTTTGCAATGGTCGAGCTGTTGCAACTTCGCAACGGTACAGCCGTTGCTACTTTGCAACGGCTTAGCCGTTGCAAATCCATTTGCAATCGTCGTTTTGCAACCAAATGCATCCGTTGCAAATGCAAATTTGCAACGACAACTTTACTTATTTGCAACGGATGCATCCATTGCAAAACGCCCTTTTTTTAGTAGTGGGAGTCCCCTCTCCTTCATAACACGAACCTAGGTTCGATTCCTATTGGCAGTGGGAGTTGAAGAGGGTACTCCTCTCTTGATCCTGGGTCTGTCTTTGCATGGTATTCCTGTCACCCCCGCGGTGTCTTACATGCTCTCTTGAGCTTGCAGGATGTTCAACTGAGCCCGGGGAATAGTCAAGGTGCGCGTAAGTTGGCCTGGACACCCTGGTCATAAAAAAAAAATTGTTTGTCTCGTCTAATTCTTTATATATATATATATTTTCAAACCTAGAATTTTACAGTTGCGGACTCGTAGAAGAGATACATAAAAATAGGATGAGGTGCTAAAGAAAATAACAATAAACCCTTGATGAATAATGTGGAATTGGAAGAAAAAAAACCATGTCTATACAATGAATGTTGCCTATGTTGGATCTATGAAATCAAAGAAAGCAACTCATCTTGAAGAATAGTAGAGATATTATTAGAAGAGTCAATCAATCAATTCATTTAAAGATTTGAATGATTACAAGGAGAACCAACCCAATATATATGTATATACCATCTAATTCGTTAAATAAATATAAAAAGAATAGTATATTAGGCGACAACGAATGCATCAATCACTTTTTCGTTTCTTACTGAAATCAACAACCTTTTTTTTTCTATAACATTAAAAGGATTGAAAACTAAGGAAAAGAAACTTTAGTATCAAAATCGAGTTTCTAAAAACTAGAAGGGTCAATCGTTTATAAATAAGAAAATATAGGGGGGCACAAAATAAAATATTTGCATAAAATTAAAAGACATCACCTAGTTTACTCATATGTTTTTCATTTTGGTCCTCTATCTTTTAACGTAATCCTCTCTTAAACAAAACATGCAATTGATATTAATTTCAACTCAAGTGTACAAAATAAAATAAAATTAGGAATCAAATTAAAGATTAAAAACAAAATCACTACTCTAATCCTCAATTATTTGAGAGAGAATGAATAGTAATTTAAGCTATAATGAAAATGTCACAATATTTAATAATAATAATAATAATAATAATAATAATAATTTGTACATGGCAACACATCAAATTTTACTATATTAGTTCCATTTTTACTTTTTAGTTTTGGGAAATTTCAGAATTTTTAATCCAAAGTAATTTTGAGCATTTGTTTACCAATAATTCACATATCATCTTTCATAATTAAATATAATTTGAAGCAGACAAGTTGTTATACACTAAAACTAACAAAAAACTTATAAAGTCTGACCAAGAAAAACATATCAAACTTGATTGCAAATTAGACTTAATAAAGTCTAGACTTGAACGTCGACGGTGAGTAGAATGTATGAAAAGTCAATATCATATAAGATTTTTAAAATAAGTATAAGATGAGTAGGTTATTACTAGAAGTTATTTTGAATAAGATAAGTAAATGATTACTAAAAATTATCATGAACTTTCCTATTTATAAAAAAGAAAGCAAGAGAACCAATGAAGAAATCAACAACTCCAATGAACCATACCCATAATATTCAAATTCATTCGTCCGCCAAACAGTTTACCCTGGTAATTATTCTATTCCCTGAGATTTAACGAAAAAGTTGCGCCAAAATTTCATGACATCATCAGTATCTGGAGCTTAACCATAGCTCCCTGCTGGTTCCACAGTGTCTGCTGAAGGGAATGGAAATTGCAAGTGGTCTAGATAATTTGTTGGCATGCTGGAAATATTCTCAACCACTTGTGGTTCTGGCCAAGAATTCTCATCAATCACTGGATAAATCTCGAATGGGTCCATGTATTCAATTTTGATCATGCTGGTGCTGTTTGTTCCTGCAGTGGTGATTGAAGTGTTCGTGACCTAGGAGTGATCACTGGAAGAGGATTGAGGGAACATCTGTGCCTACCCTATACTTTCAGATCCTGAATGCGTAGGAATTGTCGGATTTGCCGATTCTGATAGCTTGTTGTCATTGACATGACAGTTTGGTAGTCTGATGCATTGTTGTGGCTTGGACTCGCCATTATGTCCGAGTCTTTTCTTCAAGTGAGTGTGCCATACGTTCTTAATCTCATTGTCTGTTCTCCCCGGTAATCTTGCTGCAATTGCTGGCCATCTGAAAATGTAAGAAAAATTTTGTATGAGAAAAACTGGATCAATTGGGCAGTGTTCTTTTATACTTGGAGTAAATTTTTGGCGAGTTGGATGGGATTTTTTTATTTATTTAAAAAAGGGTTCATATTAAGAAGCTGCATGGGCTACAATTTGCCCTTTTATACTTGGAGACATTTGTTTAACCTGAATTAAATTTCCAGCTAATCCCCACCAAATAATTAATGAAGAAGAGAGAACCTATCCAAACACAAACACTGATTGCCCTTTCGTCATCGATGATTTAATCAAGTTAAATGGAGATAATAGAAAGAAGCAATTTAAGTCTAATGATTAATTAATATTGAAATGAAGTTTCCAAAAGCAAACAAGAAATAATCCAAGTGGTGCATATGCCTATTTCCAAGCATTCCATGCAACTTGATCATCGTTTCCTCTTCTTCCTTGCTGAAGTTTCCTCTCTTAATATCTGGCCGCAAATAGCTTATCCATCGGAGTCTTCAACTCTTCTCACATCTCAGTAATCCTACAGAAAATAGAGAAAAAACAAAAAACATTAGCTACACATGCAATAGAGAGAGACAGCCAGCTTATTAATTAATTAATTAATTAATCAGGTTCAAAACTCTCATCATACATTTGCTTTGACAGAAATCAATCTAATATCTGGCATGGTGCTTAGATCAATCCACATGATATTCCACATGTAGCAGAAATAAAAGGCCAGAAGTTCCGGTGTTTCAGAAGGAGCCATTTCATGCATTTTAGCGCTGACTTTCATAGCAAAGCTCGTAAAAACGATCGTGCTAAATGTCTATAAAAAAACCCAGAAAGGGTTATTAAAATTACGCACCAGCTTGCTTAGGCAGCGCACGCCAATTGCTATATATGGCCATAGTTTTGAATGTAGGAGATCAAAATTTGATCTTCTTCAGGTGTCCATTGCCCCCTTCGTCAATCCCCATTTTCTCACAGCAAAGAGCCCTCACCTTTTCTTTTTCATGTCTATATAATCTTGAATGAACAATGAAGAATTCCCTCTTATCTGAAAAGTTTGCGAGGCCTTCGTGGATATTTACACACCAAGTTTTAACAACTAGCTATCTGCCCACGCTGTCGCGGGTATTTTTTTGTATATAATTTAACATAATTAAATCAACAATAATAAATTTATATGATATAAGTAAATAAAAGCTATAGATTAGGAGATAAAATGTATAAAATTTTGAGTTAAGTTTGTTACGCGAGCATATATTACATCATTTAGAATATAGGTATTGCGTTATAAACAATACAAAAGAGCGCGCACTAACATTAGAAAAACACAGCAAAATATTAAAATCATTATTGTGCAGATAATAAAATTTTAAAAATCAATTAATAGAAAGAGCAAATAAAAATAACAAAACAAAGGGAAAAGGAAGTAATATTCATTTAAAATATTATAACAATAGCAACATTGGAGTCTTCACATCTGAAATTATGATTGCTCATAGAATAAAAACAATAAAAATTATTAAATTATACCGAGGAAAAAAATAAAAAGCATGAACAAAATAACAAGCAAGAAAAACCAATTAAAAAATTATTATTATTATTATTATGAAAGAATAACTAATCACTATTATTATAATATTAATAATAATCGCTATTATTATTATTATTATTATTATTATTATTATGTTAATAATGAAAGACACAAAAATAAATGAAAGATAAAAAATATCCTAGAAACTTTAACAAAAGATAAAAAAAACAAATTATCATTGCTATTACTGGGGGAGGGAAAAATATAACAAAAGAGTAAGAATGAAAAATTATTATTATTATTATTATTATTATTATTATTATTATTATTATTATTATTATTATTGTGTTAAATACACTTATATATACATGGACAAAAGTAGTGGTTAAAAAAATAAAAGTATAAGAGCTGAAATGAAAATCAAATATAAAAGGATTAAATTACAAAATTAAAAGTCAAAGGGCTGAAATTGAAATTATATTTATTGTAAATTGAAATTAAAGGACAAAAATGAAAAAACCGAAACTTTTGTACCGAATTCATTGAGTAATTTACAACCAATCCGGAAATCAAAAGTCAGAGGACCGAAGTGAATCTTTCAAAATCAATTAATTAATATTGGAGGACCCAATTGAACAAAAATAAAAAATTCTATAATAGAAATGAGGACCAAAAACCAAATTAAAAGTAAAGGGACCGAAGTGAAAAGTAAACAAAAATGGAGGACTCTCCTGCACATTGACGAGCAGGTTAGAGAGAAACGTGACCGACGGCTTTAACCGGCCTCCGCCGCGTCCACGACTAGTTTTAGGTGACACGTGCCACTGCGGGAGGAAGATCACACGGCGGAGCATCGGGATAGACTTCGATAGACAATTTCCGGCCACCGTATGACTCCACACGCCCCACCTAAACAGGGCGTGAAGCGAAAAAACATGTGGCGCGTGCGCCTCACGCCCTGACAAACAAAGAATAAAAAAAATGAAAAAATAGGGTTAATTACCGTCATGTTCCTGAACCCAAAGCAGTGTTTTTGTCTTATTAGGGGCTAAAACCGTATTTAGCCATTTCAGAAAATAAAAAATAATTAAAAGTTGTGGCGGACCGGACCGGACTAGTCCGGCCAGGCGCAATTACATCGGTGCCCCTCGCCCGAAACCCTTGTTTTGTCTTATTACCAGGGACGAAATCTTCCATGCACTGTTCACAACTGAATATATTTTTTTTAAAAAAAAGGACGGGAAAGGGAAAAACCCAAAATAGCGCTGCTTGACAGCTCCACTTTACCGCGCGACCGAGGGCCATTTCCGTCCCTACACTACCACAATCCACAGTGAATTGTGAGAGGATGTACCACACCTTTTATTTGTTTTGTAATATGCACGTACTAGAAAAGTCTAAAGACTGGAAAAAATAAAAGCATCTCTAATACTAAAAGCATGAAGCAATTTCCCAGAACAAGGAGTCTCAGTCTCACTAAAGTTGTTAAAATCGTGTTTTAACTTGTAAAATCACATGATTTTATGTATAAATCTAATAAAATCAGATTAAAAAAAAATCAAAAATCATTAAAATTGATTGATTGAAACCTGATAAAACGAGGTGGAATCATAAAATTTGATTTTTCGATTCCGGTCTGTTCTCTTTCCACCTACTTTTCTCTTTCCACCTACTTTTCCAAGTAACTGCTGTGATGAGCTTTCAAATTTTCCACTTCAGCAACAATTGATGTGATAGCTTTTCTTTTTTGTCGTTATAATAATTTTTTAATATGTTTAATTGAATGCTATTCTTTTTTGTCGTTATAGTAATTTTTTAATATGTTTAATTGAATGCTATTAAAGTTGATGTTAGAATATATATATATATATATACTAGTCAATGCCCCGCGCCTCGTCGCGGGCGGTATCATATTTTTTTCAACACAAAAAAATATTAATTGTTTTTTATAATATATTTTTGGTTAAAATGATAAATTTGTGCAGAATTCCTGTGACGTGCAAGTTTTCTATAAAATATATGAATTTTAAATCGATATAAATTTATCTGTTTAATAGGTTTCAACGAAATAACCAACATAAAATTATCATCATCATTAAAAAAATTAATCATATTTTTAAGTAAAATAGAAATCTGTCAAGAGTGGGACTTGAACCCCCAACCTCTCGAATGAAATTTTTGTCTCCCGCCTCATAAACCCGCTCGGCCACCTCAACATTCGTTCATCGTTCTCGAAAATATATATTAATTTTAATTTTAATGTGGATTTGCTAAAAAGAAATGTGTTGAAATTGGGATTCGAACTCATGTCCTCGGAGGGGACCTTAATCTGATGCTTTTTAGACCATCTCGGCTACCTCAACAACCTTTGTCTTTCACGAAAATATATATTAATAGTAGATGTTACTGTGGATTAGCACAGTAAAACTGGGACGTGTTTTATTGTGTATATGTGTGTGTGTATATATATATATATATCATGGCGCAGGAAAAACACTGTAGATTGCTACAGTGTTTTGTGGCAACAGAAAATAACAATAAAAAATTTAAAAATAAAATACAATGTAACCGACATAAATTAAAATTTCAGAAAGATAAGTACAAAAAATAAATGAAAAAAATAAAAACAAAGTCTAAAAACACAAATACATAAAATATGGTTTATTTTTGTCCAAAAAAGACAAAAGAATATATATATATATATATATATATATATATATATATATATATATATATATTATCATGGCACAGGAAAACACTATAGATTGCTACAGTGTTTTCTAAGACCGGAAAATAATAATAAAAATTTTAGGAATAAAATACAATGTAACCGACATAAATTAAAATTTCAAAACGATAATTACAAAAAATTAAATGAAAAAAATAAAAATAAAATCTAAAAGCACAAATACATAAAATATGGATCATTTTTGTCCAAAACAAAATAGCAAAAGAATATATAATATTATATATATATATATATATTGGCGTGGGGAACAGTGTTTTCCCCACGCCTTTTATATTATAAGTAATAATAAGTATTATGTGTGTGCGTGTGTATAAAATATGTTTAATTTTTGATGCATTTGTATGTTATTAAATGATAACATAATAAGTATTATATATGTGTGTTATATCAATTTTAAGGTTTTTATAAATCAAATTGTATTAAAAAAAACTTAAATATTCTATACAAAAATATTTATAAAATATAAATATATATTTCAGGTTAGGTTCAAACGGTTTTTGGGTTAAGTTTGACCATATTTAAACCTTATATATTATCCATTGAGTCTAAAAAAAATTACATCCATTCAAGTCGGGTTGATATCCATAAGATTTAAATTAAGATCTCAACCGTAATAGTATTATATGGACTCTTCCACTATGTCCAAAAAATAATTACATAATTACACGGATGATATTGAGAATTTTGGAATAAAAGTACATATGAAACATTATGAATCATACTACGTAGTAGTAGTAATAACATTATGAAACATTAGAAAAATATTAGTTATGTGGCAAGCGCTATCCTATGGTCAATCTAAATTTTTTCCAGCATAAAAAATATTAACGTGATGTGACTATTTCTAAAAAATTCAGGATACTGACTTAATTATGTTTAGTGATCTTAACTAAAATCACTAATAAAAGATAAATAACAAAAATTTATATGACAAAAAAAAACCTGACTTGAGCTCATCTTGACTAGAAAGTCAAGTTTGTGATTTAGTTATGATACTAGGGTAATCTTATCAAAAATAAATTGAATAAGATTATAAAACAAAATTATTAAACAATCTAAAGTTGAAGGGCGAAACTAAAATAAAATAATAGAAAAACTTGAATCAACCCAGATTAACTAATTAACCTTACGACTATGGACATAGGATTGGGATAACCCCACAGTAAGGAAAGTCAAAACAAAATAAAGCATGTAAAATAATTCAAAATAAATCAAATGTTGAATGTTCAAATTGAAGAAAAAGAGTAAGTTCATAAACAAAACAAAAAACTAAGAAAAATCCTAAATTAACCTTTGAAACTCATGACACTCATCATGAGTCTCAAACTAAACCTACACATAGAAGGAAAACCCTAATAAAAAAGAAAACAAAAATCTTAATTACCAAAATGCCGATGGATGAAATTTAAAAAATGCATAAAAATAGAAATAAAAGGATAGGGGCAAAACTTGACATAATACTAAATTGAAATCAAATGTCGAGAGATGAAATTAAAAATGAAATTCAATTAAAAAAATAATATAAATACAACAATCAAAAGAATGAGATTAGATTTGATATAAAAATAAAACAAAATCCAATGACGAGGAACAAAATTAAAGAAAAAATAGATAAAAAGGATAAAACAAAACAAATAGTAATAAAAGAAAAAAAAACATTTTTCACTTTTACTCAGCGTGCGTATGTGCATCGTGTTTTTTTTTTTGCAAAAGCTTCCTTTTATACGATTTATGGTGTAGAAGATTAACAAAACACTTTGTGGCCGAGCTGCTCGCCATCCCTCTGCAACCTATTTTGCTTTTTTGAGAAAGTTGCTTTCTTTTGTTTTTTAATTATAATTCTTTTTCTTTTTCTTTTTATTATAATTCTTTTTCTTTTATTGTTTTGTTTTGTTTTTTTCAGAAACAGATTGATTTCCTTTTCCTTTTTATTATTATTTTTATTTTTTAAAACTACCATATTTTTGTTTTTCCTTCTACAATGATGATTTTAAAAATATTTTTCTGTAAAAGTTGCTTTCTCTCTTTTTTTATTATTCTTATTCTTATTATTTTTTTAAAACTAGGATATCAATGATAGTTTACGGGTACCATGACTAAAATTATCCTCCGCGCAATGATAATTTTAAATTTTCAAACTTTTATTTTCCTATTGTTATATTAGGGGGTGTTGATCTATTTTATTATATTAAATTTTGCACAAATAAAAATTATATTTTTATTTGCATCCGGCAAATCCTATAAAAATTATTTACTCAGCCCGCAACGTAGAACATATATTTTTTAAATTTTCAAATTAAATAATTTTTCCAACTAATAATTTTTTTTTGTTTTATCATCTGTTTTTATTTTTTATGTGCTCTTTCATTTATTTTTTATTAGTTTTATTGCTATTATTTTCACGTTAAATGAATTTTCCCCCCTGATAATTATGTTTTTTTTTAAAAAAAATAGTATGATTTTTATTTTATTTTATTTAGTTCTATTCTTTATTCATCATTAACACAATAATAATAATAATAATAATAATAATAATAATAATAATAATAATAATAATAATAATGATAATATATTCTGTTTCTTGCTTACTCTTTTGTTAATATTTTTGAGTATTTTTCTTTCGGGATAATTTGATAATTTTTATTGTTTTTGCAATAATAATAATAGTCATTTTGTATCTAATATTATTGGAGATAAAATACAACTCAAAAAACCAAAAGGTAAACAATTTGCCTATAATATCTACAATTAAAAAATATACAAGGTACTTTCTGTTTCAACTACACTCTTCTTTTTAGACGACAAATAAATTATTATAGCACGCAAAAATTTTATAGTTCTTTTTTTTAAAAAAAATGCAATATTTGTATTTATAATGTGTCATATCTAATGTTACTGGGGAAACAGACAACTCATATTTTTTTTTACAAATTTATCTAGGTTATCTACAATTAAAAAACTATAAAAATCACTTTTCATTTCGATCACACTATATAGTATGTGAGACTAAGTATATGTGTTTAATATTTATTTAATATTATTGCCTAAAAATATATAAAGAGAAAAAAATAACCTACGATTTCTTGCAAAAAAAATAATATCGATATTCTTAAATATATTTAATATAATAATATCATGAATAAGTCTTATAAAAAAAATTGGCTTTGAATTTAAATTTATATTTTAGACTTTTCTTTTAAGAAACGGTGACCTTTTTTTCACATGTATTTTTTTTTTATTGTCCAAGTCAATTGTTCTTTTTTAACCAAGTTTTTTTTAAAAAAACCAGAGTATTGATGATAACAAATTTCTAATGAATCATTTGACCTTCTTAGCAAATTTTCTAACAAATTTTATCAAATGTTTTTTTGCAATAATAATATTCAATCACGTTTTGGTTGAAAAAAACCACTTTTAATGAATTTTATCAATTACAATTATACTAATTAAATATTAAAATTATAAAACATAGATAAAAAAAACTCAACGAAACGGGCAAATCAGCTCGTGAAACCTATATATTTTAGCATGTTAGCACTAAATTCAAGGACAGAAAAGAAAAAATAAGGAGAATGAGAAAACAAAGCCCATTAGCACCAGATCATTGTAATGCTCTATGTACATGCATTTGACCACTAGAAAAGATATGTCGTGACTCATCTAATGTTTCATGAAAGTCAATGTTTTTCTATTTAATGATGATTCATGTATAGTTCAAAATTGATGAAATGACACATCAACCACTTTTATTTTTTGAATTATAAGTTATGTTTATTATAATAATAAATTCTCTCTGTGGTTATTATAAAAAAAAAACTAGGATTAAAATGCAAAAAATCCCATGATTTTAGTTTAAATTCAAGAATAATTTAATCATTGCGTTATGTTTCGAAATTATTAAAAGAATAATTTTTCACGAGCAATATTATAATGATTGATGGATGTTTATGAAAAGATTATAATATCTAGTTTAATTTTGAGAAAAAAAACTGATCATCACATTTGTTTCAATTCATAAAGAGTTGAGTGTGAAAATCAAAGATTTTAAGTTTTTGTTAATGGTTTGCACATAGTGGACAACAAGGGAAATTATATATTAATTCAACGTCCATATATACTCTCCAGCAACATTAAATCATAACTTGTTTTCATCTTTTTGTTCACCATTTTAAAAAAAGTGTTGAAAAAAAATAACACTGTTTATACATCTCATGAGTGAAAAACATGACATTTAAAGTTGTCGTTGACGGAATCGCAGTATCTTCAAAATTATTAAAAGGGATGTACAAATTACACTTAGAAAAGTTGAGCAGGAAACAAAAACACCTCCGGCCAAGTATACTACTGGATTAAAACCCTAAATTTATAGATAAAAATACCTTGATCTGTAAGGAGCAGCGCCTCCGTAGACGACAACTTCACGGAAGGACTCATAAACCCTAATTTTTTTTAAAAAAAAATACCTTGATCTGTAAGGAACAGCGCCTCCGTAAAACAAACCGCCTCTTCTGTTCGATCTAGCCTCCATACAGCAGAAACTTCTTAATTTCTTGAAGCAAATCTCAGAGGTGATTGAAAAGGGGGCGCAGATTTGCGTGAAATTTTAAATCGGAGGAATTGGTGGGTGGCTTTTTTCGAGCGAGAAACCCTCCGTTGGCTTTGAAAATGCAATGTTGAAGTGACCGGTGATTACTTGAAAATGGGTTGCTGTCTGGCGTTATCTTTTCAAGTCCCCCATCTGTGTTAATTAGGGTTTATCTCTGTTGCATCATGGGAGTGCTTCTGGCATGAAAGCTAAACCAAAATGTAAATCTTATAAAGGAAAAGAGAGAATTAGAGTGCGTGATCCTCTAACTTTTGACAATGAGAGTATATAGGGTATGCTTGGCTTTGAAAAAAATATAAAAATATAGTAGTTGTGCTTTAAATTTCGGTATGATACAAATTTTGATAAATAAAATCAAGCTTCTGTTTTTAAAATAAGTTTAATCAACTTAATTCTCATTTTTTAATTTAATTTATACAATAAATAAATAACAAATTAAATATATATTCATTAACTTTTATTAATGCAGCTTCAATATTTAGGAATTCTGCTTACAATTAACGATTACTGCTCGAGATACAAGCATATACAAAATGCTTATAATTCTAAACCTTCTATGAAAATAACTTCCAGCTAACAATGCTTATATAGTAAGGGTTTTATATATTGCGTGCACCAATTAAAAGCAAGAAAAACTACAGTTTTCTGTTTTATATATGCATGTTGTTTTTCCTCGAGTTATATCAAAACTTTTTAAATATAAAATAAATATTCAGAATTACCTGCCACTTATGACATGAGATCTCAATTAAAAACAATTATTTTGTTTTTTAAAAATAATCTAGAAAAAAAAGGAATTTACACAAAATCCTCTCGTAAATAATAAATTATATTTATTAATATTTTGTTTTGTTTTTCTTACTGGAAGGGCAATAAATTAACTTAAATGTTTTTATGTTTTAAGAAAGAAAGGAATTTACACAAAATCCTCTCGTAACCCTTTTTTTTATTGTTGTTGTTGTTGCTGCCGCCTTTAAAGATATTTATGTCATCTAATTGTGAGAAAAAAAAATAAAGAGCTCTTATAATCCCGATTGATTTCATAAAAATAATAAATATCTTTGAAAAGATCTAACTTATCTTGAAAGACAGGCCACTTGGGGGATAAAAATATCGTTATGCTGTAGCAATCTATAGGACAATAAATAGCGTCAGATCTTGTCAAAGTCAATTTCGGGGGCTAAGTTTTTGTTTGCCAAATTCGCGCCGTGCACTCTAATGCTTTCAATCTCTATCCTCAACTGTGGGTGCTTGATCCTCTTTCCATTTTTTGGGTGGAAGATACCCTGTTGTCTGGGCTATAAATTAACTCCCATTTCTATTTATTATATTTTTAAAAAAGTCAATGTCTTGATGGAGCATGTGAGGTCAAATATTATAGATCAGCACGGTATATTTCCCTACTTCTTCTTTTTTTTAATCATTTTTACACAAACACAATTGTCTTCTTGTTAATAGGGTAAGATCCACTTTACTGATTCATATTTTTTAAAAAAGTTATTGCAAACTTAATTCAATTTCAATTTTGTATCATACATACTTGTAATTCAATAATACACAATACTCCAAAGTACATAGGTACAAATTTTTTTTGAAATAACAGATGAGATTTAAAACAATTTTTTTAATTAGCATTGGATAATCCGTGACAAGATTTTCACAATAAACAACAAAAAAATCCATTGCAAATTAGAAGCAACCACAACTACAACTAATTTTTCAATAATCCATTGTTGATTCGTTGCTAAATTAGCAACAATGTTTTCTCATCGCTATAAATCATGTTTTTCAATCAGCAATGAATTATTTGTTGCAAATTTTAATCGATCATATTTACAATGATTTTTCCGTTACTAAACACAATTTGTGATTGAATCGTTGCTAATTCAAAAATGATAAACTAGAATCCGTTGCTAATAAATCAGTTTTTTAGTAGTGTTAGATGCATAAACTTTCTGGGGGTGTTTGAACTTTGGTGAGAAAGATGACATTATTATGCTCATGAGTTGAGCAATCAGCTACTCGTGAGTGATGGAGAGTGGGGTGGATGATGGTGATCAGTGATATCTTCTGGCCTAGTCTCTGCAGGATCTTCTCCCCTGCACGGTAACTAACTACCTTGCTTCATACATTAACTTCATACATGGAGCGGGTCAATAAATTCTCAAGTCGCCTGTTGGTTTTATTAAAGAGAGAATGATATTTTAGATGTGCGCGTACCTTCAATCTCTATTTTTACTATTTATGCGTGGGCTTTCAAACAGTGTAATGTTTATCCATTTTTGGTATATATGTTAGCATGATGATTGTTAATATAATGGCTATCATTTAAAAAATAAAAAGAGAAAAAGAGAAAAAGAATCGCTCGCTTGAATCTTAACAATTGATATTGTAAAAAAGAAGCTCGGAAATCAAAATTATTGTTAACTCATATCAGAAGCTCTCTTTCAAAACAACTAATTTCATTATTATTAATTATTAAAAATAAACTGAAAAAAAGTGTTTTTAATGTGCATCATTTCATACCATACTATTTATTTCAAAGATATATTTTGTATTTGCTTTTATTCTAAATCTATGTTTTTCTTTATTTAATAATGTTTTGTGAGGCGGTGCATAATAAAAATATCATCATTTTTAGTTTATTGTTGATACTTAATTAATTGAATATTGAGTTTCATAATTTATCGTGGTTTATTTTATTCATGGCTAGCTAAGTTTCATAACCCATGTTAGGGGTCTTACGGGTTAACTTTGTAAATTCTAGTTTTTTTTATTCATTTTTATCCTTCAACATTGTATTGATTAGAAATTAAATTTCATGATTTGTTTTGATTTATTTTTATGAGATTATCTCAATCTCATGACTTAGATAGTAGGTTTGGCGGATCAACCAAGTTTACTTGAGTTTTTTTTTGTGAGTTTATTAAAAATCATATTAAATAATTTGTTTTGATTTGTTTTCTATAGGGTTATCACAATATCATGATCATTGTTATAGAATGGATAGATTAACTTGGATTGACGCAAGTTATTTTTTCCTTATACTTTTTATAAAGTTACCATGATCTCAAGTTAATAGATCCATTTCATAAATTTATCAAGTTAAATCAAGGTTAATAGATCACAAGTCTAGCAAATTAGTTTGTGTTGTTTTTGTACTCATCCAATTGATTAAATCATATTGGATTAATCTCCATACTATTAAGTCATAATTGATTTTTTTAATATATATTTTTTAAAATAATTTAACTACAAAGTAATCAAAGATAATAATCTAGTTGTGACTATAGTGTAAAATGTTAACATGCATTACAAGGGCATGTGGATGTCCCACTCAAATCTTTCTCCTTCCTTGTTCTAGCTAACCTCATATTAAATTGTTTGTAGTCGAGGCTTAGTGATATAAATTTAAGATTAAAATGTTTATTCTTTTTATAGTTTTGGGTTCGAGTCTTGTATTTGTTATTATAATAATCATTAAAAATAGAGCCTAGAAATTCAATAGAAATGCATATAAATTAACTTAAACATAAATGAACTTAAAAACCTACCTTGATAAATATATAAATAAATAATTGTACATCGGTGATATCTTGTACATGGTGGACCTGTCATTTGAAAGAGTGCCATTTTATGATCCTAGACAAACTGTACGGCAGGGGACAAGTCCAATTCATACATGAAAGAGGTCGTTTTTTATATTTCGGTGTAATTATATTTTTGAAGATTTTGATTTTTTTAGTTTTAAAGCAATTTTTTATATATTTTGAATATTTTTATAGTTAATATTAATAATTATAATGATAGATTTATAAAATATAAAAAATATTTTAATACATTTTTAAATAAAAAGATATTTGAAAAAATAACATTTAGTACATTTATAAGCACAAACAAGAAATATGGTTTCTATTATGCTGGTTAAACCTCCATTCGCGGGGCACTTGAAATCATATGGTGGATTATTTCCTGAAAAAGCAAAGGGTTCACTGACGAGATTCTGTTTTTTAACATGCTGGTGGGTTATTTCCTGATATTAATTTTACCCTTTAAAGTTTAATCATGATCCTGCCTCTCTTTTCAGCTTTTTATTTATTTATTTATTATATTATTTTTTTTCTTCATAATTTTTCAGCGTCTTTCTCTCTTATCTCTTTAACTTAGAGGCTGGAATGTAAGAAAAAAATATATGAAGTTTTGAACTAAATTATGTAATTCAAACTAAAGAAATTAAAACCCTCACAAAAATGATCACCAATATAAATTAAATTTTAGAACTGAATCAAATAAAAATAAAACCCCAACAAAAAATAAAACAAAAACAAAAAGCTAAATACATAAATATAGATAAAAAATAAATATTGACCAAGAAGGAATGAAAAAACCAAAAGAATTGATACTAAATAAAAGATTAAAAGAATAAAGGCTAAAATGAAAAATAAAATATATAATTAATTCCAATCGAAAGACAAAATTTAACAAATAAAAACTTTAAGACCGAAAAAATTAGAGGGATTTTTTAAAAAATAGCAACATATATATTTTTTAAAAAAATCAAAAGGATAAGGATCAAAATGAAAATTAGTATATATAATCATTTTTAATTTCAGGACAAAAATCAAACAAATTAAAGCTTGAAAATAAAAAAAATTAAAGGCACAAAAAATAAAAAAGAATAAGAGCTGAAATGAAAAACAAGTTATTTGATCAATTTCAATTGAAGAGTACAATTGAATAAAATCAAAACTTCTATTGAAGAAAAACAAATCAAAAGAACAGGGAATGGAATGAAACAATCCTAAACATAGCGGATCAACATGCATTTTAGGAGACAATAAAGGGGTCAAAAAAGAAAAACTAACCGTGCAGTCCTCCAACCGCCTTACAGTAACACGCGTCCCACCAAGAGAAAGAAGACTTGGCGACGCACTAGGAGACACGACAACTAAATATTTTAAACCACCGATAGACACGGTAGGCGCTGCATGAATGACGCGTACATGCAAAACTAACGGTGCGTCCGAATGACCCGTTTGCAAGAACTTCGAAAAAAAACAATACATAATTACTTGAACACCCCTAAAACCAACAATAACCACGAAAAAAATAAACATGGAAGTACCACCATGCCCCCAGCTCCATACCTTATTTTTTTTTATCGTTTCTGAGGGTATTTAGATGTTTTTACTGTGTATAAAATGTGAAAAGCCCTAAATTATCCTCCCTTCTAGCCCCTGTTCCATCTGATAGCAAAGACATATTTCACTGTTCAATATTAGAAAAAAAAAGCAAAAATACTTCTAACTAGTCCTTGTCTTTTTATTAGCTTCCTAAGATACATAGTTAGTTTCATCATACAAATAAAAATGAAAAACACCATAACACCCTAAATAATTTGTAAATGTCACACATGTTATTTGAAAACATCCAAAATATCCTTGGTTCAAAAGGTAAATTTTATGGCTAAAAAGTAAAAATAAATAAATTTATTGTTAAAATCGACACTATCACGTTTAATGGGACAGTGACATCTCTCTTTTATAGTATTTGTAATATAGAAATATTATAAAATAATATAATTTATGTAATGATAGTTATAATGATTAGCTAAGACTTAGAAAAGACAGAATACAGGAATATAATATCGGAGACTTGGATAAGGAAAAAAGGAAGAACAACATTTAATAATAATACACTTCCAATTATTTTGTATATAAATATTACAACAGCCCGTCGACAAAAGCAAACACGACAACCCGTGACCTTTGCCGACCCACTACGATCTAATTCACATCACGATCGTTGAAAGGCCACGTGATCTTGATCAATACAGAGAACTCTCTCAATTACTGCATCATAAAGACGACAGCAATGCCCCATTCTTCAAACCCACTGTCACTTTACAAATGCTATGACACGAGCTTGGCCATTAAATTTTATAGGATACTAGAAACCGGTGATTTACTGGGTTCTTCTAGTGCTATATCATCTATCTGTTCCTAACAAATCAATCTCAACACCAACTGGGTATGATAAGAAAATTTTACTTTTAATCGTTTCTTTTTGTTTTTATGATTAGTTATTCAGTTTTATTTATATATTAAGTGTTGTTGGATGACTTTCTTCAATGTAAATTATTAGGGAATAATTTAAGTTTGTGTCCCAGATCTCTATTCTCCACTCACATGATATCTCATCTTCTTGCTGTACTTAGAGTTAAAAGAATTAGTTGAAGAATATTAGCTTGATCAGGAGGTGCTTGAAATGATTTGTCTTTGAAGGTTCTAGAGGAGTTCTCTTCTACTATACAGAAGGTGGGGTGTCTCTGATGCAAAGGAGCAGTGTTAGAGTTGGTCTACCTGTAGTATGTGGTGAGCTGGAATTTACCTGTTCCCAACTCTAACTTCTCAAATATATCTTGAACATCAACCAGGAGCTTGTTTATATTTATATATTTTCTGGTGCAAAAGGGGTTATGATTCTTGAATCAAAATATTGGATTTTTTTTTTGATTATTCTGAGCGGTGCGAACTTTGCAGGTATTCCCAGTTCTGAATCATAGCTGAGCCTGAGATGGGTGGAGCATTAAGAGTTTTGAGGATCTGATTTGATCCTAATGGGTAGCAGTAAGACCATTGTTTGGTTTAGGAGGGACCTTCGAATTGAGGATAACCCTGCATTAGCTGCTGCTGCAAGGGATGGTTGTGTTTTCCCTGTATTTATATGGTGTCCTAAAGAAGAAGAACAATTCTACCCAGGTCGAGTGTCCAGGTGGTGGCTGAAGGAGTCCCTTGTTCACTTGGGACAATCCTTGAAATCTCTTGGTGCTGAACTTGTTCTCATCAAAACCCATAGTACAGTTGCTGCTCTTCTGGATTGCATCGAAACCATTGGGGCGACTAGAGTGGTATTTAACCGTCTCTATGGTATGCTTTCTTTCTTTGTTCCCTTAAACATGACTTATCCCCTCTGCTGTTGAACACCCAGATTCACTTGAATCAACTTGATATGCCAGCTTGTGATTCTTTCTATTTGTTATCTGGTGAACTGCATCTAATTTATGTCATATGGTGGGGTGGTGGGGATTGGGGGGAAGTCTCAAAAACTTGTACAATTGCTGTGAGTGGATTATATATGCTGTTAGCGATTCTATTTTTCAGTTGAAATTATGGCATATCAAACAAAGGAAACAAGCTTGTGTTTTTTTAAGAAAAATAATAAAAGGAGCATGACTTATGAAATTGAAATCTAAGTATTGTAAGGAAATCTTAGTGCAGCTGCTCAATGATACTTAAAGAGATGGAAGCTTGTCTTCTTTTATCACTAACCCAATAGCAAGTAAAGTGAAATGTTTGTGTAGTTTTCTTAAAGTAGATAGTAAGGTTTCCTCTAGTCAATCAGAGTTGGGAATTAACTGGCAATACATTTTCCTTCTTGGAAGATGCTCTTGTTATTTTCCCGGGCTCTTTGAGTATGCAAGATGTCTATTGCTCCAAGATTTTCACTGAATCAATCATTTTACTTCTTAAATAATCTATTAAGAGACGCACAACAAATGTGGGTAGCATATACTGTCAGAGCATAAACCATGTACTTCTTAAATAATCTATTAAGATAACTGGTAGATGATCAGCTCTGTATTGGTCTAATTACCATGTTTTCCTTTCCATTTTCTCATTCTCCCAGATCCTATCTCTCTTGTTCGTGATCACAACATCAAAGAAGAATTGGTGGAGCTTGGCATTTCTGTACATAGTTATAATGGAGATTTGTTGTATGAACCGTGGGAAATATATGACGAAAGAGGGCATGCTTTCACGACATTTGAAGCATACTGGGACAAGTGCTTGCACATGCAGATGGAACCTGTTTCACATCTTCCTCCATGGAGATTGGTACCTGCCGCAGGTAGATTTCAATGCTAGGTGGTCTTTTAATCTGGTTCTCTGATTGCAAACAAAAATAAATTTAGAATTGAAACTGCTGGTTTTGGTTCAACTTCTCTTGCAACTGGAGATTAAATCCCCATGTCTGTGTGCTTTTCAGTGAGGAAAATGAATAATCGATAATTTTCTCTTTCATGACAGGAACCGTTATGAAAAGTTCAGTTGAGGAATTAGGTCTTGAAGATGAATCTGAAAAACCCAGTAATTCCTTGTTAGGGAGAGGGTGGTCCCCGGGTTGGAGCAATGCTGACAAGGCTCTAACTGAATTTGCTGAACATCATCTAATTGACTATGTGGATTGCAGGCTAAAAGTTGGGACCTCCACCTCACTTTTGTCCCCGTATCTTCATTTTGGAGAGCTGAGTGTGAGGAAAGTTTTCCAGTGTGTGCAATTATTGTGGGCAAAAGAAGAGAACTTGAAGGGGAAAGAAAGTGTAACTCTGTTTCTTAAATCCATCGGGCTCAGGGAATACTCCCGTTATCTTTGTTTTAACTTTCCATTCACTCATGAGAGATCATTGTTGAGCAACTTAAAGTATTTCCCATGGAATGACAACCAGGTCTGTTTTAAGGCTTGGAGACAGGGGCGGACTGGTTACCCGTTAGTTGATGCAGGAATGCGTGAGCTCTGGGCAACTGGTTGGATACATAACAGAATAAGAGTGATTGTTTCAAGCTTCGCTGTAAAAGTTCTTCTTCTTCCATGGAGATGGGGAATGAAATATTTCTGGGACACTCTTTTGGATGCTGATTTGGAAAGTGACATCCTTGGTTGGCAGTATATTTCGGGGAGCTTACCAGATGGTCATGAACTTGAACGCTTGGATAGCCCAGAGGTATGATGATATATTGTGTATTGTAACATTTGGAATTGAATCGTATGTATTTCTCCTACAGTTTTAAGGGCCCTATTTTCATGCCTTATTTTTCTGAATCATGTGAGTCAGATTCAAGGCTCCAGATTTGACCCAGAGGGTGAATATGTGCGGCAATGGCTGCCTGAGCTAGCAAGAATGCCAACTGAATGGATCCACCATCCTTGGGATGCAACCATTGCTGTGCTTAAAGCTGCTGGAGTTGAGTTGGGAATCAATTATCCAAAACCTATAATTGATCTAGATTTGGCTAGAGAGCGACTAATGGAAGCTATATTCAAGATGTGGGAACTGGAAGCAGCTGCACGGACGTCAAATACGAATGGAACTAATGAAGTTGTTGTTGATAACACTGATGATAGTGAGAATTTGGCCATTCCGAAGGTTGTCTTAAAAGAAAAGGTTACCTGTCCTACTAATTCATCGAATGATCAGAGGGTACCAACAAATCAGTATTCCCAGAATAATCCAGCTTATAGGAAGAGGTCAAAGTACATGGAAGACGAAAGACCGCAACCAGATACATTGCATAACGATGATGATGTAGTGGGCACCTCAAGAAAGGATGAAGACTTGTCCTCTACTGCTGAATCTTCATCTGCTAAGAAGCAGGCCACCAGCCGATGTTCCTTTTCTGTTCCCCAGTATTGTTCCTCCTCAGAAGCCAAGCCTATGCAGGAGTGTGAATCTTCTGACCTCAGGCAGCCATGGCAAGCAGAAATTGAAATGGAACAGAGTTCGACCAAAGATGGTAAGCAATCGCACTTTAATGTCTAGATGATCGAAGTGGATACAATTTCTAGCTCCCTTATCACTTCCCGGTCATCTGTCAAAATCATTACTGAAAATCAATTTGCATTGCTTTTTCCTTCCTTTGGGCTACCGATGCATTTCTTAGGGTTTATCCTACTCAATTTGCGTTTGCCAAGGGGAACTTAATATCTATATCTATCATAAATCCACGCGCTTCACCACTTTCAATCAAGAAAGATAGCTTATTTGACAAATAAGCTCCATAGGCGTTCAGGGCCATGTTTTGACATGACAGGCTTGTAAATTCGTTTCTTATTGTTTTTGCTTCTTGTTGATTTTATTTCCATCGGTAGACAAAATCATAGAAACAATGTAACAAAGTTTTGGATTATGGCTGTTCCTTCTTACAAGGATGCTTTTATGGTATATATGTGCACTTTAGATCACATATAAACAAACACTAAAGAACCTTTGTGTTTATATCTGGTTGGGGGATGACTGTCTTATGTTAGGATTCAGCATGGTATATTAAAAGCTTTTTTTTCCCACGATGTATGAGATTACCTGGTGTTTGTTCCTCCACTCGACAAAACCAGCTAACGTGTTTGTGTTGCTGGTAAATAAGATGTCCACAAACTAGATTTTGTTCAAGTTCATTGCACTTCCTAAACAATATTAACCAGGGACGCTGCACCAATAATTTTAGTGGTCTGATCTGTGTAAAAAGAGTATTTGTGACGGAGTTTCCATCTTGTTCCGCAGAAATAAATGCTCACCTCAACCTCCTTTTTTTTTTTTTTTTATTATTATTATTACCTAATTGGGCACTTTGAGTTGAAAAGTGGCAGGAGGTCCATTATGTTTGCTATGGTTACTTGAAACCATTATAATTTTAGCTTCAAACATAAAAAAAAAAACTCAGAGAATTTATGATGATTTAAATCCAATTTGCTTATTTATTGGTTATCCTTTTTTTAAAATAAAAAATAAATACCAAATAAATATTGCCACCTCTTATATTTCTAAGCTAACCTTTTCCTAACCCCCTGAAGTCAAGCCAAAAACTCCCTCTTTTTACCGAAGATGTTTCGAAAAAAATCTTAATTACAAACTTCCATCCGATTTTGCAGTGAATCGAGGAGGGAATCCGGCGGTTCTAGCATAGTGTTCTCCTCTAGAAAACCCGATTTTGCGTCTTAGCATAGACTTTCCGGCAGGTGCAATTTTCGGTCACCTGCCACCCTTGCCATGTTAATTACTTGAGCTCAATTTAATCTCAGTTTATTTTTTCCGTAGAAGATCTGGAGATTTGGGCGTGTTAAGTTGTAATCATTCACAAATCACATACTGACCCTATAATCTCACACTATAGAACGATTTTGTTTTAGATATGGTAATTTATATTTAGAATAAGAGAAAAAATGATGATGATGATTGTGGTGGCTAGAGTTTCAAGGAAATGGAAAATGGTATGTATGTGATAAAAGTATTTTAGTTATTAAAAGAGAAACAATATTCAATATATAAATAAAATCATATTTTTTTTAAATTTCAGAAAGCAAGTTTAATTTTAACCAAACTATAAATGTTAGGAAATGATTAACATTCTTTTCAATTTTTAAGGCAATATTTCACATCAATTATCATAATTTCAAAGTAATTACTAATTAGTAGTTAATTAGTAACCGAACCATGAAATGCTTTCAGCATAATCCTAACTATATTTAGAGATTTGTTGGTATTGTGGTAATTTCCCTTTTTTTGATGAATCACATGAAAAAAACATATTCAATTAGTTATATAGTTTTTTTCTTTTTACATTGAATACCCTGTTTGACATTGCGTTTTAAAAATATATACAAAGTATTTTTATTTTTTACTATAAATTAAAAAAATAGTGTTTATTTTCATGTACTGATATCAAAAATGATAAAAAAATAAAACATATTATTTTAATGCATTTATGAATAAAAAAACTTTCAAAAATAACCCCAACCACAATTTCAAACATGCACGAAATCTATATATAAGTGGCGTTCTGAATATTTCATTTATTAGGACACGTATTCCATTTATTTTGTATTAAAATTTGTATTTTACAGCAGTTTAATAAAAAAAATACTTAATTTATTTTTTAAATTACAACAATAAAAACTAACAAAATATCCAACACACACACATTATTGGTCTAAAATGGAATGCTCTGTAACTATAATGCCATCAAATAACCCTGTAAAATTTCCTCCTAATCTTCACGTCATTTTCCTCGTTATTTTTAATACATTTATCAAAAGTATTATTATTGAAAAGATTATCAGTACTAATACTGATGTCAACACTCAACATCGATATTACTAGTACTAGCTCTAACTCCAACAAATTATTTCGACATTAGGATTTGAAAATGATTTAAAAACATCAAATTTTTTTAATTTAAAGTAAAAAATAAAAAAAAATTGAAGTATAAATTTTAAAGTTAATATTACTGATTTTCAAGAATGATTCCATGATATATATATATATAATTTGTCCATCTGGACTCCAGCATTCGGACAAAGGACAAATTGAATTTCAATTTGTCCGATGTGGGACAACATAATATGTCTCACATCGGACAAATACACTCCAATCTGCACTCTTCTCCTTTATAAATACTCTCAACTCCAATATCTATTCTCCTTGTCCCACATCAGAAAAACTCCACTCCAATCTCAACTCTTCTCCATTAAATAATCTCTAGTCTCCACACTTCAGTTCAGTCTCCCCTCTTCAGCATGGAATGGAATGTCCGGAATAAAACTAAGCCGTTCCAGGTGGAATTAAGCTGGAATTTTCAAAACGGACCGGAATTAAAACCGAGACGAAAATGATGCCGTTTTGTTCCAGTTTTATGAACGGAACGGGATGTTCTGGCTGTTCCGGCCGGAATGGAACAGATTTAATAAATTTGGGCGATCATTTCATCCGACACTGGCAGCTAGTGAGTTGCTCTGGGTAAGGACAACATGGGAGGATATTCTCGCATCAACGATGATGTGAGCATATATTTCTTCTCTTGATTGAAGCGCATGCAATGATGACTCTCTTGTTAGAGCATTTGATATTTGTTTGGAGAAAGAGCTGCGCTGCCAAATTTGACAGTAATCTTTTCGAGTACCCACAACATACTGTTTTTTTAATTTAATTTTCATGGTGAAGTAGTTCAGAGGCTGGTGATGATACGAGGCTTCAAGTATTAGGGTTGTTTAGTGAGTTTTTTCTTTTGTTGTTTATGAATTATGGTTCTATTTAGCCTATAAAACAATCTTGTATGATGAGGACAAAGAATTGATCAAGTCTCCTTTTGTCAAATAATTTTAGATGTATGACGTGACAAAGAGCTTGAAATCTGCTTTTTATCCTGGATTTGAACTAGGACATGATCATCATATAAGAACTTGAGATAATCGAAATTTTATTCGCTTAACCCGAACACACATCGAGTGCTTAAACAAGACAAGATTTCCTCGTATCTAAAAAAAAATACATCAAGTGCTTCAAGGCAAGATTTCCTCAAATCTAAAAATAATAAAAATCGTGAACCACTGTAGCTTTATTGTCAAAACTTAATAAATGGCATAGGAGTCTGTAGTGCTTTAGTCCAGCATCACTCGTGCACAAGTAATCTCTTTAGAGGTCTTCAAAGCTTGTTCAACGATCCCTACACCGGAAACTCTCATTCTTTGCCGGAAAAGTCCTACCACATATTTACCCATCGCTCTCTTCTACACAACTTTTTCTTATGACGCTGGAAACGTCGTCGGGATAGTATTTCCCTGTTTATTCTGATGAATTATGAGAATATTAATTAAAATATCCTCAATTAAAATTTATAAATATTTCAAATAACTCTTAGATTTCCACAAGGTTAATCGCTGATAATGTAAATATCATCCTATTAATTAATAGGTCAATATTTTTTCAGAATATTTACCCGTTATTCTCATAAATTAAAGGAAGATTGATTGGTTTTTGGAATGTTGACTACATTCTTAGGGATTTAATAAAATCATTATTGAAATCCCAAGATATATACAAAATCCCAAAAAAATTGATAATACTAAAACATGTATTTTTATTTTGGAGATATTTGGTCGTAGTGCAAATAAAATATTTTTTTTGTTTTAATTAAAAAATTACTTTTTTTTATTAGCTATTTGAAGCAAAATAAAAAAAATAAGCTCGCATTCTCTTTTTTAACAAATAAGTCGGGATTCCAAAATTCATTTTGACAATCTATAATTTCGATCTTCAAGAATACACCTTAATCATGTTTGCGAAACCTTTTTAAGAAATAATTATATAATTTCATATTCTCTTTCACAATTAATCATGAACCCTATCAAAACCACACGAATCTGGGAAAGAAATTATTAATGATGCATAATTTTCATTCAAATTGTCCTTGACACCTAGTCTCCACTTGTGCTCTATCCACTTCCATGAATGCATCAACATGACCCCGAAATTTATATATAGAAGAGAAAAAAAATGATCAATCTAGGTTCAACGACAGATTGGAAGATCTGAAGCAAAAAGTTTTTTAAAAGCTCAACACCCCCAAAAAAAAATAAAAAAAAATTAACACACAGACACACACCATGTATTGATGGACGATATGAAACATGCATCACTTAGGAGGTTCGCATTGCCCTGGGCTAGGCATGATAACTGCAAGGATTAGGATAGGATGGCTGAATTGGACGAGGCATTCAACTGTAACTTTTCTGAATGTATGCTTGTATATAATGTTAGCTGGATTTCCGCCGTTTTGTCGGTCGGGAGACAGCGGTGAAGATTTTTAACGCGGTCTTGAGGGGGGATTTGAGGTTTCATGCTAGAGTTTTTCAGTCTGTGTCAGCAAGTGTTAAGGATCTTTTAAGGAGGATACTAACTATGTTTCCAGGCGATTTTCTGCTGAGCAGGTGCTAAGGAAGTTGAAACAAAAATTAGATTTCGTAGTTAAGAGTCAGATTCTCATTAAAATGTTATCTTTAAGGTTGTGGTATTATTTTTTAATTAAAAAATATATTAAAATGATATTTTTACACTTAAAATAAATTAATTTAAAATAAAATATAAAATAAAAATCATATTTTTTCGAAAATGATTTTCAAATTCAATGACTGCTTGTGTTGTCCAGTGCACGTACGGCATAGGGATTTGCAGTAGCGCCAGCGAGAATCCGCCCTCCAACGTTTTCACTTATGAAGAGGTTCCCTTTTCTTCTCTTTTTAATTTCTTACGAGGTAAAGTATTGCCACCAACATCTTTACGACTCACGAGTTACCGAGATGACTCAATGTAAATGATTGTTATATATTTTTTTTATATATATTTACATCACCATGAGATATAGACATGTCAAGTTTTAAGGGCATAGTAGTATTTAATGTGGCTCTCCTTTTCTTTTGGAGCAGAGAAACACGATCCAATTTGTTGCCTGCCAGAAGCCTAAACCAACTTCCATATCGTTGAGGCCGGTCCATTTCAATGACTGGCGAGCTTTAGTGCAACCCAATTGATCTTCAGAACCCAAAGAATTCGGAATTTATTTTTCTTTGTTTTCTAGTGATTTTCTATTTTCTTAGCGCTGGTTTGACATTGCAATCCTATCGATTTTTGGTCAAAATTTGATTTTTTTTATTTTAAATGAATATGTTTTTGTGTGTTTTAGATCATTTTGGTGTACTAATTTCAAAAATGATTTAAAAAAAAATATCATTTTGATGTATTTCAGCATGATAAACACTTTGAAAAGCTACCACAACCACACTCCCAAACAGGCCCTGAAAGTTGTGAAAAAAAAAAGCTTCAAAAACCTTTGGGACAAAAAAGAAAATTGAAACAATTTCAAAGGCAGAAAAAAAGTTTAAAAGATGTGATTTGAATGGTCACAAAAAAAGTGGGGAAACCCACTTATTCTGCCTTCTTCGTCGATTTTGATCACCTATTTCTCATTTTCTTACAAATAATCAATTCATTTTTTTTTCAAGACTAAGAAACCCAAAATGGAGGTAGATATTTAAATTATCAAATTATCTTTAAATATAGTCCTATTAATAACTTTATAAAAAAAATGGATAAAAAAATTATCTTTTTAAAAGAATTAAATTATCAAATATAATCTTTAACAAATACAACGTGCAAGAATAAAAAAAATTATCTTCCAAAAAACAAGCCAAAAAAATAAAACAAAAAAGGATAAATCCACCTTTTGACCTCATTGTCAATCTTGATGTCCATATTTTCAATTTCACATAAACAATATAAAATCATGCATCAATCCATTTTTTTTTAATATCAAGATAACCTTATCAAAGATAAATTTAAATAAATTTCTAAACTCAATTATTGATTAATACAATGTATAAAAATAAAATTGAAAAAAAAGAAGAAAGTTATTGATCAATTATAAATTTCTATAGTTTTTGCATAGCACAATCAAATATTCTAAGAAAATACGTTATTGGGGCTTAGCTTGTGGTTGTAGCAGAAGTGAGCTTAGAACATACGAATCGCGAGAAGAAAAAAACACAACTAGCAATCTCCGACAAAACATCGGTCACGTCGCCAATTAAATAAACTCTAGATCACCCATTATTCTTGGAGGATAGCGTCACTGCACGAGATTTGCTGACAAAAGTTTTTTTCAAAACGAAAAAATGAAAAATTATGGTGATCTCGCTCTACAAATTCTACGCACCTTTTTTTGACCTATAAGAATAAGATGGCCAGTAACATCTGAGATTTGTTGTCATGTCGAGTACAAATTCTTCATCACGCTGGGCATGGACAGCAGCTCCGGTAAAGGGTCTAATCAAGGGTCCCTTCAATTTGAAAAAAAACAAATTTGCCAACCCTAAACTTTCCCGAACATGAACAGACCACACAGCAATGGAGAAGAGGGGGGGGATGGCATGCTTTCCATTGGTTGCTAAAAAGGGCTGTGGAAGGAAGAAATGCAAGTTTGGATTCTTTTGTGTTCATTCAGAATCCAAAGTCGTATAAGAAAAATCACAGAATTTACAGAAAAGGAGTGTGGAAATTGTAGCTATGTGCTCATAAAGTAACGGTTCTGCTAAAGTCTGATCAAATCGTCAAAAGATTATGAGAAAACGAAGTGCACTGACGAGGTATGAAAGTGTCTTCTAGACTTTTACTTGTTGATACAATACGATACGGAAGGCATCAACGTGCAGCTAGCAGGGACAGAAGGAACAAGCCAAAGTTATGGCCATTTCAAAGATGCCTGTCCTCTGTGGGTTGGACTCTCGGTCGAGAGAAATTGCAAGAGGGTGGTTTGAGTTGTTTTATAAAATATAATTTATTTAGAAATATATTAAGATAATTTTTAATATGCTAAAGTTGGGAGTGTTGTAGGCTCATGCCTCGCTTGCTGCCGCCGAGTACGTACCACCCATCTGGGAGTTACACATACAGGGTTGACAAAGGGCCCCTAATTTTCAATCTAATTTCACTTCTCAACCAAAGGTTATGGAGACCAATGAATTTTAACAGTAAATGCCCAGAAAAGAACAACATATCACATGAATTCCTGTTGGTTCCAAGAAGAGACGATGGAAAAGCAAGCAAGAAGTAATGGGTTTTCACTATAATACGTTTGTTTGAAAGTAAGTAAACCGTACAGGAATGTGAGGATCAAGCCACTAGAGACGCTAATTTTTTCTTATTTTCCCTACAGCCAAGAGTAAGACCACGAAATTCACTGCTAGAAAAGAAAGCAGAACCCTGAGCATGCTTATCCATGCATCTTCCGATAATTTCCTGCTATTATACATATAGACACCACGTAGTATGAAAGCCTAACTAAACTGGAACGGTTTGCCGAGACTCAGTCGGGGATCCATTTTCTTGCTCACCTTCACCAGATATTTCCTCGAGTGATTTTCCATTCGACTCAGGTACTAAGAAAGTAAAAATCATTCCCAGGAAATTTATCACACCCAGAATTAGAAGAGTCTTCCTCACTCCGATGCCATCTGCAGCATACAAGAACCCGAATGCACCCACAATTGCCCCTGCTTTGCCGGCTGCAGCTGATATACCATGGCAAGTAGACCTCAATCTCGCTGGGAATATCTCTGCAGGAACAACAAATGTGGTGGCATTGGGACCAAAATTGGCAAAGAAGAAAGTGAGTGAATACATCACAACGAAGCCAATTCGGTGGTCCGGCAGAGTCCAATGATGGTAAGGGATGGCCAAGGCAAACATGAATACTGTCATGAAGAAGAAGCCCATCAATTGAATTGCAAACCTGCCAATCTTGTCAATAAGTGCAACAGTAAACCAATAACCCGGAACCGTGCTGCAAAGAGCAATTAGAGTCTGTGCTCTAGCAATTTTAAAGACCTCTTCAAGGGCATTCATAGTTTTGGCCTTAGGAATCCACCCGATAGCACTGAAAATGTCCTTTTGAAACAGATTCTGGCTGTAGAATGCAATGTCTAACAAGAACCAGGTGGTAGTGGTTCCAAGCAAGTGGAGTCCATGTCGACGAGCAAATTGTGTAGAGAAAAGACCAAAATCATTCCCTTTTTCCTGTGACATCTTCTCAATCTTCTCTGGTTCTGACTCCAACTCAACCTCGAGCACTTTTGCCATGTCAGACGCAGCCTGTTTAGCATTCTTCGCAACCAGGGCAGTGTAACGTGCAGTTTCAGGCATCTTCATTCGCCAGTAATAAGTGAGAGCAGCTGGAATTGCACCAAACATCACAATAATCCGCCAAGCATAATCAGCTTGAGGCACAGTAGATCCCGCTGGATCAACTTCATAAGCTGGGGCAGGAAACTGGGCCCTAAAAGTCGCAGAAATTATAATAGCAACCATCCCCCCAGCCAAGATTCCAAAACCTTGCATGGCAAAAACAGCAGCAATGAAAGCACCGCGAGTCTTTTTATTAGCATACTCAGACATGATTGTAGCAGAAAGTGGGTAGTCACCACCAATGCCAAATCCAAGCCAGAAGCGAAAGAAGCAAAGAGTAGACATAACAGCGGTGGGATTTTTGCCAAAAGAGAGGCCACAAGCAATGGAGCAAATTACCATCGTCATCAAAGTCATACCATAGACACGTTTTCTGCCCATTTTGTCACCGAGCCAGCCAAAGAAGAGCTGGCCAGAAAGGGTGCCACAGAAAGCAACGCCATTAACAGCTGATGAAACATTTGAAGGTAAAGCTCCCGGAGTATCGGAACCTGGCTCGTAGTAATATATCCGACCCAGCAACTTGGTCACAAGGGAGATGCAAAAAAGATCGTATGCATCAGTGAAAAATCCCATGCCAGCAATCACTATTGCTGTGAAATGATACCATTGTGTTTTGGCCACATCAAGTGCAGTAAGCACCTGCAATTGTTCCCCTGCCATGATTTTCCCTGGATTTATCAGAGCAAATATCGATCAATCAATCGGCATACAAAGAAACCATAATAATACTTCAGGAAAAAAATATTCTGGAACTTGTTTGTAGTGAACCAATGACCACCTCAACGTGCTGGGACTATTAGATTTAGACACGCGAGTGTCCACAAAGATGGCTTGAGATAAAGATATGAATTATGTTTCAAAAGGTAAGGTCCACCACCATACGTCTAAGATTACACAATCATGACAACTTAATTGAGGCAGGATAATTATAAACGACAGTAAAAACAGCAAATATTCAATTAACAAAACGAAAAAGAACCAAATCTTTAAAACGAAATTAAACGAGGAAAAAAGAAGAAAAACTTGTATAGTAGCATTAAATTTTTAGTTGAAGGAGGGTTCAAAATTGCTTTTTAAAAGTATTTTTTTTTATCAGCGAATAAAAACACATTAAAAATAAAAAAATAATTTAAAATAAAAAAACATGTGCGTATACGAGCTCTGAATTGACAGAAAACGCTTTTACTATATCGTGTGCGGTTAAGATTAAGAAAACAAAACAAAAAAAATATTCTGAAGATTGTCTGTTAGCTTCCAACGCTAAGAATCGCCATTGTTACATGGTACTTGAAGGGGTTTCTCCCTCTTCCTTTTCTACCATAAGAAATCTATAAGGCTACAAAAGAAAGGACATGTTTCTAATTTCAAGAACGAAAAAAAGGGGGGTGGATTAAGAAAACAAAATTGAAGTAAAAATCATCCATGCTCTTAATTAACAAACAGGAAAGAAAAAAGTACCAAACGAAGCGAAGTGGAAAACAGAGTGCTGTATATACCTCAAGGGCAGCGGAGAGAGAACCGCACAAGAACCGATTATGAGCTCTCTCGATGTCACCGAGAGGTGCTTTTTATTGCGAGGAACGAAAGAGAATCACGGAAGAGCAAACGTTACGTAGAGTAGTAGTAGTAAGAGAGAGAGAGAGAGATATTTAAGAGATCGCAAGGAATCACAGAGGAATGTACTGGCTCTTCTATGAGTAGTTAATGATCCTGCGAGAGAGAAGAGAGCATTGGATGGAGGGGAAGAGGGAGAGGTGGTTGCGTATTTAACTGCAACGACTCCTCCCTGCATTCGGATTTTCTTATTTACAATCAAGTTTTTTCATTTATTTTATATATATTTTAAGATGATCTAAACACTATTTTTTTTTTTAATTTAGAGCAAAATAGTATTTTGAAAATAATAATAATAATAATAATAATAATATCATTCTGGGTCTTCAATGTTTGTTTTGCATGCTTCTAGAGAGTGCTACATAAAATATCAAAACGCATTTTCTCTCCTCAAATGTTGTTCTTACATATCTCCCAGGAAAAAATCCCCCAAGAAAATGGGGTCAACCACACAAAAAAAAACAATTAAATACAACCATTTCTAGAACAAATGACATCAATCTTCTTGAAGAAAATAAAATATTTATTTTTTCTACCCCAATATAATTGACCTTCCAAATAACTTTTTTTAAATTGGAGTATACATGGTTATAATAGCCATATTTATAGTATTCTAAATGTTATTTTATGAGTTTGATTCTTTAAAATAGAATCTCTCTTTACAATTCATCTTGCTTTATTTTTTTTTTGTTTTTTTTATAAAGTTATCCTGATTTTATAACTCATGTCAAGTGTTTTTTGAGTTAACCTCGATAGATTTCAGTTATTTTATCATATCTTGTTTTTAGATTTGAGAAATTAATCTAAGTTGACCTAGGTCATTCTTTTGTTTACTTTCTACAGAATTATCTCGATCTTATAGCTTAGATTATAAGTTTGACAGGTTAATTAAAGTAATTTCTTAAAAAATTAATATTCAATATTGAGTTGATTGAGAACTAAGTTTCATAATTTTTTTTGATTTGTTTTATATGAAATTATAAAGATCTTATGATCCAAATAATAGATTTTAAAGATTAATTTAAACTGACCCAAATCGATTTAACATGTTATCATTTTAATATTATATTCTTAAAAAGATAATATTTTGAATTTTATTAATGAAACTATATCTTTACTAATTGTTTTTAAACTTATTAAATTAATCCGGTCATATTAAATTAATTTTCAAATTATTTAAAAATATTTTTTTACTATAAAATATTAATAATGCTTAAATTATTATTTTTTTGTATGTAAAAAAAATCATCTCGTGCATTAACTATAGTGTTTTGTATGTAAAAAATATTGTTGAGTCATTTTTTAAATTGTTTCACGTTCATAAATATATTAAAATAATATATTTTTTATTTTTTAAAAATTATTGTTGACATCAATATATAAAAATAATTTAAAAATATTATTTTTTAATTTAAAATAAAAATATTTTTTTTTTATAAAATATCTAAAAAAAACAATTATAAATAGGACCAAAGTCGAAATGGAAATGAATATAATATCCGTTTTGTAAGGCCATAAATGAAGTACGATCAGCTTGGGAGTGGAGAATTATCTTTACACAATTCCCCATCATGGTGCAATAGTGCCCCTATACGATGTGCACAAGCAATTAGTGACCAGTTCCATTCCTTACATTCATTCATTTTATTTATTATCATACTAGCAAACATGAAACATGATACTACATAGTTATTGATTCCGTTCAGTTCAGAAAATCAAGATAAAATATTGTTTTTGTTTCTGTTTTAATTCCGGTCTGTTCCAAAAATTCCAGCCAAATTCCAGCCGGAACGCCTCGGTTCTGTTCCGGGTTCAAAATCTATTTTTTTTATTTTTAAAAAATTATTTTTGACATCTATACAGCAAAATAATTTAAAAACACCAAAATATTTTAAATAAAAAAAATTCAAATTTTAATTATGTTTGTTAAATTAATATTATATATATATATATATGATTAATTAATTATATATGAACAGTATGATACCGAATCGATACGCCGGAACGCTCCAAAACTGGAACGTTCCGTTCCAATCAAAAAACCAGAACGACAACCAGAACGATATTGACAACTATAATACTACAAGTAAAAATTACAAAATTTTATTTGAGAAGTATAAAGAGGAAACATTGCCGTAATAAAAATGTAAGATATTATCTGCCACACACTCCAAGCGGCGGGTGGAGAACAACGCAAATGGCAGAAGTGCCTAACTTCACTGTAACTAGCGAGTGCTACAATCAGGTTTCTGCATTCTCAAACTATTTGTGTCTTCCACTTTCGTTATTTGGCATCAGTGATCAGATTTCATCACCAATTCATCCATACACCTGTCCCCATTTTAACCGGTATTATTGGTCTCGTATTATCTTTTAGTTATTTTAATTTCTAAACGACGGGTAGCCATTGACTTTCGAAAAATAGCTATTATTATTATACAATATACTAAAATAGCTCATACATTCATTATAGACTCGCTATTTTTATCCGTGTGTCACACGAGTTTGTTTATTTTTTTTCCTATTTGAATAGTGTTTTAATGATAAAGCCCCCCGAAAACAACAAAAAATTCGTTGCCAGACCGAGGGGCTCCGCGATCATTACGCACATCGGACTGGACCGGTCCGGTCCGCCCACCGGTCTTCTGCTTATTTTATTATTATTTTTTAAATTGGATAAATACGGTTATAGACCTTAATAAGATAAAAATTATGATTTGGAGTACAGGGCATGGCGATAATTGACCTTTTATTATTATTTTTAGTAATTGTCGGGCGTGAGGCGCACGCGCTAAGCGGTTTTCTGCTCGACGCCCTGTTTAGGTGGCACGTGTAGCGTCCTAAGATGACCGGAGATGGGCTACCGACGTCTCTCGCGATGCGCTTTCTCGTGGTATTCTTCCCATGGCTGTGCGTGTCACCATAATATGTGCGCGAACGCAGCGCGACCGGTTAAAGTCGCTGGCCACATTTCTCTCTCTCTTGCATGTAAAAGTGCAGGAGAGGCCCCCGTGTGTTTTCCCTTTTCACTTCGGTCCCTCAACTTTCAATTTGCTGTATGGTCCTGATTTTTGTTATATATAAGTTTTGGTTTAATTCGATTGTGTCCTCCTGATTGAAATTAATTAAATGTGAAAGTTTCATTGCGGTCCTCCTTCTTTTAATTTCCGATTGGCTTTAAATGATTTAATATATTCGGTACAGAAGTTTCAATTTTTAAAACTTTGTCCTTTAATTGAAATTGATAATAAATGTGATTTTCATTTCAGCCCTTAAACTTTTAATTTTTTTTATTTTTATTCATTGATATTTGATTTTCATTTTGGCCCTTACACTTTTAGCCCTAATTTTGATTTTCAGCTCTTAAACTTTTTTTTGCATATATAAATATTATATTTTAATTTTGATCAAACAAATCTTATAAAAATTGTTTGCTCAGCCCGCAACATAGAATATATATATATATATATATATAATTTTCAAATTAAATGATTTTTTCAGCTAATAATTTTTATTTTATTTTATCATCTATTTTTTTTTATGTGCTCTTTCTTTTAGTTTTTTTATTGGTTTTTTTCTTATTATTTTCAAGTTAGATGAATTTTTTTTTGCCTGATATTTTTGATTTTATTTTTTTTGTTTGATATTTTGTTAAAGTTATTAGGATTTTTTTAGTCTTTCATTTATTTATGTTCTTTATTCATTATTAACACAATAATAATAATAATAATAATAAAATTAATTATTTTTCATGCTTACTCTTTGAATAATGTTTTTGAGTGTTTTTTCTCTCAAGATAATTTGATAATTTTAATTATTTTGGAAGTATTAGCAATAATTATTTTAGATGTTAAAACTTCGATGTTGCTATTTTTATAATAGGATGTGATAATCTATTTTATTATATTAAATTTCACATATATAGACATTATATTGTAATTTTAGACCAACAAATCCTATCAATTTATTTAATTCCAACAATCATAAAAATTGTTTGCTCAGCCCGCAACGTAGTGCTGTCAATTTTTGTAATTTTCAATTCAAATGATTTTTTTCAGCTAATAATTTTTATTTTTGTTTTATCATTGATTTTATTTTCTTATTTGCTCTTTTGTTGACTTCTTTAAGTCTTTGATTTAATTTTTTTTTTGGTTATCAACACAATAATAATATTAATATTATGAATAATAATAATAATAATAATTTTAGTTTGTATTCTTACTTGCTTTTTTTATTTTTTTTCTTGAGATAGTTTAATAATTTTTATTGGTTTGACAATAATAGTAATAATAATTTTAGAAGTTAACACTTCGATATTACTGTTGTTATGATATAGTATTTTGATATGTTTTATTATATTAAACTTTACATGTGAAAATATTCAATCTTAATCTGAACAGTTGTAAAAATTATTTGTTGGGCTCGCAAACAAACTAGTAATATACTACCGAGCGCAAGTTGATTTCTAGTTGACTGGCCAACTTCCGACTAGAAAAATAAAGTAATTATGAAGAAGAAGATTAGGACTTTTTATTGAACTAACCTGGATAGTGCCTGAGGTCACCCACCAGGTCGACTTGCTGGCTTTGTTCTCGTAACATCGAGGAAAAGTGAGTGATTCCTCTAAGATTTAATTCACGCTGGAGCAATGTTTCGTGCCTAATATCATCTTCATGCTCTTCTAGAAAAAGTTCATCTTTTGCAAGTGACAATTTGGTCCCATTTTAAACTTTGAAAATGTAGATTACGTAACATACAGGGAGCATCTTTAAGCAATTACAGGCATCCTTTTGTAGACTTGCAAGTGAAAGTAGAGGGGAGGTGACAAAAGTGTAAAGATTTTGGACCAGCAACCAAAAAAGCAAGCGCCGGGATAAGCATGGCTGCTCGCTTACTGTAACTTGGAGATACGCATCTCCTTTCGCTGACTTTCAGGTGGTGGGTGGTTAGCCATTTCAGGATACGGATCTATGAATACCGGATCCCCTGCACCATGGAAATGGTGAACAAAGTTGGGCACTAAACTTGCTTATAAGATATCAACCCAACAATGCATTAGTTATTACCATTTTTGTCATATCAATTTAAGGTTTCTCCTGAAAAACAATCTATATTTTTGACTCTCTCTCTCTCTCTCTCTCACCCACCATGGCTATGGTTGGTGATGATAAATTTGCGATTAGTAGCTTAATTGACTGCATGAAGATCCGATCCTGGGTTTTATTAATTCTATTATTAGTTAAGGCACAATCTTTTGTAAGAACTTTCAATCATCGATATTAATTTTAGGGTTTACAGTAGAGAATATATACCAGAAAAAATAAACTTTTTGTATCTACTATACTACTTTGTCATACTATTCTACAACAATATTACACAAGAAAGGAAATGTACACATAAGGGTAACTTGCACCTATAATACAGTTACAACTGTATTACTAGCACTCCCCCTCAAGCTAGAGCATATATATTTATCATGCCCATCTTGTTAATAATATCATAAAGTACCCTTCCTGAAACTGTTTTTGTGAGGATATCTGGTGACTGATCTTCGGACCAAACAAATGAAAATTGTATAATTTTCCGATCAAGATTTTCTTTAATGAAATGTCGATCTACTTCGAAGTGTTTGGTGCGATCATGTTGTACCAAATTGTGTGCAATCTCAATAGTTGCTTTATTATCATAGTGTTGATTCATAGGCGTCCCATAATCAATTCCCAAATCCTGTAGCACCTGTTTTATCCATAGTAGCTCACACACACCTTGAGCCATACCTTGATATTCTGCTTTTGCACTTGATCTAGATACCACTTTCTGCTTCTTACTTCTCCATGTGACAAGGTTGCCTTCTACAAACATAAAGTAACTTGATGTAGATCTCCTATCAGTCTGGTTTCCTACCCAATTTGAGTTTGTATACCCTTCAATCTCGCGAATCTCTCTTTTTGAAAATAATAGTCCTCTTCCTAGTGCATCTTTCAGATACCTTAAAATCCGATATACTACTTCCATATGTTTTTCTTCTAGTGAATGCATGAACTGACTTACCACACTTACTACATAGGCTATGTCTGGCCTTATATGTGATAAATATATCACCTTCTCAACTAACTATTGATAACATCATTTGTCCGTTTGTGTTTGATTTTCCGTTTCTCCTAGCTTGTGATTCATTTCCATCGTTGTGTCTACTGGTTTACACTCAAACATTCCAGTTTCTATTAACAAATCTAACACATACTTTTGCTGCGATAAACATATCTTAGTTTTTTACATTGACACTTCAATCCCTAAAGAATACTTAATTGTCCAAGATCTTTCATTTCAAATTTTAATGCTAGGATTTGTTGTAGTGCTTTTCTTTTTCTTGATCATCTCCTGTTAGATCCACATACACTATTAATGTTGTAATCTTTCCTTCTTTGTGCCTTATGAACAACGTGTGATTTGAGTTGCTTTGCTTATACCCAAATTCCTTCATTGTGGAGGAGAATCTTCCAAACCATACTCGTGGTGATTGTTTTAGACCATATAATGCCTTCTTTAGTTTGCAAACTTCATTTTTATACGAGGATTTTTGTTTAGCTTCAGGAGGCAAATCCATGGAGACTTCTTCTTCAAGGTCTCCATTCCGATTTTACGAGTTCGGTCGGCTTTGAGTTTTCATCTTCAGATTTCAATCTTTCTTTTCAAAATAGTCATTGAAGATGAAGATTGAAAAGAAGAAAGCAAAGGAGAAGAAGATGAGGGAGGGAGGGCGATGCCTGTGAGAGTGAGAGAAGAGAATTGGAATCTCGGGTTAGGGTTAAGAGGGGGCTGCCTTTATATTACTTATAATAATAATAAAAATGCATGTTTCTACTTTCTAAGGGGGTTTACTGGGATGGGTTATAAATTATTATTAATAATAATAGTAGGGGGGATGGGTTATAAATTATTATTAATAATAATAGTAGGTTTATACGGGGAGGGGTTATGATATTAATAATAATAATAATAATAATAATTAGCATAAAACTTAGTTAGCATAAAAATTAATTTAAAAAATCCTATTAATTTAAGATAATAAATAACATTAATTAATTTCAAATACAACAATCATAAAAAATATACAATTACTTGAAAAACATAAAATAAGTAGTTTAAATTTCAAATCTCAAATATCATGGTCTTTTAATTATATTTAAATTTATTTTTAAATTTAAATATAATTAAAAATAATAATTTTTGTACGGACGATCTTTCTACGATTTTACGATCCGATCTTACGATCCGATTTTTCGGAGCCCTTTCCGATTCGTGTCAAAATCTCGATTTTGACTACCTTGAACACATCTCCCCAGTGTTATTCCTCTAAATTTTCTCTATCTTTTCGTTCATTGTCTTTGTCCATTTTGGGCCCGCTAAAGCATTCTGTATATTATTAGAAATAGATACAGTGAATAAATTATTAGCAGAAAATGCATACGATTTAGACAACCTATGGGAAGACACATAGTTGCTAATTTGGTATTTAGTCTTGGTATTTGGATCAAGTTCATATTATTTTCTCAGCAATCCCTATTTGGTTTCTATGGGTATTTATTTGTTATATTTTCTACAAGAGCAGGAATTTCATTAGTTTTATCACGAATATGGTTCGGATTTACCTAAGGACAACATTCCCGGATGAATCTTCAGCTAATGGTGTAGATGGAGGCGCCTCCAAAGATCAGGGGGTTGTTGCTGAGACAATTCTGATCTATGCAAAATTCCAAGTTAGTACCATCATGAGTACTTTCCATATTGTTTTTGTTTTATTTTTTCATTTAACCTATTGAGCACCCTTCCATTTTCCTCCAATACAAAAAACATGTTGTCATTCTCTTCACTGTTTCTCACCCCTTGAAGGGACAACCTAGATGCTCCTCTTAAATAGTAAAGTTCTGATTTATGAAATAAGGTATCTAGGGTTACATGTAACTTCGGGTGCAGTGGATCATAACAACTATATCCCTTCTAAAATTCAGAGTAACCCAATGAAAACACACCGTTTTGCACATGCATTAAGTTTACCTTGTAGAACTTTAGGTATGTAAACATAGACAGTGCATCCAAACACTCTAGGTTCAAGATTTGGCAAATGAAGGACGAACAACAGAGATTCCATCTTTTGTTGAGGAGTTTGAAAGTTGAGCACACTGGATGGGGTGCGATTAATTAAATAGGCAAATGATTTGACTACTCCCAAATAGAACTTAAGCATATTCATACCAAACAGGGATGCCCGAATAACTTCCATAATTTGCATATTCTTCCATTATGTGATCCCATTTTGTTACGAAGTATAGGTGCACGACATCTAATGTTGAATTCCATGGTTACTCGAAAAACTCCCTAAAATTTGATCCATAAATTCCGTATCGTTATTAGATTGTAGTGTACAGATCTTCCTCTAGTATTGATTTATCACTATTTTATGAAATTCCTGAAAGCGATACCTACATCACTCTTATTTTTAAGAAGAGAAATCCAAGTCATCCGAATGCACTCATCAATAAATGTAACGAAATTCCATGCATTGGAAAAAGATGAATTTTTACAGGACCCCAAATATCTGATTAAATAAGTGCGAAAGGTACTGAACTTTTATTAACACTTGGTAAATAAGGGATACAATGACTTTTGACCAATTCACAAGTGTCACATTTAAAATCCAAAATACTGAAATTTAAAACAAATGTGGCTGTAATTTCTTAAGGTACCCAAATGATAGATGTCCTAGCTAGCGGTGCCATAACTATACGAGTGCTTGATTTTTATTTTTATTGGTTGCCTGGTGCCTGACTGAATCTTGACCCCCCTCTTTTTGGACTCCAATTAATAAATGTGTCATCGTCTAACACCATAGCCAAGAATCTTTCGAGTTAGAATGTCTTAAAAAAACAAAATAGAGGCCAAAAAATTATAGTACATGCAAGATTTAAAGTAAGATGGCTAACTAAAAGGAGGTTGTATGCTAGAGACGGAACAATGAGAACTATATCCAAGGTGAGGGATTCGGTCAGTGTAAATACCCGAATTTTTTTTCAATCACAAGCAAACAGTAACAGTTCCCAAAACAGTAACAGTTCCTAAACAGAACGGATCCCAAACAATAACGGATCCCAAAACAATGAACGGATCCCAAAACGAGAATAGCTTCCTAATTTTAAATTCACATGGAGACGATAATCAACGGACCGACTCACTCCACTTCATTAAATACCATTCATACATGGAGCATTTTGTTTAAAGGTAAATCATACATAACGCATATTCTTTTGGTTGCATGATTTAAAATTTCATATCGAAATATACAAACATAGGCATGATTTACATCCCTATCCTACCCCTAGTCATTACGAACTTAAACAAAAAGGTCTATTAACAATCAGACATTCATTACATTGATATATACAAAATACATTTTGAGTTAAATTTCATCTACATGATTTCTTGCAAAAATAGGTTCCCGTGCATCGGTTCCCTAGACATCTCGTGGATGTGGCGTTCCTATAGTAGTATAAAACATTTAAGAGAAAGAAATTATCTAGTGATAATATTAATGATCACACAGTTTTGATGAAATTAACTTGTAATGCTTATAGCTGTACCACCCTTTCTCTTCTAACAACCATAATCTTAGCCCCGGTTATCCCTTCGGGTGCCATTAGCCGAAACTAGTCAACCCTTTGTTACAGTCATCCTTTTGGATGCCATTAGCCGAAGCTAATCATTTTTTGTCCCGGCCATCACTTCGGATGCCATTAGCCGAAGCTAATCAATATTTTGTTCGACATTTCAGTATTTGATCATTTAATATACTATAATGCAATTGGATAATGTTTGTATCAGAGTAATACCCTATGCCTCGAATATAAAGGGGATGTAAAAGTCACCTACCTGTTCCACTTGTAGGCTGAGCTTGTCTTGACGATGATCCAATCCCGACCGCACCATACCAAGAGGGATTCAAGATCCTAATAGCTTGTGAAATCAAAATATCCTCCTCTACTCTCTTTCTTCCTACAAGTGTCGGCCAAACACTTCTTTTCTTCCACTTTCTCCTTCCAATAATGCTCCCAATCCTTGGTTTTTTGATGTTTATAGGTTTTAGTAACTCTTAATCTCAATTTTATTTCGAAATTCTTATTTAATTGAGTAAGAAAATATAACAATCTTCTTCTCTTTCTCCCTCACATAGTGCTGGAAATGAGAGAAAAGAGGGGTATTTATACTCCTCAATTTCTCTTATTGCACTAAGGTCCCCCATTTCCTTTAAATGTTTTCTTTTTTACTCTAACCCTTCTCTTCTCATAATTTAAATCATAATCATTTCATTTATTCAATTTCACCCCTCTCCCAATTTGTTTTATTCATCTTTCTATTTCATTCCTTGAGTTTTTTTTTGTAAGTTCATCTCGTTGCAAATTAATTACGGAATATTGATGTTGGTCGTATCCCTTTACAATTTTCTGTCCCGTCACGAAATAGGCAGCGACAAACAAAGTCAGCCTTTAATATGTGTGTGTGTGTGTGTGTATTTTTCTTGGGTGTTTACAGATCGGTGTTATGAACCCTTCTTCGATAATAAGAGAAGCACTACCATTAGCTATGCAAATAACGGAGTGAGAGGAAGGCTTAGAAAATTATTAGTTACTAGAGTCTCTAGTCATATGGTTGGATGCATCTGTATCGATAATCCAAGGACTATTCTTAGCAATAACAGATAATGCAGATTTTTTAGCAATTTTACCTGGATGCATAACCTTTACAATTGGAAATTTTTTTGAGGTTTTTTCTGAAAATCCTACCAGTCCGGGTATCTAATAATTTCATAACACCGTTGTTTTGAGTGACCAATTTCACTGCAATAGCTACATACCAAACCACCCAACATTTTTATGGTCGAGTACCTGTCACTCCACGTACCCAACACTCCTCTCTCTCCCCCAAATCCTATGTCACCCCTTTGTCCTCTCTCTCCCCCAACTCCTTTGTCACCCCATGTTCTCTCCGGTCGAAGGCTCCCAATGAGCATCACAGTGGTCTCTGAAATCACGAGAGACGCTCCTATGGGTTTCCCGTCCATGATTTTTTTCTGGAGCTGCTCTCCCTAGACATAAGCATACGCCCCCTCAAGATTAAGCTTTGGATCTTTTCTGAGAATTCACCACGGATTTGCTGAAAGCTTGGTCGAGCCCACTGAGAAATATATGAACTTGAAGCCTGGTCATGGCGGTATGGAGGTGGAGGATGCCGTCAACTATTCCTGCTTGGGATGTCGTTTGATAGTCAATTTCTTGGCCGTGGGGAGTCAAATAAAGAGTTTCATCAGTGAGGGGGTCATGGAGTCAATGAGCCAGTTTTTGACTTTATGATTCTTGGTGACCCATGATTTTAGATATGAGTAGTTGGGTTCTGGTTTCGCCGTGGCTCCAGTAAGGAATCCTCCTTTGTTTTGGGCTCCGATTCTCATCTCCATGAGATGAGACCAAAGTGATAAGTTCGTTTCATTGAGAACAATGTTGTTTGCAAAGGCAAAATTGTCTTAATGGACAACAATTTGTATCACTGAAGTGGAGGTAGGTACGATTGTTGTGTTGATTTCGGTTATTGTGTTGATTTCATTTTTTTGGGTTTGTTCAACTGATTTGAGGTTTTAGTCAGACTGGGTTTTCTGAGTTTCGAGGTGATTTTTCTAGGTTATTGGGTTGAGCGAACTAGTGTAAGGATTTTGTTTTTTTCTTCAATGAATATTCTAAATGAGAGCTTCGATTTGAAGAGTAATTGTTCAATGAACTATAGCTTCTGAGAACAAATAATTCAGAAAAAAAATTAGACTTGCTTTGATACCATGTAAAACTTTCTATTGTATTTCGATACTAAATTTAGGGTTTATAGTAGAGAATATATACAAGGAAAAATAAACTTTTTGTACCTACTATACTACTGTGTCATACTATTCTGCGACAATATTACACAAGAAAGGAAATGTATACAAAACGATATCTTGCACCTACAATACAGTTGTGTTTACAACTATATTCTCAACATCTTTAGATGACTAGAATCTTGATATATACCAAGAGCTACAAATTGAGGTGAAGATGGTGGTTGTTTGAGTTTCCCTATGACCTGAGACACATAAAAATTGAGTTTTAAAAATATTTTTGAAAAAAATTAAAATTAAAATTAATTTTATTTTAAATTATTTTTTTTATTTTAAATTATTATTTTTTCAAATTTTTAACTTATTTTATATATAAAAAAAATTTAAAAATAAAAAATATATCATTTGATGTTTTTCTTTCAAAAACAATCTTAACCATATTCTCAAATATAGACTCAATAATTTTTCTTTTTTCTTAATTCATCCTGTCCTTTAATTTATTTTTGTAGTTTGTTGGAAATCTTGATTTTGTAATTTTCACGCTCACACTTTTCAATATATATATATGAGTATGTTAGAGAATAATATAAATTATATTCTAGGATCTCAACAACTTAAATTTTTAAGTGAGATAATTCTTTAACATGGTATCATAGCCTTATTGACCCGTGCCATCATGAGTTTGAATCTCGTCATTCTCATTCTATTTGATAAAAATTAAGCATAATATAGTGTCGATCTGTGTGCAAATTTCAATCCAAAATAGCTTTCACTTAAGGGGTGCGTTAAAAAATAATTTAAATCATATTATAGGATTTCACTTAATATCTTAAATTTTTAGGTATGATGATTCCTTAACAGAGTGTGTATATATAATCCATTTTTTACTCCATATATTAAAACTCATATAATACACTCTTAAAAACACTTGATTATTACATCTTTAACATTTTTTTCCCTTTTAGTTAAAATTTTCTCTTCAATTCTTTCAATTCACCACTCGATGCCAAACTAAGTTTAGATGTAAAGTAAGCAACAAATTAAACAAACTCTTTAACTAAATGAATTAATTAGTTAACTGATCGTTCAAAACAAAAGCAAGAAAAAAATAGGAAATAAAATACAGATTTCAAAAGATTTAAATACATCGATACAAACCACTTCGAAAACCAAAACACACTGAGTGGTTGCCAGTTGAACCAAAATATTGGATATGTAGCAACTACCAATACAGAACGAAGTGTTGCCCTATACCGGGTCAAATAAACCGAACAAACCTTGATCAAACATGGATGAAATCACACTGGAGGCATCCTGGCTGAAGCAGCCTTGTCCTCATCATTTTCATCAATATTCTCCCCGGACAAATCTTCAAGTGATTTACCCTTTGATTCGGGAACCAATAGAGTAAATCCCATTCCAATGAAGTTAATAATACCGAGAACAATTAGAGACCATTTGACTCCAATACCAGGAGGGTAACCAGCGTCGGTCTTCTTTGGGTCTGTGCTTTGTGCAGCATAGAGGAAACCAAATGCACCTATTATAGCACCTGCTTTTCCTGCTGCTGCTGATATACCGTGACAGGTTGATCTTAGCCTTGCAGGGAAAATCTCTGCCGGGACAACAAATGTGGTGGCGTTGGGTCCGAAATTAGCGAAAAAGAAGGTCAAGGAGTACATGACTACAAACCCGATTCTATTTGGCTTTAAGGTCCAGTGATGGTAAGGGATAGCAATGGCAAACATGAAAACTGTCATGAAGAAGAAACCCATCATTTGGATGAAGAACCTCCCCAAATAGTCAATGAATAGCACTGTAAACCAATATCCCGGCACGGTACTGCAGAGTGCTATAAGAGTTTGAGCTTTTGAAATTCTAAAAACCTCGTCAATCGCATTCATAGTTGCTGCTGGAGGAATCCAATTGATTGCAGAGAAGATATCCTTCTGGAAAAGATTTTGGCTGTAGAATGCAATGTCCAACAAGAACCATGTGGAAGTGGTTCCTAGCAAATGGAGACCATGTCGCTTGGCAAATTCCTTCGAGAACAAGCCAAAGGAATTGGAAGGTTTTTGGGCTAACCTCTGTACCTTCTCTTCCTCTGCTTCGAGCTCCAAGTTCAGCACCTTGGACATATCTGCCGCTGCTAGTTTTGCGTTTTTGGCAACGAGTGCAGTGTAACGTGCGGTTTCAGGCATTTTCATACGCCAATAGAATGTAAGCGCAGCAGGGATGGCACCAAACATCAAGACTATACGCCAAATATAGTCAGCTTGAGGAGGAAGTGAGGCTGCCGCATTCTCATGGTATGTTGGGGCCTTGAATTTTTGATCGAATGCAGATGACACAATAAGAGCCACAAACCCCCCAGCCAAAATCCCAAATCCTTGCATTGCAAACACTGCTGCAATAAATCTTCCACGAGTCTTCTTGTTTGCATATTCAGACATGATAGTGGCAGACAATGGATAATCGCCACCAATGCCAAAACCAAGCCAGAACCTAAAGAAACAAAGAGTGGTCATGGTTCCGTTCGCAGAGCTTCCAAAGGATAGACCAGAGGCAATGGAGCAAATAATCATGAGAATCAGAGTTATCCCATAGACTTTCTTGCGTCCCAACTTGTCACCAAGCCAACCAAAGAATAGCTGACCAGCCAAAGTGCCACAAAGTGCGACACCATTAACAGCTGCTGCTACATTAGGAGGTAGCGTGCCTGGCTTTGGTGCACCTGGTTTGGTGTAGTATATTCGGCCAAGCAATTTGGTAACTAGAGAGATGCAGAAAAGATCATAGGCATCTGTGAAAAATCCCATTCCCGCAATCACGATTGTTGTGAAATGGTACCATTGAGTCTTTGCAACATCGAGTGCATTGAGGACGGCCAACTGTTCCCTAGCCATGCCTAATACTTCCCTCTTAGCAGTCTATATATTAAATCTCCTGCACAGCAACAGCGAACCAGGAATAAAACAATTTCAATTAGCACAATGATGAAATGAGATGCTTACTTTTCAAATACGCTACACGATCGATCGAGCCTTAAAAAATAAAAATTAACAAAGTGCCATTATTTTTTTAGGAGATTTTGAATAAGAAGGGGAGAGAGAGAGAGAGAGAGAGAGAGAGCAAAGAGTGACCTGATACATACAAAGTATAGGCAGACTTGGAAACCAAGCCCGCAACCAATCAGTTAGTACTCAAGGGAGTTCACGGGAATTAAATTTGCATTCTCAAATAATTAAGCCAGATCGTGAAAATCTTATCATCCTTGGTTATGCTAATTAACGTGACTCTGTCAAGATAAATATTTTGTTTGTCAGAGATTAGTTTCACCTGATATCCTATGACAATTGGTACGTGGAAGAAGAAGAAGAAGAAGAATTAGACCCAAACTATCCAAGGAATAAAAAACCGTGACCAATATCAAATTTTGGATACTAAATTTTGGGAAAAAAAACTTTAGCACATAACTTCTTTCAGTGAATTTTTTCTTTCTTGTTTGCTCTGGTAGTGTGCAACTCTCTTGTCCATCTTCTTTTATAAAGTTTTCTAGCAAAAAGGATAGCAGCTAATCTGGGAGAAATGAAGAAAAAAAATAACAAAATTTTCAAAGTAGTCATTCATATATAGCATATATTAGGTTACTAGCAGTCGAAAATCATGTTATGATCAGCTTTAAGATCTTCATGAAGATAAGGTATCCACTACACACAAAGTGATTTACATGCTACGTAAAAAATGCTCCTACGTACTTCTCTACACAGAAGCAAGGAACTTGTCGTGACTCATCTAAAAAGGCAAGACTTTCAGAAGATTCAGATATAGAGACAGAGAGTACTCACCTGCTTCTTCCACAAATTACACCTGCAGTGAGCCGAGATATGGATAAAGCTGGGGGAGATGGAGATGGAGATAGAGAGAGAGAGAGATGATTGCTGTTAGGGGCTGAGAGTGGCCTGCTATTTATAAAGGTTCCAACTTTCATGTGATTAGCACAAACCCAGAATTAAGGCGGCATCTAATGGCATATACCCACTTAATGGTAGTCAACTCTTTCACAACCTTGCCTCTTCTCTGTATCCTGTCTGTTAATTACACCACCTTCTTCATTGAATGGATATATTTTAGCATTTTTATTTTATTTTATTTTATATGAGTGTGCCCTTTAGATAGTTTATTAATCGTCATCCCTGATTAAGGCGCTGGTACGTTCAAAACAATTTGAGGTATAGTACTAATAAAGCGCCCCCCATATTTCTTCAGATTGAATCCAATCTTACAGCACCTAAAAAAAGTTGACAACTATTCATTGACTTTTAATTATGAACACCAACGTGTGGTTATAGTAGTTAATGTTGCTTGCAAGGAGATGGAAACACCAGTAACGTGTAGATGAGCTCCCTGCAATTAAAATGATCGGATTATTTGATAAACCTTTCGGGGTTCTCTAATTAATTTACTCCCTAAATTTTAGATAATTTTTTTTATTATCAATGCTGTACAATTCCAAATGAGCATTTTAAATCCGATATTCTTTATTCGCAAACCAATGCTATGGTATTATTAATTAAAATATCAAGAATGTTTTTTGTTGAATTCTCTGATCTGGATTTAAAAATATATGTGGTGACATTAATTTAAATAATTAAACTATATTTGTTTTCATTACGTTGATTTCTACAATAACACTTTCTTTATTTGACAGAATGCTAAAATTATCGTATAAAGACAAAATCATTCTTGATGTTTATGAAGTATAACTAGAAAACACCTTAAAAAAAACAAATAAAAACTTTCAGACATCTATTATTCGTATACACTACGTGTCCACTTGATTGTATGTTCGGTTTGAAATGCCATTTAAGTGCTTAGCCATCTTGATGATCATGTTTAGTACACACTAGCTGCATGCCCGCACAAAGTTGCAGGTGTAATGCGGGTGAAATAAATAATTTTTATAACTGAGATTAAAATATTATATTTTAATATATAAAATTTGATATATGTAAAGGGATCAAAATCGTCTATTATAATAACAATAATATTTAAGTCTCAATTTTTAAAATTATCATTACCATTATTATCAAAAAATTAAACATTATTAAACAAATCTAAGAGTGAAACAAAAAAAACATATTAATAAAAAAAATGCCGGAACAAATACTAAAACTATTAATATTAATATTAATATTAATATTAATATTAATATTAATATTGCTTTAATAACAGAAAGAAAAAGAAATTAAATCAAAGACTAAAAAAAAGCTTAAACAAATTAACAAAAGAGCAAATAAAAAAAATGATAAAAATAGAATAAAAGATAAAAAATAATAATTTTATTTGAAAATTTAAAAGATTAAACCATCATCATCATCATCATCATCATCATCATCATCATGATTATTATTATTATTACTATTAAAACCTCAAATATTTTTTTATCATTGTTATTAATATTAAAACAATAAAAATTATCAAATTATCCCGAGAGAAATAACCTAAATACATTAACAAAAGAGTAAGTAAGAAAATATTATTATTATTATTATTATTATTATTATGTTAATATTGGAAAATAAAACACAAATATCAATTTATCAAGGGATTAAAATCCAAAATTAAAACTATAAGGGTCAAAATAAAAACTAAATATATTATCAATTTTAATAAAAGGATCCAATTGAAAAAATCAAAACTTCTGTACTGTATTTATTGAATAATTTAAAACCCAATTCGAAAATTAAAAGAAAGAAGACCGAAGTGAAACACTGACATTCAATCAATTCCAATCGGAAGACCCAATCAAACTAAATCAAAACTTATCCAACCAAAATAAGGATAAAAAACGAAATCAAAAGTAAAGGGACCGAAGTGAAAAGTATCTAAAATTGGGGGACTCTCCTGCACTTTTACGTGCAGGACAGAGAGAAACGTGACCGGTGGCTTTAACTGGTCCCCGGCTCGTCCATGGACAATTTTAGGGAACACGCGTCACCACGGGAGGAAGCCCACGCGCAGGTGCACCACTCCAGACGTCGGAATCACGTCCCCCACCACCGTATCACGCCGCACGCGCCACCTAAACAGTGCATGGGGCGTGAAACAGGTAGGCGCGTGCTCCACACGCACTGATAATAAATGAAAAAATATATATATGGTCAATTACCGGACTACTCTTGGACCAGAATAACCATTTTTGTCTAATTAGGGGCTATAACCGTAATTATCCATTTCAAATATATTTTAAAAAAATTGCGGTGGATCGGACCGGACCGGTCTGGTCTGTACGCGTGCAATTACATGAATGTCCTCGCGCGCTCAAACCTTTTTACCCTCATATGGATTCTCGATTTTGTCTTATTATCGGGACTAAAAACGTTAAAACATTGTTCATCGAAGAAAAAAAAATGGATGAACTCGCGCGACGCACGGCGGATAAATGACGAGTCCACAGTGCAATTATCTCTAGTGCTACAGTAAAAGGACTAAGGTATTTTAGATTATTTTATAATTATCCTAAGACCAGTTCGTACAGAGTCTTGACAGCTACAGGCCGATATATTAAAACGACATCACCAATTAGCACTGCAAATTTGACATCGACTGGTTGTGGTTGACAAAATACCTATATTTGGTAATGGATCCCAAAGCGTCATAGAGCAACCTTCCAAATTACTCTCATATCGTTTAAATAATGTGAAATGATAGAATTGACTCTAAATAAAATTAAATTATTAGTTTGAGCTACGAATTAAATAAAGTATTAATAATTAATTAAAAGGGAGATGTATAGCAGACATCATTTCTGGATATTTCATATATCTTATAGCATATTGAAATAACATAATCATCGAGGGCAGACATTATTTATACCAGTCGAATAATTAATATGGTTTTTTAAATACTATAACCATTGTTTTATTTATTTATTTATTTTCAATAGTAAAAAGCTATTCAGAAGACTCAATTATGATTTAATATATTTGGTACATAACTATTTTAATAACTTGATATGTTTAAAAAAAAATTGAACGATTCTCAATCCAATATTAAAGGATAATATTAAAAAAGAAAAATATATTTTAAAAAAACTTGTGAAAAAAATATTTTTTGATATTTCACAAGAATATATAAGAATAATTATTTTATAATAAAAATAACAAGATGATGTTTTATCTACCACTCGTTCTTGTAACATGTAAAATAAATATTAAAAAATACAAATGATATGTTTTTTTTTAAATATTGACTTTACATGCTAGCAGCTTCCTTGAAATTGCTTCAAGGAAGGGCATGCTGCAAGTCAAAGAGAATTTTCACAGCATATGCCATATTCCATATCAAATAAAAACCAATGTCAACGCCCATCAACGCTCACATTCCTGAATTTATCAACTGACAAAATATAATTGGATGATCTTGAGATTGTTGATTTGACTTTCACATGCTTTCTCTTCTAACCATTTATGACGTCATACTATTTTTTACCTTGAAATTTAATATTTTTAGGATTTTTTTAAATTAGCATAGTAAATTAGAAATATTAGTGCAATAGTACCTTTAAAAAAAATAACATAGTTCTACTTTTCAATGTTCTACAAGCATGATAGATTTTAAATCACTACAATTTATCTTGTCCTAGAATTAATCTTCATCCTACATTCTTATCCTTCCACATAAATAGATTCAATTATAACATTTTACAACTTCTTTACATGTTCTCAAAGAATTATTGTGGTGATTTTGCTCACAACAAAAGACTCTTTCAAAAAATAGACAATACACTTGAAGTTTGTATCTCTCTCTAACTCATTGAATAACATTTAAAAATATTTAAAAGAGTTTAAGCGCAATGATTACAGGAATGAATGCTCTAGTTTTGGAATATGAATGTTCAAATCAACACAACTTAGAAGATGATAGGGTTGATGGTTTATAGTTTGTTTTTCACTTGGAACAATCGGTATATCATATATATTCCGATTGCTTTTGATAAATCTTCAGAAGAAATTAGTTATTTCTAGCCATTAAAATCCCACTGATAGCTTACAACAATCAACTAGTTTAAATTTGATACAAATTGGTTGATTGATTCCTCGAGATTCTCAAGTGTTCTTCCCTAATAAACGAGTGGTTAACCAATTCATTTGATATCACTAAATAGTTTATCGATTCCTATATATTCTGAGATTTGACAAATTTCTACTTAAAGAATCTTGAGATCATATCAATCATATTAATGTATGTATAGTGAAGTGTGTGAGTTTATTTTAATTATGTTATAAATATAAAATATAAAGATTTACAGAAGCACTAAAATGTACATTTAATTCTAACTCTTCATTTGTTTGGCATCTTGGATATCTTTATTGATTTGCTTATTAAATATTTCTTTGTTAATGTGATCTTTTTATGGACTTGTTAAGACTTATTCTCAATCAAACATATTATTAGTCCGATTTTGTGTTTTACTATTATAACCAAAATATATAAGAACATAAATATGTGATCTAAAGGTGAACAATTTCACCAAAACTTTTTGCAACTATGTTATTTAGCTAATATTTTGAATTTAATATGTTAATAGCGACTAAAATTAAAAATCAAAAGAGAAGGACTAAAATGAAAAAGGCGCGCAAAAGTTAGGGTTAAGTTGAAATTCGGGGAGGGGCACAATTTCACAAAATTACAAATTTAAATCCAATTGGGGGTGCAATAAGAACAATTATAAATTGGAGGACCAAATTGCATCTTCACTTCCCTCTAAAAACAACACCTCACCGTTCCCTTTATAGCACCGCCCATCGACTAGCCAACAGCTCAGCGCCAACCAATAGCCACTACGCCGCCGACAACCAACCATCGTGGCAGGCCAAACTCTCCTATAAATGAAGCTATGAACATTGTATGGAGGGGGAGGTTTTGGACACAGAGAAATAAAAAAAATCAATAGAAGTAAAACGCAGGAAAATCGAAAGAAAAACAGGGGAGAAGTGAGAGAGCTTCATTTTCCTCGTCTCCGATGATAGATTTGTTTCAACTCCGACGAAAGCAGCAGACCAACCCATCTTTCTTTCTCCCTGACAGCATCCTCTCTCTCTCTCTCTCTACATACCAGCACGTCAAGCACCCCTCTCTTACCCTCACCACCCTGAGCTCTACCTCCTCAGCTCCGTCGCTAGAACCTCTAGCCCATCTTTCTTCCCCAGCTCTGTGAGAGCTCTAGCCGTGGAAGATGCAGATGCAACAATGAACGACCACAGACCAGCCATTTCCAACCCTCCTCCTGGCCACCACGGACCACCATTTTCGACGCCACCATGACAGGGAGAACCACCTCGATGTTGTAATCTTTGATGATGGAAGCCTAACAATTGCAATTGCAAAAATAGTAATGAGTGGAACTAGATGTTTCTCACTCTCACTTGAATCCATTACACATGCAACAATGAAGGCAACTCCTAATGAAGATACATGGATATGGCACAAGAGATTTGGGCACTTAAATCTTGAGAGCTTAAAGAAAATAAAGCAAATGGATATGATGTATGGACTGCCTATGTTGACAGAATTGAAAGATGTGTGTGCAGGGTGTGTTTTTGGCAAGCAACATAGACAAAAGTTTGAAAAAAGAGCATGAAGAGCAAAGTGTCCACTGAAATTGTTACACACAAACTTGTGTGGACAATTGCAGTGTGAGTCAATTGGAGGGAACAAATATTTCATCACATTCACTGATGATTTTTCAAGATTTCTTTGAAGGTTGATGCATTCAATGTCCTTAGTGCACTCTACCTGAGGTAAGTTGCATTGTTGTTTGATTGTTTTTTCTAAGTTAAAATTTTTACACTATATTTTCAAAAAAAACATTTTTTTGTCTGCGGGTGTAATTAATAATGTAATTTTACACCATATCTATAAGATTTTTTTATCTACGGGTATACTTTACAATGTAATTTTACACCGTAGTAAAAATCTTTTTTATTTGCAGGTGTACTTTACAATGTAAATTTACACCATGAAATCTTAAAACAAAAAAATTGTTAACTTATTTGACATTTTGGCCAAATGCCAATGGATAATAGTAAACTGGTTATGATATCCAAATTTTTATTTTAAAAATATGGAAAAAGATGCAACATATTTTTTTACAAAAAATATGACGGAAAAATCTTGGGATCCGGCCGTATGCACGAAAACACATTTATATTTTTATTTTTTAAAAAAAATAATAAAAAAAATACATACATCTTTCAAAACTATTTAAAACTATTTTTATTTTATATTTTATATTTTATATTTTTATATTTTTTATTATTTTATTATGGGTTGGGCAGTCCTACATCTTTCAAAAATATTTAAAAATATTTTTATTTTTTATTATTTTATTATGGGTTGGGTTGTCCAACCCTAATGGGCCGAGAGACCAATTATTTAGGCTGGACTACCAGTCCTTGGTAGGTCGTTAGGCCCATCCATTTTTGGGGTAGTTGGGTCTCATTATCGGCCTACCCAACCCACTATTTTGCATACAATGACGCGTGGCACGGGGAGTGAATTAATTCACTCTCCGTGCATGAAGATGATGATCTATATTGAATTTTCGAGTGTGACGAAAGGTGAAATTGTTACAACTGTTGGGTAGAGGACGTCAGGATATTCTTCTTGTTGTGACGGTGTTGGCAACTGTGGCCTGTGGTGGACGGAAATGGCATTGGAAGGTGGCGGGTTGGCGTGGCTGTCGTCGGGGCTGCCTCTGTTTCTTCCCCAGATAGGACGGCTAAGCTGTTGGAGTTGAAGGGAGGTTGAAGGTGATGATAAAGGTGGATATGGGTGATTGAATGGTGGTTGTTGGAGGAGAGAGGTAGCTCGGGAAAGGCTGCGTTTTTAGAGAGAGAGAGGGCATGTCTGCCAATTTTCCTCCCCTATTCTTCTCTGCCTTCTTCTCTGTGTTTTTACTCCTCTTTTACCTAAAACTCTTGTTCGTTTTTTTTCTTTTTTCATTTGTTTTCTCTCTTCTCTGTTCGTCTTCCCTCTATCACTTTTTTTTGCAAAATTCCCCCTCTGTTTTTTCTCTTCCACTGTCCCGTTTCTCTTCTTCGTCCCTCTACAAATTTTTCTTTTCTCCCCCACTCCATTCAACGTTCATGACTTCATTTATAGGGGAGTTTGGCCTGCCACAATAGCTAGCTGTCAACGGTGTGGAGGCTGCTAGTCGGCGCTGGGCTATTAGCTGGTCGGTTGGTGGTGCAGGCGGCTGCCGGGGAGAGGTGCGAAAGGCAACGACAGACTGTTTCTTGGAGGGAAATGCAAAATACAATTTGGTCCTTCGATTTGTAATTGTTCTATTTGCACCCCTAATTGGATTTAAATTTGTAATGTCATGCAATTGTGCCCTTGACCAAATTTCAACATTACCCTTGACTTTGTGCGCCCTTTTCACTTTGGTCCCTTACTCCTGATTCACGCAATTTGACTCTTAATTGACAATTAAACTCTCAATTGTCTTCAATTTAGCCCTTAATTTGTGTAATTAGCTTGAAAAAAATTCAATTTGATCTCCAAAAATTCTGATTTTCTCAATTAGGCCCGAATTAAGCTTTAGAATTCAATTTTTCATCAATTAAACCCTAAATAAAATTAATTTGACCAATTTAAAGTATAATTAAGTTCTTGCACTTAATTAAATCCTTCAATTGGACCCTAAATTAATTCTAAAATATAACAATACTTTAAATTAGCTCATGATTATATCAAATTGGCTTATTTAAAATATAATTATGATTTTTTACTTAATTTTTACTTTGAATTTGTATTTTCTCTCATTTTTAGGCACAAAAGAGATACATTTCATCTAAGAAAATATTCAAAATTTTCACCATGATTTTCCACTGACGCCAACCTTTCTATTTTATTTTTGTTATTTTATATTTTATTTTATTTCGAGAAGTAACCCAAAAGTTAGGTTAATGGTTATGGAAAACCTGCTATTGCACTCCTGTCATAAGTGATAAACTAAGAAAGCCAAAAGGAGAGGACCAATCATGTGCTCCATGTTCCTCACATGGTGATATCTGATTGAAGCCCATTCAATAAGGCTTGTCCACGGGAGGGGTGGCTAGCATGTACATGCCCTTCCTGTGATCATTTTCCATGCCTGGAAGGAGTGCCTGCATTGGAAAAAAAGATGGCCATGGGTCTGCCTCACTATTGCAAAGCTTACAGGTCTGATCTTCCCCTGAGATGTTGTGCATTCTATCCATGGTTCTTACCCGACACTTTGTCGCCAACCAAAGGATAAAAGAGTGTTTTGGCATGAGGAGGGGGTGCCATAAGATGTGATGCATCTTGGAAGTAGGTTGTCGGTTCCTAAGCTTCTCCCATGCCGAGGATATGGTGAACTGTCGTAGACCATTTACAATTAAATTGTATGTGTTGTATATATTTCATTGTTATCTTTATAGAGAATACATAGACATCCTTTTATAGGCATAATACATATAACGTAAACTAAACATTTACCAAACTTAGATCCTAAACTACCGCACTTCGTATCTTCTATATTAGGGAAATATTGATTGCAGGATCAATTACAATGATTGTGCAGATGATGGAGATTGAATATCTCAACACGCCTCCTTAAGTTGGAGAGTGAATGTTATACACTCCTAACTTGCCAAGTAGAAAGGTGAATGGTGCCTTGCCTAGCGGTTTCGTAAACAGGTCCGCTAGCTACATCTTTGTGGGAGTGTATATTGTGGAAATTATTCTGGAAGTCAGTTGTTGTCGTACCAGGTGGCAGTCAAGCTCAATGTGCTTTGTTCTTTCATGAAAGACAGGATTCCTAGCAATATGAAGTGCTGATTGGTTGTCGCAGTGAAGTGCTGCGGGTTCAGAGTGTGGAATGTGCAGGTCCTTAAGTATGTACTTAAGCCACTTAATCTCGCGGCAAGCATCAACCATGGCCCGGTACTCTGCTTCGGCTGATGATCGCGAGACAGTGTTTTGTTTCCTTGTCTTCCATGAAATCAGGGAGTTGCCAATGAAGACGCAATAACCTGTCACAGAACATCTTGTGGTAGGGCAAGTAGCCCAATCTGAGTCACAAAAAGCTTTAAGTTTGAGATCATTTTGTGTTGGGAAGAAGATACCTTGTCCAGGGGAATTCTTAATGTACTGTAATACTCGTAGGGCAGCATCAAGATGTGGTTGATGAGGTTCATGTATGTTGTCGCACCCGAAAATGGTAGGAGAGCGGCGTCGTGGCAACTTGTCCCCATGAGCGAGGAAATAAAAATGTCGAGGGGATTATCTATTTTTGTAAAAAAGGGAGTCGCCACCTAGTATTACGGTTACTAGGAAACCTAGTACTGGTCTTTCAGAGATTCTAGGGTAAGGGACTGGTTACGTAAAGGGAAGGTTTTAGCACCCTAATACGCCCTACCTAAGGTAAGCTGCTTGATGTTTTTGTTTATCTTATGATTGCTAAGATATTAAAAAAAATATTTACATGTTGACGATATATCATTCCCGCCGAATATTTCGGATAGAAACCCTTTAAGATTCATCTATCCAAACACCGATAGTGAATAATATCATATTATTCCCGCCGAATATTTTGGATAATATCCCTTAGAATTTATTGATCCAAATACCAACAGTAAATAAAAGTACATCATTCCTACCGAATATTTTGGATTCTTACCCCTTTAGGTTTTATTTATCCAAATATCGACAGTGAATAATAACTTATTATTCCCGCCGAATATTTTGGGTAATAATCCCTTAGGATTTATTCACCCAAATACCAACAGTGAATAAAAGCATATTATTCCCACCGAATATTTTGGACTTTTACCTCTTCGGGTTTCATTTATCCAAATACCGACATTCAATAATAAATCCCAAAACAAAAATAAGATTTTAAATTTTTTAAAATATTGGCCAATACCCTTTGGATTTTACACACCGGTTATAAAATCTCAAAATGCAAGAAATGATTTTTCTTGTCAAAATCCATGTTAAAATTCATTTTTTTTTTAAAACCCAAGATAATATATATATATTTTTTAAGAAAACAATTTTAAAATATGCTAGTGTATTGGCCTTATGCAAGAAAAATAACACATTTTTTTTAGATTTTTTTTTGTATAAAAATAAAAAAATTTATATTTTTTATATATTTTTTTTTATATTTTTTTATATTATTATATTATATTATTATATTATTATTTAGGGGTGGGCTGGGCTGCCAGCCCACCCGTTTGGTATCTGGGCTGAAAGCCCAGTCCATCTCGGTCTGGGCTGTCAGCCCAGAGAAGTTAGGGTCTGGGCTGGAGGCCCAGGAGAAACTGGACCAGGCTTTGGTCCAGTATGGGGTGGGCTTCGAGGCTGGGCTTGAGGCCTGCCTCGCCATCATCTTGGGCTGGGCTTCAGCCCGACGGGCTGTAAGCCCAGCCCTCTTTGCTATCGAGACCCGGTTACTGTTCATACAACAGTAATCGGGACGAAATTTCAGAGAAGAAGATAAACAGTAACTTGCATGTTTTTTTCAAGTACGACGAATGGCTATTCTGTTTATACCTTCGTGTAGAGGACGTCGAGGTGGTCCTTGTGGTCGTGACGATATCGAGAATGGTGGTCTGAGCTCGCCGGAAAAGGCGATGGAAGTTGCCGGAACTCGTTGCAGGGGTGGTTGATATGGCTGCTGTCTTCACTGTTCTTCACCTGCGATGGAGCTTAGGGTCGCCGGAGTGTGGAGAGCTTCTGGAGGTGGTTCTTGGTGGACTGAAATGGTAGCTAGGGGGAAGAACAAGGCGTCGGTTGAGGGCCCTTTTTTTGAAAGAGAAAGCAGGGGAAGAGAGAACCGAAGCGGGTCGTTGCTTTTGTGAGGCAACCAACAGCGATCGAGAGGGAAGGAGATGCGATGGTGATGCGAGAGAGAGAACGAGAGGTTACTGTGGTGAGTCCGCTTTTAAAACCGAGAGGGAGAGCTTGCCGAAAGGGATGAGAACATAGGTTTTTGTGTTCTAAGAGGGAGAGACAGCGGCGAAAGAGAGAGAGAAGTCTCCGGTTGCCGTGAGAGAGAGGCCGAGCGAGTGGGAGCCGAAATGAAAGGGGTGGCCGTCGATCGTTGTTCTTCAACCGAAGCGGAGAGAATTAGGAACCAAAATTTGTATTTTTAGCAGAGACAGAGGCTAGTCACCGGTTTCGATTGAGAGAGAAAAAACGTCCGGAGGAAGAAGAAGAAGAAGACCCGGGAAAGAAGAGATGAATGCTCTTTTAATGAACCCCACAGGAACCCAAAATTTCAAAATTTTTTCCGTCCCTCTTCCCGGCTTCTCGGTTTTCATTTTGCTCCTTTTTTCTCTTTTTCCGACCTCATTATCATTCTTTCGGTTCTTTCGGTTCATGGGCCTCTGACCGTTAGTGGCCTACAGCATGCCCATTTCCTGGCAGGCAACATTCCCTAAATCATGGCAGTGGCGGGTGACTCAATAATATGGGTGGCTTTGTGGGTGGTAAATTATTATTATTTTTTTTTTTTTTTTTTTTTTATAAAATACAATTTGGTCCCTCCATTTATTATTCCCCTAATTGCACCCTCAATTAGGTCCTTGTAAAAAAAAAATCCAAAGTTAACTTTAAAATTTCGCGCACCTTTTTACTGTAGCCCTTATTTTTGTCTGTGCGATATAGTTCCCCACTCGACCATGAAACTCTTAATTTGTTCAATTGGGTCCCCGATGTCGCTTAATTGGCTTGAAAAAAATTCAAATTGATCAACGAAAATTTAAATATCATCAATTGAGCCCGAATTAAATTTAAGCACTTGATTTCTTATTGACTAAGCCTTTAATAAAATTAACTTGCTCAATTTAAAGTATAATTAAGTCGTCAAGCTTAATCAAACCCTTCAACTGGACCTAAATTAAATCCTGAATATAAATACGTTTTTATATTAACCAACGACTATATCAAATCGGTCCATAAAAAATATAATTATATTTTATGACTTAATTCATACGCGGATTTATCTCATAATAAATTACTTTAGCTTTGGATCCGCGTTTTTTCATTTCTAGGCACAAAAAGGGTATAATCGATTTTTCCAAAATATTCAAACTTTTAACTCGATTTTTCTACCGACACCATCCCCCATTTTATTTTTTTGTTATTTTCTGATAGTTTTGGGGTATGACCCAAAATTGGGTTACAACAGTTGCCCCCTTCTTTACAATGCTTACGACTAAAGTATTTGTAAAAAACTTTAGCTTAGTAAGTGTTGTAAAGAAAAACATGGAAAATTGTCGTATTGCAACACATGACTTACCCGGGTCTTATTATTGCAGGTGACCGCCCCAAGTTGGAAAGGAAAGAGGTCTCATTTTTCTGGGTGACCGATCCGGATATTATAGTCTCATTTTTATGGGTGACCGACCCGGATGAAAGAGTCTCGATAGTGACGGATGACTTACCCGGGTCTGATTATGACGGGTGACCTGCCCGGATTAGAGTCTCGATAGTGACGGATGACTTACCCGGGTCTGATTATGACGGGTGACCTGCCCGGATTAGAGTCTCGATAGTGACGGATGACTTACCCGGGTCTGATTATGACGGGTGACCTGCCCGAGTTAGAGTCTCGATAGTGACGGATGACTTACCCGGGTCTGATTATGACGGGTGACCTGCCCTGGTTAATAAAGTCTCGATAGTGACGGATGACTTACCCGGGTCTGATTATGACGGGTGACCTGCCCGAGTTAGAGTCTCGATAGTGACGGATGACTTACCCGGGTCTGATTATGACGGGTGACCTGCCCGAGTTAGAGTCTCGATAGTGACGGATGACTTACCCGGGTCTGATTATGACGGGTGACTCTGCCTGGTTAGTAAAGTCTCGATAGTGACGGATGACTTACCGGTCCGATTATGACGGGTGACTCGCCGGAGTTAGAGTCTCGATAGTGATGGATGATTTACCCGAGTCAGATTATGACGGGTGACCTGTCCTTGTTAATAAAGTCTCGATAGTGACGGATGACTTACCCGGGTCTGATTATGACGGGTGACCTGCCCGAGTTAGAGTCTCGATAGTGACGGATGACTTACCCGGGTCTGATTATGACGGGTGACCTGCCCGAGTTAGAGTCTCGATAGTGACGGATGACTTACCCGACTAGCATGGTCTCATTTTTATGGGTGACCGACCCGGCTCAAAAACGAAACAGCATCGATTCTCAATTTATCCTCCGTGGTTTCTCGACCTGAGATTTTGTTTCTTCATATCTTTCATGACTCGAAATTACATCATCTTTCACCATCTATTTCCTGTCAGGTTAGTTTTATGACAATAATATGCATGTTTTGTTACCTCTTTAGAAACATAGGTCCCCCTTTTCTTCGTGGTAGTCTTCCTTCATAGGATGTGTTTCCTTCATAGGATCTTTATGCAGATAAGACCCTTTCTAGCTCCATTGTAGTTAAACGACATATACTTGAAAGAATTTCAAAACATTGTTTTATTTGCAAATTGACACTTTTTAAAACAAATAGTTATTTTATAATCTTGCCCCCAGCGTGGGGCATAAAATAGATCAAAATACAAATTGACACTCAAATTGCTATTTTATAATTTTGCCCCCAGCGTGGTGCACAAAATAGATCAAATATAAATGATAGAATGCAAATAAATATTATAAAATCATGTGTTTTGGAAAAGATTTCTTGCAACAAGAATTCATGGCCGAATTTTATCTATTGAGGAAGGTTACAATATATCAGGCATAATATTTCTTTACAGAGTCAGAATTCACAGGCCTAGCTAGATCTTCTCCATCCATGCTAGATAATAGCAAAGCTCCTCCTGAGAATGACTTCTTCACCACATATGGGCCTTCATAATTTGGGGCCCATTTACTCTGATCTTGTCCTGGTACAAACAATATCTTCTTTAACACCAAATCGCCTTCTTGGAATTTTCGAGGTCGGACTTTCTTATCATATGCTTTGGCCATCCTTCTTTGGTATAATTGATGATGACAGATTGCGGCTAACCTCTTTTCACTGATCAAATTCAATTGCTCATATCTGACCTTTGCCCATTCTGCTTCATCCAGTTCGGAGTCTATCAAGACTCTTAGTGATGGGATTTCCACCTCTAAAGGCATTACCGCCTCCATCCCATATACCAACATGTATGGAGTGGCTCCTGTTGAGGTCCGAACTGCAGTACGGTATGCATGAAGAGCAAATGACAACATTTCATGCCAATCCTTATAGGTGACTACCATCTTCTGAACAATCTTCTTGACGTTTTTGTTAGCAGCTTCTACAGCACCATTCATCTTGGGCCTATAAGGAGAGGAATTTGAATGCTTGATCTTCCATTTAGCACAAAGTTCCGTTATCAACTTCCCATTGAAGTTTTGGGCATTATCGGTTATAATCTTTTCTGGTGGCCCATACCGACATATCAAATCTCGCTCAATGAACTTCTTTACCACTTTTTGTGTTACATGAGCAAATGACCCAGCCTCTACCCATTTTGTGAAGTAGTCAATTGCCACGAGAATGAACCTGTGACCATTGCTGGCTTTTGGGTTGATAGGTCCAATCACATCGATCCCCCACATCGCAAAAGGCCATGGAGATAACAAATTAAATAGAGGGATCGGAGGGGCACTCATTTTGTCCCCGTAGATCTGACACTTATGACATTTGCGGACATAGTCAATGCAATCCTTCTCTAATGTCATCCAAAAGTAGCCGACTCTTTGTATTTTCCTCGCCATCATATGTCCACTAGCATGGGTCGAGCAGATCCCTTCATGCACTTCTCGCAATGCATTTCTAGCTTCAACCCCGTCTAGGCATCTCAGCAAAGTCCCATCAGATGACCTCTTATACAAAACTTCTCCATCAAGGTAAAAATCCATTGCCAGCCTTCTCACGGTCTTCTTTTCGATGTTGGATGCTCCCATGGGATAAGTCTGATTTTGGATGAAGTTCTTGATATCATAGTACCAAGGGTTTCCATCTATTTCTCCTTCAACTGAGCAACAATGAGATGGGTTATTCCTGATGTCAATGTGTATCGGCTGCAAGTGTTGCCCGAAGTCTATCCTAGCCATAGAAGCTAGAGTGGCCAAAGCATCCATAAGCTGATTTCCTTCCCTTCCTAGATGCGTGAACTCTATTTCCTCAAACGATTCAGCCAACTTAGATAGGTACTCTTGGTAGGGTATTAGCTTTTCTTCTTTGGTTTGCCATTCCCCTTTTACCTGACAAATAATTAGCATCGAATCTCCATATACATCTATCTTCTTTACGTTCAACTCCAATGCAGTCTCTAAACCAAGAATACAGGCCTCATACTCGGCTGTGTTATTAGTGCACCCGAATTGCAATTTAACCGAAACTGGGTATTGTCTCTTATCAGGAGATATTATCACTGCCCCGGCTCCGTTACCACATATGTTCACAGCACCATCAAAGTACATAGTCCACCATCCGGGTTTTCCTTCCTCTACTGAAAACACATCCTCATCAGGAAAATCAAAGTCTAACGGCTCATAGTCCTCCATAGCATGGTCTGCCAGGTGATCAGCAATAACACTCCCTTTTATCGCTTTCCTTGTCATGTACACTATATCATACTCGGATAGCAGAACTTGCCACCTAGCGATTCGGCTGGATAAATAGGGTTTTTCACAGATGTACTTCAACGGGTCCAATTTGGAAATTAACCACGTGGTATGATACAACATATATTGTCGTAACCTTTTTGCAGCCCATGCTAATGCACAACATAACTTCTCAATCATAGTATACCTAGACTCACACTCCATGAATTTCTTGCTTAAATAATAAATGGCCTTTTCCTTCCTTCCTGATTCATCCTGTTGCCCAAGCACACATCCCATCGCTGTTTCAGTCACTGTTAAGTATAAAATCAATGGCCTTTTTGGTACAGGGGGAACCAATAGAGGTGGTTTCAACAAGTACTGCTTGATTTTCTCAAAAGCTTCTTCACATTCTGCGTTCCAAATGCCAGGATTCTTCTTTCTTAACAAACGAAAAATTGGGTCACAGGTTGTGGTTAATTGGGATATGAATCGAGCAATGTAATTTAACCTTCCCAAAAATCCCCTTACTTCCTTCTCAGTCTTTGGAGCGGGCATATCCTGAATAGCCTTTACTTTTTCAGGATCTACTTCTATTCCTTTGTCACTCACCACAAAACCTAGCAACTTCCCAGACTTCACTCCAAATGAACACTTTGCAGGGTTAAGCCTCAATTTATATTTCCTTAACCTTTCAAATAATTTCTTCAATATTTGGACATGATTCTCTCCTTTTCCCGATTTAGCGATCATGTCATCCACGTATACTTCAATCTCCTTGTGCATCATGTCGTGAAATAAAGTCACCATAGCCCTTTGATAAGTGGCACCAGCATTCTTTAACCCAAATGGCATGACTTTATAGCAGAAAGTCCCCCATGGTGTCACAAACGTCGTCTTCTCCTTATCTTCCGGCGCCATTTTTATCTGATTATAACCTGAGAAACCATCCATAAAAGAATACACGGAGCTACGAGCTGCATTATCAACTAACATGTCTATATGTGGTAAAGGAAAATTATCTTTAGGGCTAGCCCGATTTAAATCTCTAAAGTCCACACAGACTCGAATCTTGCCCTCCTTTTTGGGTACCACTACTATGTTGGACACCCATTGTGGATATTTGACCACCTCTAAGAAACCAGCATTCCATTGCTTTTCAATTTCCGCCTTTACTTTGATCAAAACTTCTGGGTGAGTTCTTCTTAGCTTTTGCTTAATCGGTCTGCATCCCTCCTCCAATGGTAACCTATGGACTACAATATTTGTATCTAGACCGGGCATATCCTCATAAGACCAAGCAAAAACATCTGTATAATCTTGAAGCAGTGCAATCAAGTCTTCTCTTTCCTTTTGCGTGATCAAAGTTCCTACCTTGATTTCTCTTTGGCTTTCTTCCGTACCCACATTTATAGTTTCAAGTTCCTCTTTAGCGGGTTTCCAAACTTGTTCGTGTTGCTCTAATAATTTTGCGAACTCTTTAATGCTATTTTCATCACCGTCTTCCTCTTCTACAGCTATTATGTGCTCTTTATAATTCGGCCATTCATTCTCAATGCAAAGTGCAAATGGTGTTGTGGAAGTTCCGCTTCGGGGTTCTGAAGCGGAAAATGAGTGTAAATGCACCAAATAAAAATAAGAAGAGAGATGAACAAACATGCATGATTTCCATAAAAATTCAGTTCACAACAACAAAGATAAAACCCGATTGGCCTGTTAGGCCTTAAAACAAACAAAACAAAAACAAATGTAGAAAACATTGTATATTACATTCTGAAAACCAATGGAGCTTCTTGGGTTTCCCAATTCTGGAACTTCTCTCCCTTGGCCAATTTCCGAATGCATGCACGGGCAGTGACTTCCTCTACAACATAGATGGTCAACTGTGGTAGCTCTTCATCCATTTTCCCTGACTGAGTCTTCTTGACAATTCTTTGGACGTCCTCCTTTTCCACCATATTTATGCTCATAGATGACATCTTCTGAAGCAAGCTCTCGTGCCCTGGATCAGGCTGTACGACATATGCTGCCTTTGGGAATGATACTTTGATAGGAGGAATGACTAAATCTTCTTCTTCAAGCTTTCTTCCTTCAATCCTCGCCATTCTTTTCTCTCTTCTTGCTATGGCAGCCCGCTGGTAATCCTCTTTTTTAGGTTTATATCCCAAACCAAACCTTTGTTCTGCAGCCTTCAGCCTTGTTACCCCAACCCAATCAAGTTTCTTTGTCGTTGCTCCAAATCGAGCAGGAACCTTGTTCTTTAAGAGGCTTTTAGCGGCCATTTTAGTGGCCCCTGAGATCCTGGGTTTCCTTTTTATGGTATTCTCCGGCACCCACTCGGTATTCACAACTTCAAATGCATGCAGGTTTCCATCCGTACAATTTTCAGCTTCAATAAATGGGACCGCTACATTTTTCATCACGGATATAGCTTCTTCGGCCTTGACAGTAACGAGGACACCATTGGCAATGTACTTCAAACGTTGATGCAATGAAGAAGTAACAGCTCCGGCAGCGTGTATCCATGGTCTTCCTAACAACATGCTATAGGAAGGGTGGATGTCCATCACCTGAAGGGTTACCAAGAAGGTTTGGGGACCTATGGCTAGTTCAACTTCGATTGCCCCCAACACCTGTCTCGGCGCACCATCGTATGCTCTCGCCGTAATCCCACTTGGATGCATGTGAGAAGGATCTACTGGCATCTCTTCCAGCATGTGTCTTGGCAACACATTTAGGGCAGAGCCATTATCAATGAGAACTTTACCGATGAGACAATCCTTGCATCCGATCGTGATATATAAAGGCTTATTATGCCCGGTTCCTTCGACCGAGAGTTCATCTTCGATGAAATACAAATAGTTCGATGCGTGGATCCTCCCTACTAGGTGCTCCATGGTCGTTTGCTCAATATTCTGAGGCACATAGGCCTCGTTCAATACCTTTTGCAAGGCATTTCGATGAGGCTCAGAACTTAGTATTAATGACATGATGGAGATTTTGGCAGGGGTTTTCTTCAACTGATCCACCACACAATACTCACTATGCTTCATCAATTTCAGGAATTCATTCGTCTCTTCCTCTGTCACAGGTCTATTTACCTCTAGCTCATTTTCAAGACCCACTACCTCTTTACCCTTGACTTTCCTTTGTTTTTCCAGCTCCTCGGGCATGAAACAACGACCACTTTGGGTCAAACCACCTATCTCAGTTTGGAAAAAAGGAAATTCGACATTTAGGGTAGCAGCATAATTTCCTAGCATTGCTCTATAGTCCACCTCCTTTACACATGAAGGCTTATATAGCACCAATCTCGAGAATCCATTAGGTGTTGATTGGATCCTACACTTCTCTATCCCCGCTATCTCCTCATGGTTTTCTCTATCCTCAATCCTTAACTCTCCTAGAGTCACCATCTTGGTGACCTTTTGACGAAACTCAATACATTCGTCAATGTGATGCCCTCTTTGTTCATGGAATGGGCAAAAGTTATTTTTGCCAATGTCATGCTTAGTCGATCCCATCAAATGTCCAGAATGCACCAACATGTCGTATAATCTGGCCATAGTCACCTTGAGAGCCCTTACTTTGTTATTAGTTTCTATTGCATTCACCCCACTACTTCCCGCAGCATGCTTGGGCAAAGGATTCAGATTCACATTGGGTGGGTCCTCAATGGTGATCCATCCGACTTTGATCAATTGTAACACCTTTCTCTTAAAAGCTACGCAGGTCTCGATGCTGTGACCTGCATTACCAGCATGGTATTCGCAGGTCAAATTGGGATTATGCCAAGCAGGGAAAGGCGGTCGTCTTTGGTGGTACTTGGTAGGGAGCAATATGTCCAATGTTTAGTAATTGAGCATATAATTCTTTTAGGGTCATGGGCAAAGGTGGTAGTTGTTCTTCAGCTTGTGGATAGTCTCTTCTTTGGTAGTTATTTTGATTATGTGCGGGGAATTTTGGGTAAAAAGGTTGGTTTGGAGTGGTGGGTTTGGAAAAGTTGATGTTGGTGGTTTGGGGGGTAGGTGTTTGATAGCTCTTATAATTCTTCTCTTTCCCCTTGTACCTTTCTTCCACATTATTCACCTCAACTTCTTTTCTCTTCCCGATGAAACCTCTCTTCTCTACGGGTTCCACAATTCTTCCACTCCGGATTCCCTGCTCAATCCTTTCAGCAATCCGTACCGCATCAAAAAAGTGTTGGGCTGAGCTTCCCATCAAGTGCTCATAGTACGGAGCCCTGAACGTGTTGGCAAACAGAGCCACCATTTCAGACTCTATCAATGGAGGTTGCACATTGACAGCTTGGTCCCTCCATCTTTGAGCATAAGTCCTACAGCACTCTTGAGCTCCTTTCTCCATTGTCATCAAGCTGGTCCTATCAGGAGCAATCTCGAGGTTAAACTTATACTGCTTTAAAAAAGCGTCTGCCAAATCAGCCCACTTTCGAATCCTGATATTATCCAACTTCATGTACCAGCTAAGCGCAGAACCCGTCAAGCTATCCTGGAAGAAATATATTAGCAATTTGTCATCATGTATAACCTCCGCCATCTTGTTATAATAAGAACGAAGATGAGTTTTTGGGCATTCTATTCCAGTGTACTTAATAAACTCGGGGACCCTGAACTTCCGTGGTATCACAATGTTTGGTACCAAACACGCTTCAGCTGCCCTGATTGGGTCGGATAGATCGTTCCCTTCCACTGCTCTTATCCTTTCTTCTAGTGCAGACCATTTATCATATCCAGTGGGTTCCGGAACTCTGGTATTGTGTGGGTCCTCGTCTGTTAAATCTAATGTAATAGGAATTGGGATGGGCCGAATGGATTCATGCTGCCTCTTTGGCGAATTAGTTTCCGCAATAAGGGTGCCCCAGGCTTTGGACTGCTGGTGGTGCTTCCTCGGTTCGGGCGGATGTGCCCTCTCCATCTCTTGCTCTTAAGGTCTTCTCTAGCAAACTAGTCAAACGTGCTACGTCATTTCGCATAGCTTCAAGATCCCTTTGGTACTTGGATTCTAGTTCTGCCCTGTCGTTGTTTTCCATTCTTCTTCTCAGTCGGGTGTTGTGGATTTTAACAGGGGGACCTATGTTTCGTGGTAGAGCTGTTACATGAATGCATAAGAGAATGTAAAATGTATGTGGTATGATGAGTATGAATGTATATGTAATGCAATGGATTTCTCTTGTGAACAATTAATGGCCGAACACTTCCTAGAATAGGGGTTTCTTGTCACATTGCCGTTAGGAGTACTGCGCCTCGGGTCATTTGCTTAAGTCATATTCACCAAAAGACAGAATTTGCATAAGAAACGTCCTTTTTTATTGATTGGATAAGTTTGCTACATTTTTGAAAAAACTCGAAAAGGGAAAGCAAATTAAAATCTTTCTTCCGTCGCGTCTTCCATCAAAGGCAGGAAAGCAAATCCCCGGTTCTCGATCGACTCCAAGAAAGCATCGGTTTCAGCTAAACTTCGACTGATAGCAGACGATGTTTCCCCACATTTCTAGCATTGGTCCTAATGACCCGGCGTGTGCAGCAGCTTCATCCATTTGTTTGTCCATCCTAGACAATTTTTCAATAAGCACCAAGTTGGTTCTGTTTAATGAAGTATTATTAGCATCAATATGGTCCTTATGTTTTTCTATCAATGCTAATTTTTCGCCCAAATGCTTTACCCTTTCTCTCTCTTTGTCGAGCTCCATCTTTAAAGTCCTTATCTCATCTTCTTTAATTACCAATTCTGCTTCAACAGCTTCATCTTTCACATGCTCTGCCAAACGACTTTCCGACATTACATATTTCTTGTACAATTCCTCATAATTTTCAATTCTATCCATCAGCTCGCACTGAACTTCTGCAAACTTTTCTTGATAATATTCTCCGTTCTCCTGACATTCATTATGTTTAGTCTTCAATGTGCCGAGTTCAGAGCAACTTTGCTTCCACATTTGATTCATCTCCGCTAATTCTTTTTGAATTCCTAATCTAGCATTTTTCTCCTCGACCATCTTCAACTCGAGCTTAGCTAGTTTCGCATCTCTAGACTGTAATTGTTCATCTAAAAATGCTCTCCTTTTATCACCCTCCAGCACCATTTCTTCCATCATTATCTTATCCCTTCGGGTCTTGTTTAATTCCATCTGAAGCTTTTCAATTTGTCTCCTTAAGTCTCCCTCACTGTCAACTCTTTTTCTTTTAACGGACCTTTCTTCAGTTTGTGGCGACTTCACTTCTCCATTGGCCGATGTTGAGGCAACTGAATCTCTCCATTTTGTATACCCTTCGCTTGTACTAGGATTCCCCAAATTTTTTATTTCTAACAAAACAAGATGCTTCCAGTCTTGTTTGATGGCTAGCATGACTTCTTGTGCAATGGGATCCTTAAACAAACCAAAAAATTGACCAATCCCTTTGGTTCTTGGAATGAATTGCATGCCCCCATGTTGTCTTACCACGAGGGCTGGAGCATAACTCACATAACCGGTAATCCCTACCAGCGGAACCCAACACCTTTGCCCGCAACTCATTAGGACATCCATTGCTTTGGCCCAAGGGGCCTTCCACTTCAAACCACCACTAGGTGCAGCTTTTAGCTTTTCTACCCATCCTTGGTTGTCTAAATCCCCCCATTCTTCTTCCTCCACTATCCTCAATGGTCTTCGGTTGAACCACCAAAAATTATTGAAGACAGGTTTTTTCGTTTCAATGTGACTAACCATCCAAATATATAACAGCTGCGTGCAACATCTCACTGCCCCTTTCCCAGCTTTTCGACAGTGGTTAAGTGTCATGATGGTTTCAGCCAAAATAGCAGCCACCGGGTTGATTTGTGTAGTCTCATATCCTACATATGCAGCAGCAGCTTCTAAGCTTATTATACCTGTCCGGCTTGGGAATAACACAAGCCCAAATATGCCTAATGCAATCAATCTTTCTTTCTCTGACCCAGACTTTTGTTCTAGTTCCAACTCCAGCATCTTCCATCTTAGACCAGCAGCCTTCTTTTCTAAAAACCTTTCAACGTTGGAGATCCTAAGCAGCTTCGACAGTTCAGGAATGACCTTATCAGATCTCGAAGGGAAATAAATCCTATATAGGTCATTTGGGAACTCAGTCAACATTCCGTATTCCTCCACAGTAGGACATAGATCTATGTTCCCAAAAGAAAAACAACGGTAGTTAGGGTCCCAGAAATGAATTAGACTTCGCACTGCCGGGCTTAAGACGTCCACTTTTGCAATCTCCATCATGCGTCCGTATTTCCTGAAAAATGTGTCTTTGTCCACATCCTGAAAGTGAATCGTCAACTTGTTCACCTCATTTATGATGCAATCTATATTCTTGATTGGTGGTAGTCTCATAGCATCACCTTTAAGGCAGTCTCCTTCAGTCAATTGTGACAATTCAGAATTTCTCCCATATTCCATGATGGAAAGTCTAGTGGTTGTGGCCATATCGTTCACAAGACCTGTAAAGCAAAGATGCCTTTTTTAGGTTTATTTAATGTGAAAGACATTTCGGAGCATACATCCTAACGATAGGTTCTAGTTTCTTTACGTGAGACATAGGGTAGGTTTACTACTTGGGCTCTAAAAAGGGTCTCTCGCTGTCCCAGTGATCACCCTCGTAAAGGCAATATGGGGTCTTAGCAGATAATGGGATGGCTCGTATACCAATCATTATCATCTAAGCTCTCAGCAAAGAGTTAGGGTTTACACAAACTTCAACCTTGACTCAAGTCATAGGTAAGCTGCTACTCCCCCACTTAACTTAAAGTCTCGTGTGTGCTCTCAAAAATGATAAAAAGTGATGCATGATGAGGCATATTATGATGATATAATGAAAAAAATACATGCTAAAGCTTTTAAACAAATAAACAATTCACAGCAACATGAGAATAAATGAATGAATAAACACAAATAATTAACATATCATAAACAAACAAAATTATCAAGCTTAGTCCAAGGTCCCCAGTGGAGTCGCCATTCTGTCGCACCCCAAAAATGGTAGGAGAGCGGCGTCGTGGCAACTTGTCCCCATGAGCGAGGAAATAAAAATGTCGAGGGGATTATCTATTTTTGTAAAAAAGGGAGTCGCCACCTAGTATTACGGTTACTAGGAAACCTAGTACTGGTCTTTCAGAGATTCTAGGGTAAGGGACTGGTTGCGTAAAGGGAAGGTTTTAGCACCCCTAGTACGCCCTACCTAAGGTAAGCTGCTTGATGTTTTTGTTTATCTTATGATTGCTAAGATATTAAAAAAAATATTTACATGTTGACGATATATCATTCCCGCCGAATATTTCGGATAGAAACCCTTTAAGATTCATCTATCCAAACACCGATAGTGAATAATATCATATTATTCCCGCCGAATATTTTGGATAATATCCCTTAGAATTTATTGATCCAAATACCAACAGTAAATAAAAGTACATCATTCCTACCGAATATTTTGGATTCTTACCCCTTTAGGTTTTATTTATCCAAATATCGACAGTGAATAATAACTTATTATTCCCGCCGAATATTTTGGGTAATAATCCCTTAGGATTTATTCACCCAAATACCAACAGTGAATAAAAGCATATTATTCCCACCGAATATTTTGGACTTTTACCTCTTCGGGTTTCATTTATCCAAATACCGACATTCAATAATAAATCCCAAAACAAAAATAAGATTTTAAATTTTTTAAAATATTGGCCAATACCCTTTGGATTTTACACACCGGTTATAAAATCTCAAAATGCAAGAAATGATTTTTCTTGTCAAAATCCATGTTAAAATTCATTTTTTTTAAAACCCAAGATAATATATATATATTTGTAAGAAAACAATTTTAAAATATGCTAGTGTATTGGCCTTATGCAAGAAAAATAACACATTTTTTAGATTTTTTTGTATATATAAAAAATATTTTTTATATTATTTTTTATATATTTTTTTTAATTATTTATATTATTATAATATTATTTATTATTATATTATTATTTAGGGGTGAGTGGTCGCCAATCACTAGTTTAGTATCTGAGCTGAAAGCCCGATCCATCTCGATGCTGAGTCGTCGACCCGAGAAGTTAGAGTGCAGGTGGAGGCTCAGGAGAAACTGGACCAGGCTTTGGTCCGAGTATGGAGTGGGCTTGAGGTCGGGCTTGAGGCCTGCCTGCATCATCATCTTGAGTTGAGCTTCGACCGACGAGTCATAAGCCCGACCCTCTTTGCTATCGGACCGGTAAAAGCTCGACCGATCGAGACCGATTCATTGTTCATACAACAGTAATCGGGACGAAATTTCAGAGAAGAAGATAAACAGTAACTTGCATGTTTTTTTCAAGTACGACGAATGGCTATTCTGTTTATACCTTCGTGTAGAGGACGTCGAGGTGGTCCTTGTGGTCGTGACGATATCGAGAATGGTGGTCTGAGCTCGCTGAAAAGGCGATGGAAGTTGCTTGAACTCGCTGCGTGGGTGGTTGATATGGTCGCTGTCTTCACTGTTCTTCACCGCGATGGAGCTTAGGGTCGCCGAGTGTGGAGAGCTTCGGAGGTGGTTCTTTGTGGACTGAAATGGTAGCTAAGGGGAAGATCAAGGCGTCGGTTGAGGGCCCTTTTTTGAAAGAGAAAACAGGGGAAGAGAGAAGCCGAGCTGGTCATTGTTTTGTGAGGCAACCAACAATGATCGAGAGGGAAGGAGATGCGATGGTGATGCGAGAGAGAGAACAGAGGTTACTGTGGTGGTCCGCTTTTAAAACCGAGAGGAGAGCTTGCCGAAAGGGATGAGAACACAGGTTTTTTGTGTTCTAAGAGGGAGAGACAGAGGCGAAAGAGAGAGAGAGAAGTCTCTGGTTGCCGTGAGAGAGAGAGCCGAACGAGTGGGAGCCGAAATGAAAGGGGTGGCCGTCGATGCTGTTCTTCAACCGAGCGGGAGAGAATTAGGAACCAAAAATTTGTATTTTTTTAGCAGAGACAGAGGCTAGTCACCGGTTTCAGTTGAGAGAGAAAAAAAACGTCCGGAGGAAGAAGAAGAAGAAGACCCCCGGGGAAAGAAGAGATGAATGCTCTTTTAATGAACCCCCACAGGAACCCAAAAATTTCAAATTTTTTTTTCCGTCCCTCTTCCCCGGCTTCTCAGTTTTCATTTTGCTCCTTTTTTTCTCTTTTTTCCGACCTCATTATCATTCTTTCGGTTCTTTCGGTTCATGGGCCTCTGACCGTTAGTGGCCTACAGCATGCCCATTTCCTGGCAGGCAACATTCCCTAAATCATGGCAGTGGCGGGTGACTCAATAATATGGGTGGCTTTGTGGGTGGTAAATTATTATTATTTTTTTTTTTTTTTTTTTTTTATAAAATACAATTTGGTCCCTCCATTTATTATTCCCCTAATTGCACCCTCAATTAGGTCCTTGTAAAAAAAAAATCCAAAGTTAACTTTAAAATTTCGCGCACCTTTTTACTGTAGCCCTTATTTTTATCTGTGCGATATAGTTCCCCACTCGACCATGAAACTCTTAATTTGTTCAATTGGGTCCTCGATTTCGCTTAATTGGCTTGAAAAAAATTCAAATTGATCAACGAAAATTTAAATATCATCAATTGAGCCCGAATTAAATTTAAGCACTTGATTTCTTATTGACTAAGCCTTTAATAAAATTAACTTGCTCAATTTAAAGTATAATTAAGTCGTCAAGCTTAATCAAACCCTTCAACTGGACCTAAATTAAATCCTGAATATAAATACGTTTTTATATTAACCAACGACTATATCAAATCGGTCCATAAAAAATATAATTATATTTTATGACTTAATTCATACGCGGATTTATCTCATAATAAATTACTTTAGCTTTGGATCCGCGTTTTTTCATTTCTGGGCACAAAAAGGGTATAATCGATTTTTCCAAAATATTCAAACTTTTAACTCGATTTTTCTACCGACACCATCCCCCATTTTATTTTTTTGTTATTTTCTGATAGTTTTGGGGTATGACCCAAAATTGGGTTACAACATATGTAGCGACTGAGTATGTGAACAGCAAATACTATGTTTGGTCTAGTTACTGTAAGGTATATGAGACGTCCAACTAAACGTCGGTACCTAGTGGGATCATGGAGTAATTTTCCTTCATTCGGGTTGAGTCTCAGAGTCTGTTCCATGGGAAATGATGAAGAACGTGCTCCCAGCAAACCTGCATCGTCAAGCAATTCAAGTGCATATTTGCGTTGTGAAATAAATATACCTTTTCTAGATCATGCCACCTCTATGCCCAGAAAATACTTCAAAAGTCCCAAATCCTTGATGCGAAAACGGTGGTTGAGAAATTCCTTAGTTGATTGAATAACTTGGGGATTATTTCCTGTAATCACAATGTCATCAACGTAAACTAAAATGACAGTAAAAAAATTGTTGTTAGACCTTGTAAATAAGGAATAATCAGCCATAGATTGGACAAATCCGGCTTCCCGTAGTGCATTAGTGAGTTTTGCAAACCAATTACGGCTTGCTTGCTTTAAGCCATATAGCAATTTTTGTAGCCGACACACTAAGTTCCCCCCTTGTCGGTCAAAACCGGGAGGAAGAATCATGTAAACTTCCTCATCCAAATCGCCATGGAGGAATGCATTCTGCACATCAAGTTGATGAAGGGGCCAATCACGAGCAGAGGCAATAGCAAGTAGACAACGGAAGGTGACGAGTTTGGCAGTGGGGGAAAAGGTTTCGGTGTAGTCGAGGCCTTCTTTTTGTGTGTAGCCTTTCGCAACAAGTCGGGCTTTATACCTTTCGACGGTACCATCGACATTGTATTTTATTTTGAACACCCATTTACATCCAATTGGACGTTTACCTGCAGGTAAAGAAGTAAGAATCCAAGTCTTATTGTGCTCAAGGGCCTGGATTTCCTTTGCCATAGCCTCACACCAAAGAGGATCGGTAGAGGCTTGGGCGTAGGTGGTGGGCTCAATGAGTTTAGAGATGGTTGCAACAAAGGAATGGTGAGCAGATGATAAATTACGATAAGAAATAAAATTTGAGAGTGGGTAGCGAGAAATCTTACACTGTGTGATTGCAGAAGATGAGTCAAAATGAGTAGTGGACATGGTATTATTACATTCGAAATCGAGGAGAAGTACAGAGGGCTGAGGGATACGGGCGGAGCGTCGAAGTGGGGGAGGTGGTGATGGTGGTGGTGTTGTGGATTGCGGAAGCGGTGGTGGTGGGGTAGTTGTGTTATCTGGAAAATTGGGAGGAGAGCTAGGAGGGGTGTCGGTAGTCATGGGTGGTGATGGGCTGGGAGGAGTGTCGGTAGTCATGGGTGTAAGAGATGGTTGAGTAGGGGTGGGTGTGGTTGTAATAGCTGGCAGTGTAGGGTGAATGAGCTGAGGTGTGGGTGTGGTTGTGAGGAAGGGGAAGATTGTTTCATGAAAAACAACATCCCAACTGAACAAAAAATTGTGATTATCAAAATCATATAATCTATAGGCCTTTTGTCCAAAAGGGTAGCCCATAAAGACGCATTTGCGTGCTCGGTTATCGAATTTATTGGTGGGTCGAAGATTAGATGCATAACATAAACAACCGAAGACGCGGAGGTGTTTGTATGTGGGTGCTTTTCCAAAAAGAATTTCATAAGGTGTTTTATTGGATAAAACAGGTGTAGGAAGGCGATTTATAAGATAAGCCGCGGTGAGTACACACTCACCCCAAAATTGAAATGGAAGATTAGCATGTAAGCGAAGTGCTCTTGCCATTTCAAGGAGATGCCGATGTTTTCTTTCGACAACGCCATTCTGTTGGGGTGTGTAGGTGCAAGTGTGTTGGTAAATAACACCATGTGTAGAAAAAAAATATTTTAAAGATGCAAACTCCCCCCCATTGTCAACATGAATGGCTTTGATGTTGGAGTTAAATTGTGTTTTTACAAAAGAGAAAAAAGATGTAAGCAAAGTTTGTGTCTCGGATTTAAATTTCATTAAATAAACCCATGTAGTACGTGAGAAATCGTCAACTATAGTTAAAAAATATTTAGCACCAGAATGAGAAGTAACTTTGTGTGGTCCCCAAATATCGCAATGAATTAAATCAAATGGTGCAATGCTTTTTATTGAACTTGAAGGAAAAGGCAATCTAGTTTGTTTGGCCAAAGGACAAAAATCACAGATGTGTTTAGGAATGGAAATATCAGAAAATTGCTTTAGATAATAAACGAAGTTTGGCATCGGAGGGGTGACCCAATCTAAGATGCCATGTATTGTTTTGAACGGTCACATGGTAGGTGGAAGAAGACCGAAGTTGCGGAGTGATATGGTGCTGATCGAAGTAATATAAGTTCCCATGCCTTTTACCCAATCCAATCATCTTCTGCGTGCGCAAGTCCTGTATGTAACAGAAAGTAGGAAAAAAACAAACAAGGCAGTAAAGGGATTGAGTAAGACGTGGTACAGATAAAAGATTAACATTAAATGAAGGGACACATAAGACATTAGTGAGACAAAAAATATCATCAAATTGAATATTGCCTACTGAAGTTATTTGTGCTTTGTCTCTGGTAGGTAACCCAACCGGTGGAAGGGGAGTGTGTGAAGTTTCAGTGAGGAGATTAGGGGAACATGTAATATGGTCAGTAGCTCCACTATCGATGATCCAAACATCAGGTAGATTTGTGTTGATATGAAAGCTAAAACAAGAAGGAGAATTCAGACCTGCAAAATTCTCTTGTGCTGGATGAATATCTTCCTTACCGACAGTGTCTATTATTTGCTTACACTGGTCAAAAGAGAGATATGGTGCTATGGATTGAAGATGATGGATTGATTTTGATGTTTGTGTGCAGTTGGCCGAGAATTGTTGCCGAGTACCATTTTGATTGGAATGTTTTGTTCTCCCTTGATGTGGCCGGTTACTGCCATCAGATCTTGGTGGAGGGATGGGTGGTTCTCTACCATGCCACTTGTGTCCAGGAGGAAAACCCTTGAGAAAAAAACATTTCTCTACTTTGTGTGTGTCACCATTACAGTAATCGCAACGTCTGGGTTCTTATTGATTGTTGCGTGATATGTTGACATTGTTGTTGGAGTAAAAGGATCGATTGGGGTCTTTCATTGTGCCATATCTCCTGTTGTTGTTATTGGACATGCTAAGCATAGCCATGCTCTCGCTGTTACATGTTGAATTAGCAGCGACTTGACGCTGCTTTTCATCTTGGAGAAGGAGACTGTAGGCTCTCCTAGTAGTGGGCAGTGGTGCCATGATCAATATGTTGCTCCGGGTGCTTGCATATGATTCATCTAATCCCATTAAGAGTTGCATTAGATGTTGTTGTTCTGCATGATCCATAACTGATTTTGCAGCACCACAAGCTTTTCCAGATGGGCACGCATTGATCTGGTTGTAAGATGACAATTCATCCCAATAACTCTTAAGTTTTGTGTAATAGGAAGTGATAGACAACTGACCCTGTGTTAGGGTTGCGATCTCTCTCTCTATTTGAAAGATTCTGGGTGCATTGATGATTGAGAATCTCTCTCTGAGATCTACCCAGAGATCATGCGCTGAATCGGTGTAGACGACACTGTTTGCTATATCATGTTCCAATGAATTGATGATCCATGATAGGACCATATCATTGCATCTTTTCCACCGTTTGTATTCAGTGGGTTTGGTACACTCTGATGGTGGTTCAAGAGAACCATCAATAAAACCAATTTTATTCTTTGCACTGAGGGCTGTTTTGATCTGCCGGCTCCAGTTGCCATAGTTGTCGGTGGAAAGGGCTGTCTTCACAAGAACTGCTCCTGGGTGGTCTGATTGGGATATGAAATATGGATGGTCTGGGTTTGAATATGTGTCGGTGGATGGAACAGATCTTGAATCGCTGCTCCCTTGGTTGGCCTCCTCTGCAGCCATGATAATTGTGTGAAATTGAGATGAAGAGCTTCAGAAAACAAGCTCTGATACCATATAAAATTGTATGTGTTGTATATATTTCATTGTTGTATTTATAGAGAATACATAGACATCCTTTTATAGGCATAATACATATAACGTAAACTAAACATTTACCAAACTTAGATCCTAAACTAACGCACTTCGTATCTTCTATATTAGGGAAATATTGATTGCAGGATCAATTACAACGATTGTGCAGATGATGGAGATTGAATATCTCAACATTTACAAGCCAGATAGCAATATCATCTCCACAGTCTGAGACTAAAAAACAACACTACTCCAGAGCTCCTCCAGCTGCCTATCTCCCACCGGGAAGCTCCACTTATCACCATCCATGATACCTGCTACCTTTGCCCCCCACCCCAACGACGTGGAAGCTAATGTTCCAATATAAATAGACATTATATCAAGCACATTGTAATTAGTTTTCACATAAAAAGGAATTCAGTAAGAAAAAAACTGGAATTGAACTCATCTCTCTTTGTATCTTCATCTTCTCTAAATGTTCCACAGATTCTCAAGTTACATTAAATTAACTGCAATAAGAGGAAAACAATCATCAATTGAAATGTTAAAGGAATTCAATCATACAATACATTAGTTATTACATTTTTGTCATATCCAATTTAAGGTTTCGCTTGAAATAGAACCTAATTTTTTTAGCTAACCTTCTCTCTCTATCCCTCATCACCATGGCTATGGTTCTGGGGTGATGGTTAATTGGGCTAGTATATAGCCTGGGTTTTATTAATCCAGGTACTAGTTAAGGTTCGATCTTTTGATGACTAGAGTCTTGATATATATAGAAATTGAGGTGGAAACAGAGTAAAAATGATTAGGAAATTAGAATAAGGAGTCAAAGATGGTGGTTGTGTAAGTTTTCCTATGACAGACATGGGAGATTTAGGTTATATTATAAAAAAGTGTTTTTGAAAAAAAACTGTATATTTTCATTTTAAATTAAAATTTATTTGATGTTTTTAGATATTTTTATATATTAATATCAATAATATTTTTTTAAAAAATATTATATTGATATACTTTTCAAACAAAAAATATTTTAAAAAACAACTATAACCACACTATTAAATCAAGCCATCACTTAACATTTTTCTCTCTCTCTTCATCCATCTCGTCCTTTAATTATTTTTGCAGGTTGTTGGAAATCTTGATATATATATACCCCATATTCTTACAACTCATACAATACACTCTTAAAACACTTATTACATCTTTTTTTTTTATGACCGCGGTATCCGGGTCAGCTTGAGAGCACCACAACTAATCCCCGGGCTCACTGAACATCCTGCAAGCCCAATAAACAGGTAAGGCACTGAACCTGGAGTAGGAGAAAGACAAGCCCCCTATGGTTCAATCTCTCCTCTTGTATGAAACCGGCTATTTAGGGAGAACTTTCACTCCTTCGGGGCCCACCCGGTATGAACGTGGATTAGTCTATACCAACTTTTGAGACACCACGTGATTTATACAAAAAAAAAAAAATGCAATACACTTTTAAAACACTTATCACATCTTTAACATTGTTTTCCAATTGACATAAAAAATTTCTCTTCAATTCTTTCACCACCCGATACCGAACCCAACTTTAGATGTAAAGTAAGATACAAAAACAACTCTTTAACTAATGTATATATGAATTGGTTAACTGATCGTAAAAACAAAAGGAAGAAAATAAGATAGGAAATGAAATACAGATTTCAAAATATTTAAATAAATCGACACGAACCACTTGGAAAACCAAAACAAATAAAAATCAAACCAAAACACACTGGGTGGTTGCCAGTTGAACCAAAACATTGGATATGTAGCAACTACCTCCACATTTATTACGTTGCACAAGAAGAACGAAGTGTTGCCCTATACCCAGGGTCAAATACACCGAACGAACCTTGATCAAACTTAGATGAAATCACACTGGAGGCGTCCTGGCTGAAGCAGCCTTGTCCTCATCATTTTCATCAATATTCTCCCCGGACAAATCTTCAAGTGATTTACCCTTTGATTCGGGAACCAATAGAGTAAATCCCATTCCAATGAAGTTAATAATACCGAGAACAATTAGAGACCATTTGACTCCAATACCAGGAGGGTAACCAGCGTCGGTCTTCTTTGGGTCTGTGCTTTGTGCAGCATAGAGGAAACCAAATGCACCTATTATAGCACCTGCTTTTCCTGCTGCTGCTGATATACCGTGACAGGTTGATCTTAGCCTTGCAGGGAAAATCTCTGCCGGGACAACAAATGTGGTGGCGTTGGGTCCGAAATTAGCGAAAAAGAAGGTCAAGGAGTACATGACTACAAACCCGATTCTATTTGGCTTTAAGGTCCAGTGATGGTACGGGATAGCAATGGCAAACATGAAAACTGTCATGAAGAAGAAACCAATCATTTGGATGAGGAACCTCCCCAAATAGTCAATGAATAGCACTGTAAACCAATATCCCGGCACGGTACTGCAGAGTGCTATAAGAGTTTGAGCTTTTGAAATTCTAAAAACCTCGTCAATCGCGTTCATAGTTGCTGCTGGAGGAATCCAATTAATTGCAGAGAAGATATCCTTCTGGAAAAGATTTTGGCTGTAGAATGCAATGTCCAACAAGAACCATGTGGAAGTGGTTCCTAGCAAATGGAGACCATGTCGCTTGGCAAATTCCTTCGAGAACAAGCCAAAGGAATTGGAAGGTTTTTGGGCTAACCTCTGTACCTTCTCTTCCTCTGCTTCGAGCTCCAAGTTCAGCACCTTGGACATATCTGCCGCTGCTAGTTTTGCGTTTTTGGCAACGAGTGCAGTGTAACGTGCGGTTTCAGGCATTTTCATACGCCAATAGAATGTAAGCGCAGCAGGGATGGCACCAAACATCAAGATTATACGCCAAATATAGTCAGCTTGAGGAGGAAGTGAGGCTGCCGCATCCTCATGGTATGTTGGGGCCTTGAATTTTTGATCGAATGCAGATGACACAATAAGAGCCACAAACCCCCCAGCCAAAATCCCAAATCCTTGCATTGCAAACACTGCTGCAATAAATCTTCCACGAGTCTTCTTGTTTGCATATTCAGACATGATAGTGGCAGACAATGGATAATCGCCACCAATGCCAAAACCAAGCCAGAACCTAAAGAAACAAAGAGTGGTCATGGTTCCTTTCGCAGAGCTTCCAAAGGATAGACCAGAGGCAATAGAGCAAATAATCATGAGAATCAGAGTTATCCCATAGACTTTCTTGCGTCCCAACTTGTCACCAAGCCAACCAAAGAATAGCTGACCAGCCAAAGTGCCACAAAGTGCGACACCATTAACAGCTGCTGCTACATTAGGAGGTAGCGTGCCTGGCTTTGGTGCACCTGGTTTGGTGTAGTATATGCGGCCAAGCAATTTGGTAACTAGAGAGATGCAGAAAAGATCATAGGCATCTGTGAAAAATCCCATTCCCGCAATCACGATTGTTGTGAAATGGTACCATTGAGTCTTTGCAACATCGAGTGCATTGAGGACGGCCAACTGTTCCTTAGCCATGCCTAATACTTCCCTCTTAGCAGTCTATTAAATCTCCTGCACAGCAACAGCGAACCATGAATAAAACCATTCCAATTAGCCCAATGATGAATTGAGATGCTTACTTTTCAAATACACCACACGATCGATCGAGCCTTAAAAAATAAAAATTAACAAAGTGCCATTATTTTTTTAGGAGATTTTGAATAAGAAGGCGAGAGAGAGAGCAAAGAGTGACCTGATAAATACAAAGTATAGGCAGACTTGGAAACCAAGCCCGCAACCAATCAATTAGTACTCGAAGAAAACAAGGGAGTTCGCGGGAATTAAATTTGCATTCTCAAATAATTAAGCCAGATCTTGGAAATCTTATCATCCTTGGTTATGCTAATTAACGTGACTCTGTCAAGATAAATATTTTGTTTGTCAGAGATTAGTTTCACCTGATATCCTATATATGACAATTGGTACGTGGAAGAAGAAGAAGAATTGACCCAAACTATCCAAGGAATAAAAAACCGTGACCAATATCAAATATATTAGAAAAAAGAAAGGGTTATTCACGTGGATACTAAATTTTGGGAAAAAAAACTTTAGCACACAACTTCTTTCAGTGAATTTTTTCTTTGCCCTGCTAGTTGTGTAACTCTCTTGTCCATCTTCTTTTATAAAGTTTTCTAGCAAAAAGGATAGCAGCTAAACTGGGAGAAATGAAGGAAAAAAAAACAAAATTTTCAAAGTAGTAATTCATAGATAGCATATATTAGGTTAATAGTAGTCGAAAATCATGTTATGATCAGCTTTAAGATCTCCATGAAGATAAGGTATATCCACTACACACAAAGTGATTTACATGCTACGTAAAAAGTGCTCCTACGTACTTCTCTACACAGAAGCAAGGAACTTGTCGTGACTCATCTTAAAAGGCAAGACTTTCAGAAGATTCAGATATAGAGACAGAGAGTACTCACCTGCTTCTTCCACAAATTACACCTGCAGTGAGCCGAGATTTGGATAAAGCTGGGGGAGATGGAGAGAGAGAGAGAGAGAGAGAGAGAGAGAGAGAGAGAGAGAGAGAGATGATTGCTGTTAGGGGCTGAGAGTGGCCTGCTATTTATAAAGGTTTCAACTTTCATGTGATTAGCACAAACCCAGAATTAAGGCGGCATCTAATGGCATATACCCACTTAATGGTAGTCAACTCTTTCACAACCTTGCCTCTTCTCTGTATCCTGTCTGTTAATTACACCACCTTCTTTATTGAATGGATGTATTTTAGCATTTTTATTTTATATGAGTGTGCCCTTTAGATAGTTTATTAATCGTCATCCCTGATTAAGGCGCTGGTACGTTCAAAACAATTGGAGGTATACTACTAATAAAGCGCCCCCCATATTTCTTCAGATTGAATCCATTCTTACAGCACCCGTTCTCCTCTTTTAGGACTAAAGCAAAACCTAAAAAAAGTTGTACTTGTAATAGAGTGTCCCCCAAATATGGGGACTGTAATGAAACTTTAAATCAATCTATGGGACAGAATTCATTTCAGACAACAAGATTCTCTTGTAAGCATTTTCTCATCCCCCCCGAAAATAAATGGATGGATAAATGAAGGCTCGAGGAGGATAGAGAGAGAGAGAGACATTTTGTTAAAAAAAAAATCCAAGGGAATTCAGGAAAGTAGCCGTAAATTTAAATACTTCATTGACCCCGCCATGAAAATGGCCACGCTGTTCTTTTCCTGAGATTTATTACTCGTTGCCACATTAAATGGATATGGAACATTATTGCCCTGTTATTGATTGTTAAATAATTAGAAAAAGAAGGTCACCAATAGAGTATTGAGTTCCCTGCAAGCCATAGGAGGGGTTTTCAGAGCTTGCATGGAACTACGTAAACTTCACAACTATTCATTGACTTTTAATTATGAACACCAACGTGTGATTATAGTAGTTAATGTTGCTTGCAAGGAGATGGAAACACCAGTAAGGTGTAGATGAGCTCCCTGCAATTAAAATGATCGGATTATTTGATAAACCTTTCGGGGTTCTCTAAGTAATTTACTCCCTAAATTTTAGGTAATTTTTCTGATGATCAATGCTGTACAATTCCAAATGAGCATTTTAAATCCGATATTCTTTATTCGCAAACCAGTGCTATGGTATTATTAATTAAAATATCAAGAATGTTTTTCGTTGAATTCTCTGATCTGGATTTAAAAATATATGTGGTGACATTAATTTAAATAATTAAACTATATTTTTTTCATTACGTTGATTTCTACAATAACACTTTCTTTATTTGACAGAATGCTAAAACTATCGTGTAAAGACAAAACTCATTCTTGATGTTTATGAAGTATTACTAGAAAACACCTTAAAAAAAACAAATAAAAACTTTCAGACATCTATTATTCGTATACACTACGTGTCCACTTGATTGTATGTTCGGTTTTAAATGCCATTTAAGTGCTTAGCCATCATGATGATCATGTTTAGTACACATTATCCTAAGACCAGTTCGTACAGAGTCTTGACAGCTACAGGCCGATATATTAAAACGACATCACCAATTAGCACTGCAAATTTGACATCGACTGGTTGTGGTTGACAAAATACATATATTTGATATATAATGGATCCCAAAGCGTCTTAGAGCAACCTTCCAAATTACTCTCACATCGTTTAAATAATGCGAAACGATTGATGATTGAGCAATCAATTGACTCTAAATAAAATTTAATTATTAGTTTGAGCTACGAATTAATTAAAGTATTAATAATTAATTAAAAGGGAGATTGGCGAATGGGAAATGTATAGCAGACGTTATTTCTGGATATTTCATATATCTTATAGTATATTGAAATAACATAATCATCGAGGGCAGACATTATTTACACCAGTCGAATAATTAATATGGTTTTTTAAATACTATAACCATTGTTTTATTTATTTATTTATTTTCAATAGTAAAAAGCTATTCAGAAGACTCAATTATGTTTTAATATATTTAGTACATTACTATTTTAATAACTTGATATGTTTAAAAAAATTGAACGATTCTCAATCTAATATTAAAGGATAATATTAAAATATATATATAAAAAAAAACTTGTGAAAAAGAAATATATTTTATTTTCACAAGAATATATAAGAATAATAATTTCATAAAAAAAATAACAAGAGGATGTTTTATCTACCATTTTAAAATATTGACTTTACATGCTAGCACCTTCTTTGAAATTGCTGAAGGAAGGGCATGCTGCAAGTCAAAGAGAATTTTCACAGCATATGCCATATTCCATATCAAATAAAAACTAAAGTCAACGCCCACATTACCGAATTTATCACCTGACAATATTTAATTGGATGAAGGGATAATCTTGAGATTGTTGATTTGACTTTCACATGCTCTCTCTTCTAACCATTTATGACGTTATACTATTTTTTACCTTGAAATTTAATATTTTTAGGATTTTTTTAAATTAGCATAGAAAATTAAAAATATTAGTGCAATAGTAATTGAATTAGCTTATGAATTAATAGTTGAATTAATTTCTAGACAAACACTTTTCATGTTAAGCCCAATGTATTTTAAAATAAGTTATCTTAAATGTTGGTCCTTGTATGTAAAATAAGAGAATTAAGAGAGAAAATATACTTATATACGATTGATCAAACATGTTCAATTATTAAAATTATCTTTTTAGAATTATAATAACATTTAATTTGATTAACTAAAAAAGAATTATAAAATAATAATTATATTTCATTTTTTCATAATAATATCCCTTTTATAAATTATAATCCACATTAATCCAAAAATGTCATGTTAAATTAACATGTGATGGCATTTCTTGATCAATTTAAAAAAGGCACGTACGATACATCTTTTTAGTTTTTTGAAATTTATGTATCATACATCTTTTTACTTAATTGTGAATGTTTAAGAAATACAAGTTATTATTAATAAAAGAGACGTGCTTCTTATTTTGTGATCTCTCATATAGATTCTTTTTCTCTCTAGCTCTCCACCAAAACTTTGCATTTCTTAACAAGTACATTACTATGATATTTACTTATTAATCAACCCCAAATCTAGCCACACTAAAATAACTTTTAATGTCCCAAAAGAAGTTTCCCAATTTCTTAGAACTTTTAATGACTTTGGTTTGGGGAGTTTTGATTTTGACGAGCCACCACTTGTCGGGATTTGCATTTCTGCCTTCTTTAAGACAACAATCTCATCCTCAAGAGCTCGTGTTCTGTGACTTATCGCCGTCACAATATTAACATATTGACAATGTACACTAGCATACCATTTATGGATTAATCTTTGTTTTCATCCATGAGACCAAAAACATTTTCGAGATGAGTAAATCTCGTCATCAAGGACGTGACATGGTGATAAAAAACTTGCAATATACATAGTAAATCATGAGTTTAGATCAGGACGTGTATTATTTATAAAAATACAGAATAACAAGAAATTTACTCTTTTACCTGAAATCTTAAAATATATTTTCTAGATAATAGATTTCTCTCGTTAAAAAAACAACAAATCTCTCTTGAATTGTATCCATACCTGTTGGCATTAAGCATCAAGCCAACAATTTTCTAAATAGAATGAACCTACACTCTGATACTACAAAATTTTCAACACTATTTATATACCAACGCGGCAACCTAGTCCCACACTAGACTCGACTCATAATTACTACTCCTGCCTGACCTACATGATTAAATATATTGTAGTGTATGATAAATCAAGGGAGAAAAAACTGTTTGTTTTGTCTTTTTTCTTTTTAAAGGCAACAATTACCATAAGTTTTGAAAAATCATTTAGTTTGTTTCAAGAATCAACAATTACTATAGATTTGTTTTTGTGAAATAAATATATATATTTCACTCAACATGTTAATAAAAAATAAAAATCCATGCGTATTGCAGCAGCGTCAACTGTGCGCGCACGACATCAGCCGGGAATGCAACCGCAACAAGCAAATCCCAAATGCATTTGACATTAACTAATTAAACCATAATAACGTCACCGTTTCATCAATCTCTCAAATGAAAAACATCAGCTTTAATCAGCAATGAAGATATTTGAGATGTTACCTTTTGAAAACATCATTTTCAGAAGTTGTCATAATCATGTCCCTTTACCGCAATTGATTTAGAATGTAGAGACGTCAAGGTACATAGGAAGTCAATGTCTTTTTATACTCTGAACCACAGTAAGCGTTTTTGATGGTTTGTATAAATAATTATCAGCAATAGTGTTTTCTCCATCTTGAAAAATAAAAATTTTGTTGAGTTTTTAAGCGTGTAATTATCTTTATACGGAGATAATCTTGATATTCTTAAATTGAGTGTGGGTAATATACTTTTTTGTTGTATATGTAAATCACAATCCTACCCATTATTTATTTTTATTTTTTTCTTGCCATTATAATGAGATTTGTTTTGTATTTTTATATAATAAATGCAATAAAAAATAACCAACTTATTTTTATGGTCTAAGATAATTTTTAGAATTACATTTTCTTTTCTGGTTACACCATCATTTGTTTTCCTGATAGACTTAATCCCAGTTTTTTTTTTTTTTTTTTTGCTTTGATTTTTTTTTCAAATTTTACCCGACTTAATCCTATTGCTACACCATCATTTTATAATTTGCTTTAATTAAAGTTAATGTTCTTGTTAAGACTTAAGAGAAGACTCACTCTTTAAGGTCATTATTAATGTTCTTGTTAGGTACAATGGACCATCTACTATACGCAATGGGGTGACAGTTAACTTCGCAGATATAGGTTCCCACGATTCGTGTGATGGAAGAGATAGCAAGCCTTCTATTTCCCGACTGGCCATGTGCATCTTCGAGTCCATGTTGTCCAGAAAACAAAAACAGCGGGACGGCAGGCGGTAACCACAGCCACTTGAACCGTTTTTGGACCATTGTCCATTGCCACTAGAGAGCCCGGCCTTATCTCCATCTTACACTCACTTTTTATGCTCTCTCTTTGGGCTGAAAAACTGCTAACTTTCGGGAGTTCTTTGTGGACCTTGCCTTTTATCCTCAACCCACCGACACATAACTAGAGGTGGACAACTGGACATGGTGCCTACTTAGGAATAAACTCAACTAATCTCACAAATATCAAAATTAATAAACATATAACTCTTCAATTGTTATCATATCAAATGCAAAATAAACTTCTTCATCTATCTCAAGCTCTTAACAGTGAAATACTTACTATATGTTTTTAAAATCACATTTTTCTTCGTTCACATGGTGTACCCCCCACCCATTGTCAGCTTTCTCAACTCACGGGACCGAAATGCACCATCCAAGTTATGTATCTACTAAACAATAAATTTACCCTTGACTTGGCTCACTAAAATACGAAATGCAATAAAGATAAAAGAGTTGACACGTGTACGACGAGGAAGGTCCGAAACTAGTATTAAAGGACTGCACTCTCTTCTGATATTTCACCACGAGAAGCCTCAAAATGCAAATCATGTACTTGTTAGTGTTGTTCGTGGGAGTAGTGGTTCTTGCCGCTCCCTCTTTCGCAGATTACTACAAAGGTCCTAAGAATGTGCCTAAGACACCTTATTCGAAGCCTCCTCAGGTAGAGAAGTCATTCCCAGACATCTCGTTTCCAAGGCCAAGGCCATTTCCAACGCCAAGGCCATTTCCAAAGCCAAAGCCAAAAAAGTTCAAGTTTTCACCGCCACCACCCTCTCGCAAACGATTGCCACCTCGTCGTCACTATCCCGGACACCCTCCAGCTGAAAACGCTCAGTATATCAAGCCAAACAACTGATCTAAACTTTATATGGGTATGCAGGAGTACTATTAGTAGCTGATAATAAGGGCCATGGCTGAAGCTCATTAATGAGGCTTCATACATCGACCAGTCACTTACTGCAAGTGAGGAAAGCTCTCGTTGAAATGTCTGTTCTTCTCTTTGTAATTGATAAGCATATCCTAAACTTTATTGTGTAAACCAGTCGAGTATTTATGAGTATATTCTGTCTTTATATATTTGGTCCGAGCGTACGTGGTTTTGAATGTTTACACCATCTTCAAAATATTAATCGTTTTCATATCAATTGTCGGATGAACCCTGACAATCATGCTCCCAATTAAGTGTCGCTTTGAGTTATCAATACGAAGTTTATCCATGCACAAATCTTTTATTTGACCGAATGTTGCCAGTCAAGTTCAAGAGAAATATGCGAAGAATGGCCATCGAAGATAAGAGCTAATTAACTGATCAGTCCAGCCAGCGATGTTGAACTGGTACAGTATAAGATCTGTCACAGACTAAAGATTATTCCTCCTATCGGTACACAACCCTAACTCCGATCCAACAAGTTAATTTGTCTTGTTCGAGCAAGCTTTTCATGGTATTCGTTGGCGAGTACAACTTGATACTGCGGTATCTTACATTTGGCCCACAGTCGAGGACCTCATTCCATCAACATCTCACAAGAGCTAAATCGAACGAAGTCTATTATTGGTTGTTGTTTTACAGCTTTTTGGAATTCTGACATGAATTTGTGATGCATATGGATGATGGAAACTAACGTAATTCGGTTTTCAATTAATGAGAATATATATATACCATGATGATGATAATCAATATCTATATCATGTTGTCATCCAACATTAAATAAATAGTATATTAGAGAATAAATAAATAAATTTAGTTAACAAAGTAGTAAATAATAAACCCATATAGTATATAAAAGTAGTTCTAAGCTGCCATGTTCATTAATTTTGGTTTATATTTTGCAATCTAAATTGTCATGTGTTGCCCGCGGGAGTTCACACAAAAGGGTAAAAAACAACTAATCAATAGCAAACAAATTCCTTGTCCATTGATGGCACTCTAAGATACAGATGTAAAATAAATTGCAATTAAAATGAGTTTGACTCTGCTGAATAGAGAAACACGATATGTAATATATGAGCATAATTTCATTGTAATGGTATACCTCATAAAAATTTATTAATTATATTATTGTTCTTGAAACCAAAACAGGTCATTTGAAAACTTAGCATATAAAACTAAACATGCACAAAACAATGAAATGACAGAGGACACAACAAAATATGGAAGCTCATGGATTTAATTGTTTTTGGGATAGACTTCAACAACAATAATATTGATAATTTAATTTATCGGATCAGATGATTTTATGGTTTCATTATTTACGAAATAATATTGATAATTTTAATTATTATTTTTTTATAATTTTTTTATTCTTAGGGGAATTTAATAATTTTAATTGTTTGGGCAATAATATTGATAATAATTTTAACTGTTATAGTCATGATAATAATGGTAACATAGGGATGAATTTTCAATGATGTTTTTTCTTTTTTTAGATGGAAAATTAACCACTTATTTTTGTTATCTTTATTGTTTAACCTCTTATTAAGTTAACAAAAATTCTTGAGATTTGGAATTGACACTTAGATTTACTGTTAAAAAAATTGAATTCTAAAATATTGTTTAACTTAACTGAGTTGTTTTAATGACCTGATTAATAATCTGATCGAATCCAATACAAAATCAACCAAATTAACATCCTGTAAAAAAAACATGACAAAGTATTATTGTTCTTGGTGATTGATCAAATCTACTAGCTCCTTTTCATATCAAGATCAACCCTGACAATTATGCTCCCCATCAAGTGTCACGTTGAGTCATATATACCCAGTAGCTAGGACTCCATTGGTCAGTTCATCCATGCACAAATCTTTTATTTCAGACTTCAACCGAATGTTGCTAGTCAAGTTCAAGAGAAATATGCTCATCTTCGGATAATGGCCATCGAAAAATTACAGATAGGAGCTAATTAACCAAGTCCAGCCAGCAATGTTGAATTGGTACCCTATAAGATTTGTCAAGGACGAGAGAATATTCCTGTGGGCGGTACACAGCCCTCCCTCCAACAAATTAATTTGTCTTGTCCGACCAAGCTTTATATGGAATTCGTTGGCTAGTACTACTTGATATTGCGGTCCCTCAAGGACCTAATTCCATCAACATCTTACAATAACTACTTTGAACAAAGTCTATAATTGGAATGCTCACATGATTCCGTGATGCATGCATATGAGAATATACATTCCATTCTGATAATACTTGGATTGGACTTTTCTTGAAATCTTCATCGATATCTATATCAAGTTATCATCCATCATCAAGTTCTGTACATGAAGATGATGGATTTAACGTTAGAAAGACTCCAAGCAAGTCCAGTGAACTTATCAAGAATCAATAAACCTTCGAATCTGATTTTTCTTACTTATGAGGAAATGGGAAGGATAAAAGATGAGAAGTAAATCCCCTGGTAATGAAACTTCCTCTGACAAATGACCGTGGTTCTCCTAAACAACCACCTATAACCTTTTGGAATGGTATCACTCTTAGCTGTAACAGTGCTTCCAAAGCCAGATTTGATGAAAATAGCTGAAAAACTAATTTTCTGAAGAGAACAAGCACTGTTCCAATTTGTACGGACACACTTGCCAAATTTCCAGAAAAACAACTCTTGTAGCAATCAAGAACTTGAACCGAGATTTTCCGAATTTGAGAGATAAATTCAGAATTAAAAGAACACTCAAGTTTGTTTATTTTCGGAACAAAGAACATACACATTGGTAGAATATGATCGTGTGGTTCTTGCCATCCCATAAATTTTATTTATATAAACCAAAGATTATAACGGCTATAAAACCAAATTTCTTGTTACATTCATTACTGTCTTTGATGTGACAATTAACGATTTGACTCAATAAAATTGATCGATTCAACACAGGTGACATTCACCTTGATTACAATGCACTGTTACTTTTATTCCTAAACTCTAAGCTTCAATCTTGAATCTTCGACTACGTCGGCTCTGTGTCGGGCCTGGAATCAATTCAGATTTCAACATTCCCCTTGATTCCTGGATCGCACATTCCCACCATTCTTCTAAGTTCTTCAAATCTTTCTTTTGCTAATGTCTTCATGAACAAGTCACCTAACTGTTCTCTTGAGCGATGAGTACTTCATCTCCAATTCTCCCTCCTGTTGAAACTACCTTATAGCATGAAACTTGATCTTCATATGTTTAGTTCTATCATGGAATACTGAGTTCTTTGAAATGGCTATTGCGGACATGTTGTCACACATTAGCTCAGCTTGGTTCCCTTTGATCACGATTTGAATCTTTCAAAATTTTCCTTAACCAAACTAGTTGGTTTGCGGCTACAAAAGCTGAAATATACTCTGCCTCAGCTGTAGAATGAGCTACCATAGATTGTTTCTTTGAATTCCAACAGAAAATACACTCTCCCATAGAGAAACAATACCCTGAAGTACTCATCATTTCTTCATCACTCCCAGCCCAATCACTGTCACAAAATCCTTTCAACTTGACAGTGTTCATCTTGCTAAAGAACATGCCTAATTCCTACGTGCCTTCCAAGTACCTCAGCACCTTTTTTGCTGCAATGTAATGCAATTGACTAGGGTTTTGCATGAACCTTGAGAGGTAATTAACAGAAAAAACTATGTTTGGTCGTGTGGATGATAGATAGAGTAGGCTGTCAATTAAACTTCTATATGTTCTTCCATCTGCACAGGGAGCACCATCTTCCTTTGTGAGTTTCATACCCAGCACCATTGGTGTGCTCACAGACTTGCAATTCTCCATTGCAAACTTGATTAAGAGTTTAGTGGTGAATTGTTTTTGACAAACAAAACAGCCTTCAACTGATTGTTTTATCTCCATTCCTAGAAAATAGGCTAAAAGTCCAAGTTCATTCATTTCGAACTTATCTTTCATATTAGTTTTAAACTCAGCAACCAATTTCTCATCATCACTTGTGATCAACAGATCATCTACATAGACAGATACAATTAACATGTGATCATTCACCTTCTTTACATAGAGAGTGGCTTCATTTAAGCTTTTCTCAAATCCCAAGCTTGTCAAATATTCATCTAGTTTGCTATACCAAGCTCTAGGAGCTTGTTTCAAGCCATACAAGGCTTTCTATAGCAAGTAGACTTTATCAGAATTGGGTTCTATTTCAAAACCCTCGGGTTGTTCTACATAAATTTCCTCACTTAAGTTTCCATTCAAAAAAGCAGATTTGACATCCATTTGCCAAACCTGCCACCCCTTTTATGCAGCCAACATGAGCAATAATTTGATTGTATCCATCCTTGATACTAGGGCAAATGTATCATGGTAGTCTATTCCATGTTCTTGTGCATACCCTTTGACTACTAGTCTAGCTTTGTGTTTGTTTAGGCTGCCATCAGCATTAAGCTTTGTCTTGAATATCCGCTTTACCCCAATAACTTTTCTATGCCTAGGTCTATCAACTAAGTCCCAGGTTTCATTTTTTCCAATCATTTTTAGCTCTTCTTTCATGGCTGCCACCCAGGTTTTTGATTCCATGGCTTCTTCCACATTTGTAGTTTCAATTGAAGCTAAGTTGCACCTATCATAGATGTCACTTAGTAGCCTTGTTCTTCTCACGGGTGAATCCTCTTCTTCCCCTGCTATTTCTTCTTCAGCAGGTCTGTCTTCTAAGTCCATCACCTCTTTTGTTTCAGTAGGTAGCTCAGCCCTCATTTCTTCAACCTTTTCTTCTTCCCAATTCCAAATTTGGCTCTCGACCACTTTAACATCCCTAGCAATTATTGCTTGGTTTGTTTTTAAGTCATACACCGATACCTCTTAGAGTTTGTGCTATAACCTAACAGAATTCCTACTTGATTTACGGTCTAGTTTTCTTCTTTTTGTTTCAGGTTGTAGCACATAACATGGACTCCCAAACACCTTCAAGTTATGTAGGTTGGGTTTATATCCATGCCATTCTTCAAAAGGTATGTTTTCTCCTAATGATCTTGTGATCATTCTCCTAGTGATTTTGATGTTTGTTTAACAAGCTAGTACTCGAAAGAATTCAAGTGATCTCATTGTCAGGTATTATGTTGACTTTGACAAGAATGCAAAATGATATTTGTAAGTCTTGTATGTCAGGAAGGTTTCGATCAGGTTGTGAAACATTTGCAAGGATTATTTCAAATGGAAAAGCATTGCTTATCAATCCAGATAACTCGTATTTGATCAGAAAGGGCTTTATTAAGCTTGTAACGTAGGCTTAGGTTCCTAGCTACGAAAAAATGATATTTGTAGGCTCAAAAAGTGTTTGAGGGTTTTTTGGACTAAGGATCACTTAGTGCTTACTCTTAGAACTTTATTTATCCCTCATGATTGATTTTCATAGTGACCTAGCATGCCCCCCAGTATTGGTTTGGTTTTTTTTCACTGCTATTTGGCTTTAACATTGTGCCGACTTGACATGCCCCCCAAGTATATTTGTTTGGTCTTTTTTTCATGACATGCCCCCAGCATTTTGTTTGGGCTTTCTATGTTAGATTTTTAGTACTACCAAAATGTTGAATTCATTCACTATAGTGTACTAAAACCCCTTTTTATGCCCCCCAGCTTTCTTCGGGTGTCACTTGTCATTGAGGAATTTTTTTTGCAATTTTTTTTTTGCACTTGCCCCCCAGTGTAGGTATGATCCTTGTCAAGGTTAATTATCAAGAAAATAAAATTATAAGTTGAATCAATAAGCTTTGCTTTTCCATGCAAAACAAATTTTTGATTTTTTTATTATCTTTTTGGCTAAGAGATTAGCTTTATTATGTGGGTGTTGGTGGTATGAGATCACCTTTCAATGAAATCCTTTGAATTCCCAGAACACATTTGTTAAACAAAAATCAAATTGGCATTCATTTTCGTACTAGACTTTGATCTGCCAAATTTTTTCATGAAATCCTGGGACCATGTAGAAAAAGAGGAACACCAAAAATTCATGGCCAAATTTCAATTTCATTAGATGTCTTGAGTGATACATTAAGCATAATATTTCTTCACAACATCAGAGTTTATAGGTCTAGGCAGATCCTCTCCATCCATGTTAGTTAAAATTAAGGCTCCCCCAGAAAAAGCCTTCTTCACTACATATGGTCCCTCATAATTTGGCGCCCATTTACTCTGGTCCTCTGCTACTGACATCTTCTTTAATACCAAATCTCCCTCTTTGAACACCCTTGGCTTGACCTTCTTGTTGTAAGCTTTTGCTATTCTGCCTTGGTATAACTGGTGATGGCAAATAGCTGCTAATCTTTTTTCATCAATTAAGTTTAACTGTTCAAACCTCACCCTCGCCCATTCTGATTCATCTAACTCTGCCTCTTTCAAGATCCTTAGTGATGGAATCTCCAGTTCTAAAGGTGTGACTGCCTCCATTCCATATACTAAAGCATATGGGGTTGCCCCTGTAGAAGTTCGCACAGTAGTGCGATATGCGTGTAAAGCGCATGGTAGCATTTCATGCCAATCTTTGTAAGTCACAACCATCTTTTGGATGATTTTCTTAAGATTCTTATTAATCGCTTCAACGGCTTCATTCATTTTTGGTCTATAAGGAGAGGAATTGAGATGCTTAATTTTCCACTTGGTGCACAGTTCGGCAATCAATTTTCCGTTAAAGTTCTGAGCATTATCAGTCACCATCCTTGCAGGTAGACCATAACGGTAAATCAAGTCTCTTTCAATGAACTTCTTGACAACCTTTTGTGTTACATGGGCGTAGGAATTAGCTTCCACCCATTTAGTAAAGTAATCAATTGCCACCAAAATGAATCTATGTCCATTACTTGCCTTCGGGTTAATTGGTCCTATGACATCTAATCCCCACATGTCAAATGGCCATGGTGAGGACATGTTGAATAGAGGTTTTGGAGGTGCATTTATTTTATCACCATAAATCTGACACTTATGACATTTTCTAACATAAATCACGCAGTCTCTTTCCATAGTCAGCCAAAAATACCCGTGATCTGTGCATTTGCCTTGCCATTGTATGACCATTGGCATGGGTTGCACAAATTCCTTCGTGAACTTCTTTTAAAGCTTGCCCAATTTCTTTCTCATCTAAACACCTAAGTAAAGTTCCATCGAACGACCTCTTGTATAGGATTTCACCATCCAAGTAAAAATTCACGGCCATCCTCCTTAAAGTCTCTTTATCTTCTTTAGAAGCGTCTTGGGGATACTCTTGGTGTTGGATGAATCTTTTAATATCACTATACCAAGGTTCCCCATCTGGAGATTCTTCGAGTGTGCAGCAATGGGCTTGATGATTTCGAACCTTGATGTTGATTGGGTGGATTTCTTCTTTAACAACAATTTGTACCATTGAAGCCAGAGTTGCCAAAGCATCAGCAAACTGATTTTTATCCCTGCTCATGTGAGTGAATTTGACCTCTTCGAACTCACCAGCTAGTTTTACAAGGTAGTTTTGATAAGGTTTCAGCTTTTCATCTTTAGTTTGCCATTCTCCTTTCACTTGGCAAATAATCAACATGGAATCCCCGAAGACTTCAAGTTTCTTAATCTTGAGCTCTAAAGCAGCCTCTAAACCAATGATACATGCTTCATATTCAGCTGTGTTGTTAGTGCATTCGAATTGCAACCTTGCTGAGAAAGGGTATTGCTTTCCATCTGGGGAAATTATTACAGCTCCAACCCCATTTCCTGATACATTTACTGCTCCATCAAAATAGAGTGTCCACCACTCGTTCGCCCCCATATCATCCCTAATCTCTAGTATGTTTTCATCAGGGAGATCAAAATTTAGAGGCTCATAATCTTCCACGGCATGATCCGCAAGATGGTCAGCAACTATACTGCCCTTTATGGCTTTCCTCGTCATAAAAACAATGTCATATTCTGCTAACAACACTTGCCACCTTGCTATTCTGCTGGATAAATAGGGCTTCTCACAGATGTACTTAAGTGGATCTAACTTGGAAATTAGCCACGTGGTGTAGTACAACATATATTGCCTGAGTCTTTTCGCGCTCCACACCAAAGCACAACATAGCTTCTCAATCATGGGGTACCTAGACTCACAATCGTTAAACTTCTTGCTCAAGTAGTATATAGCTTGCTCCTTTCTTCCAGATTCATCATGTTGTCCCAACACACAACCCATGGATGTTTCTGTGACCGTTAAGTACAAGATCAATGGTTTCCCTGGCACTGGAGGTACTAACAGTGGAGGGTTTTGTAAATATTTCTTTATCTTGTCGAAGGCCTCTTGACAACTAGCATCCCACACTCCAGGATTTTTCTTTCTAAGTAAGCGAAAAATTGGTTCACATGTTGCCGTTAGCTGGGATATAAAACGAGCTATATAATTCAAGCGTCCGAGAAAACTCCTTACTTCCTTTTCTGTTTTAGGCGCGGGCATTTCTTGTATGGCTCTAGCTTTATCCGGATCAACTTCTATTCCTCGACTGCTCACAATAAAACCCAGCAATTTTCCTGTCTTTACTCCGAAGGAGCATTTGGCAGGGTTCAACTTTAACTGGTACTTTCGCAATCTCTCAAATATTTCCTTAATATCCGCACATGATCTTCATCGATCTTGTATTTAGATAATATGTCAACCAAATAGACTTCGACTTCTTGGTGCATCATATTTGGAACAAAGCCACCGTCGTCACGATATGTAGCCCCAAGCATTCTTTAAACCAAATGGCATCACTTTATAACAGAAAGTTCTCCAAGGTGTGGTAAAGGTGGTTTTCTCTTTGTCTTCTTCTGCCATCCTAATCTGATTATAACCAGAAAACCCATCCATGAATGAATATGTGGCATTTTTAGCGGCGTTATCCACCAAGGTATCTATGTGAGGCAATGGAAAATCATCTTTCGGGCTCGCTTTGTTCAAATCTCTATAATCCACACACACCCGAATCTTCCCTTCTTTCTTGGGGCCACAACCATATTAGCTACCCATTGAGGATAGTGAACGACCTCTAGAAACCCTGCGTCCCATTGCTTTTGTATCTCTCGCTTTAACTTTTAGGAGCATATCCGGTCGTATTCTTACTGTTTTTACGTTTACTGGCATGCTTCCTTCTATTAAAGGGATTTTATGCACGACTATATCGGTATCTAAACCAGGCATTTCTGCATAAGTCCAGGCAAAAATATCCGCATATTCATGCAAAAGAGAAATCAACTTTCTTCTTTCTTCCGTTGTAATAAGGGTACCAATTTTTAATTCCTTTTTCTCTTGCTCGGTTCCTAAATTGATGGTCTCAAGCTCTTCACAAAAAGGTTTCCAAGTTTTTTCAGACTTTTCCACCAATTTAGCAAATTCCTTTATATCTTCCTCTGCCCATTCTTCATCATCAAGTACAGTGACACTATTGAAATTTGGCCAATTATTCTTAGTGTGATAGTTTTGTGAGTGGTCGGAATTTTCAGCACTCCTGAAAGTGTAAGGTGTGTTCGTGTAAGAGTGCGTAATTGCAAATGACAGGTCATAAAAATGCATGATCTTATAAAAGAGTGCTCATTTGACAAAGCAAAACCTTGCGGCATCGTGAGTCGGATTACCGTCAAGGTCAAAATAAGTTAAAACATGGACATGATCAAACAAAAGCAATTACTTTTTAAACACAATAAGAGCAGGCTCCATCTTCCAGTCTCGTGCACCTTTCCTCCAACTATTTTTTACACAAAAGTCCTTGCGGGAAGCTTGTCTTCATCGTGAATAGATATCTGTGGAAAATCTGTCTCTTCCCCTGGGCATTCAAGAGTGCCAATATGCAAATCAGTTATGCCTGACTTGATCTCCTCAATCGAACTACTGAAAAGATACTTGGAGTGGCGGGAGGACGATCTCTTCTTCTTTTAACTCCCTTCCCTCAATTTTTGCCATCCTTGCTTCTTTCTTAGCTTGGGCAACCCGCATATAATCTTCTTTTTTTGGCTTATATCCCAATCCGAACCTCTGATCTACACATTTCAATTTCATCATATTGATTCGTTCCGGCATTCCACTTATGGGATCATATTGAAAGGGAATCCCATTCCTGAGAAAACACTTGGCAGCCATCTTTGCTGCCTCTGGGATTCTTGGTTTCTTTAACATCGTGCCCTCACGAACCCAGTCTGCATTCACTATTTCGAAAGCATGAATATTCCCATCCCTACAGTCCTTTGCTTCTATAAAAGGTACAACCACATTCTTAATCATTGAAACTGTTTCCTCTGCTTTGACAGTAATCAACATTCCATTTATAATATATTTCAAACATTGGTGTAGTGAAGAGGCTACTGCTCAACTACATGTATCCATGGGCTTCCTAGTAACATACTGTAAGATGAATGTATATCCATTACTTGCGATGTCACTAGAAACATCTTTGGTCCCACATATAATTCCACTTCCAAAGTCCCTACTATTGGTCTTGACCATCCGTCAAATGCCCTTGCCATCATGGTACTTGGCTTCATGTGCGAAGCATCAATGGGCATTTCTTGTAACATGTGCCTTGGTAACATGTTCAGTGCAGAGCCATTATGAATTAATACTTTCCCAATGAAGACATCCTTACATCGTATTGTGATGTATAGCGGCTTATTATGTCTTGTACCATCAGGATCCACTTCATCTTTTGTAAAATACACATAATTTGAAGCCTGGATTCTCCCTACTAACTGCTCCATGGTCTCTGGGTTAATGTCCTGGGGGACATAGGCCTCATTCAGTACTTTTTGCAAAGCTTTCCGATGAGACTCGGAACTCAATATCAAGGAAAATAATGATATCTTAGCAAGGGTCTTCTTGAGTTGTTCCACCACACTATGATTCACTATGCTTCATCAACTTTAAGAATTCATTGGTCTCTTCTTACATTACGGGTTTATTTATTTCTTCGAGATACGTCGACCACTTCTTTCCCTTTAATTCTTCTTAACTCCTCCGGGTAAAACATCTACCACTTCGAGTCAAGCCTCCAATTTCGTGCAAAAGATGAGTAGTTGTCCTGCGCTCGAGATGAATGCCCATAATTGTGTGTCATGGAATTATATTCATTTTTATCAGGAGCGGTGTGATTGGTCAAGACTAACTTGGTTAGTCCTCCTGGAGTGAGTTGGATCCGACATACTTCTTTCTTTGACATTTATGTCACAGATACTTTATCATCTGTAATTGTCTCTACCGAAGCAAACCTCTATTTATCATTTTTGTCACATTTTCATGGAAGCCTTGACATCGACTAATAGAATGACCCTTCCGGTTATGATATTTGCAACATCTCATATCATCATATTTTGCATTTGTCGACATTTGATGTATTTTTCCATTGGCACCTTTAAACTTCTCGAGGCTCGATATCCAATATATTCACCGATCCACTGCTCGAAGCATGACTAGGTAGTGGATTAGTGCTTATATTTGGGGATCCTCGAATGTTATCCATCCGACTTTAATTAATTGGATGAGCTTCCTTTTAAAAGCAATACATGTATGGATGCTGTGTCCTGCGACTCCTGCATGGTATTCACAAGTGAGATCCGGTTTATACCAATTGGGATAAGGCGGTTGCAAGGGTGTCAAGGGTACAGGAGCTAGATGCCCAATACTTAGTAACTTTTGGTATATCTCATTCAAAGGTAATGACAATGGGGGTAACTGTTCTTGAAGTTCTTGATAGCTCTTTTTTGGGAAACTTCTGATTTGTTTTTTTTCAACTTGGTTCTCGGTTTTTTTGGTAGAGAATGTAGAGTTGAAGTTAATGTTGGCGACTTGAGGTGATGAAGGGTTGTACTTTGGAAATTGGGGGTTTTTGCCCTTGTAACTGCCTTCAATATGATCAACCTCTTTCCTTTTTCCTCCGAAACCCTTCTTTTCCATAGGTACAGAGATTCTCCCATTTTTTATTCCTTGCTCTATACGCTCTGCCACAGCTACGACATCTGTAAATTGTTGTGCTGAACTCCCCATTACATGCTCGTAGTATGGTGCTCTCAGTGTATTGGCGAATAGAGTAACCATCTCTTTATCTAAAAGGGGAGGGTGTACTTGTGCAGCCAGGTCTCTCCATCTTTGAGCATATTCTCTTATGCTCTCTTTTTCCCTTTTTTCTAGGTTGGACAGACTAGTCCTATCAGGAGCGATATCCATATTATATTTGTATTGCTTAATAAAAGCATCAACCAAGTCTTTCCAATTACGAACTCTAGTGTTATCAAGCCTCATGTACCAACTTAGAGCTGCTCCACTCAAACTATCTTGAAAGAAATGCATTAATAATTTCTCATCATGCACCACCTCCGCCATTTTATTACAATATGACTTTAAATGTGTGACAGGGCATTGTGTTCCAGTATACTTGATGAACTCAGGAACACGGAATTTCTTTGGTATCACCACATTTGGGACCAAACACATTTCTGCAGCTCTTATTGGATCATACAACTCTGCTCCTTCAATGGCCCTTATCCTAGCTTCCAATGCCGCCATTTTGTCTTGATCAACACTGTCAGATGACTGTGTTTTATGGGACTCATTTGCAGATATTCCACCAATCGGTGTTGGTAGGGGTGCTGGTGCGGTTGCTTGTCCAAAAGCAGGATTTTGTTGAGGATTCTGAACCCCTTCTCCAATTATTTCATCAGGATTATTTACCGCTTGTGTTTGAGTAGTTGTCGGAGGTCTAGTTGAAGGACCCTCGCCAGAGGCATTTCTTAGTGTCAGCTCAAGTAGACTAGCGATGCGAGCTACACTGTCTTTTAAAGCGTTCAACTCTTCTTGGAAGTGAGCATCTTGATGTGCACGTTCTTCGTCTTCCATATTTCTTTGACGGAGACGAGTGTTGTAAATCCTAGGAGGTGAATTTCTTCGGGGACCTATATTTCAACCTGAGGATGATATGCGTGTTATTTATGATGAATGAATGTATGCATGATGATTTTTATTTTTGAAAAACCAATCCATGACTTCCATGCCGGGTAAAATCCATAGATATCTTGTAGAAGCTTTGCCCATATACTCGAGTCAATTGAATAATACACACTTGTCAAAAAGCAAAGAGGTGGAGCTTGTCC